>CM055128.1:263981469-264213969 GCA_029206835.1 Rana muscosa | reverse complement strand
GCACATAATGTTATGTTACAGAGGGGATGGGAGATTTTTTAATTGTACTGGGTTAACAACCCACATTTACCACCTTGGGGGGGGTCGCAGGAGCAGGTACTTGTTAAAACCAGTTCACCGTGGCGAACTCAGCCGGAAGTTCGGCTCTTGCCGCAGCCTGCCCATTGCACGATTAGCGCATGCACAGTAGGAAACTGGCTGTGCCAGCACCTGAAGCTACAGTATGTGTAGCTGCTGACTTAGAATTTTTTGGTGGGGGGGACTGAAGCTCTGCTTTAACAAGGCAGAGCAAAGTGACAGTGTCTGTAAAGGGGGGCGGCCCCCTTCCCTGTGACTATTATGGTAACATTTTACGCGCGTGTGCTTCTGTACTTCCAGGTAGGGGGTGAGCTGCTTCTGTTGTGATTTGGTCACTGCACAAGCAGGTCAGCAGGAGCTGGCCGATGGATGTTTGCCGGCACCCGCTGATCGTCGAAGAGAGGCTGGATGGGGCTTTGCCTATGTAAAGGCAAATATCCATCATGACAGCGGGATGTGATGGATTTCCTTTCCCTGCAAAGCAGCTGTGATGGAGGAGTGGTAAGGAAGCGCAGGCGAGATGAAAAGTGTGAGCAGGGGGCGGCACTGCACAGACAGTCACTTTGCTCTGCTGGACATGATATGGCTACAACTGAGAAGGTGACAAGTACTTTTGTAATGGTAAAGTAGGTGTAAACTTTAACCAGATGAAATGTTGGTTTGCTAATGTATTGTATATCATAAACCATTGATTTATTTTACTTTTCTTTAAAATTATATATATATATATATATATATATATATATATATATATATATATATATATATATATATATATATATATATATATATATATTTATTTATTTATTTTCTTCTCCAAATGTCCGTGCTACTGATCTCCTGTAGCCTCTCTGCAACCACTTCTCACTCTTCATACACTCCAGAAATGGCTGCATGGCATTCCTTCAGGTAGCTTTCCTGATGGTGACAGCAGTGGACCATGCTATGTTAACCAGTTGAAGATTTTAAACCAATGAAAGCCTGCCTGGCTGTCATTTTGCTATAGGCCAGACAGGACTTTTATAGATCTAGGTGGGCGTCCTATGACATCCTCCAAGATCGTGCATGATCTGTCACCGGCTGTTTCCATTGGCCGATGACTGATCAGTATACCAGCAGGTCACATGACCATTGTAAATGGATGGCTTCATGCCATCCATTATATACAATTGTGTTGCTAGCTGTGGCAAATCACAACCAAACAAACTGAATCAATTTCATTCAGTAAAATGCTTGCTTATAGCAATGAAATGCGTTGCTATAAGCAATCATGTTTTAAAAAAAAAATACTGATCACTTTCCCAGAGTAGTACACTGTTACTAATGTAATATTATATTGCTCTAATCAGTATTTAAAAAAAAAGAATCAATGTCCCTCACCACCACACCAGTTACATTACGATGCTGTACTGAACTGGTGACAGTGGGGACGGGGCGTGGAGAATTTTTTATTCTTCAAAAAATAACTTCAAAAGTCTCGCCATGCCTCTTACTAAATACCTTGGACTGTCTACTTTTGAAAAAGGGGATATTTGTACTGTCCTGGCATTCTCAGACTTTAAGAAATGAGTACATCAGGATTGATCAATTTTCATATATATATATATATATATATATATATATATATATATATATATATATATATATATATATAATATATTTATTACACCATAGTTTGTGGACTCCATAACTTTCCTACAGACTAAATAATATACACTAATTTTGGGTTAGTTTCTCCAAAGAACTGTAGCAGAATATATTTTGGCCAAAATTCATGAACAATATTTTATTTGCAAAATTTCATAACAAACAGGTTTGGTTGCACTGATACCACTTTTTTTTTTAAGACCAAGTACAAGTACCGATACTTTTTACAAGTACTCGACGATACCCATTACTGATACTTTTTTTTTTTAATGTCATGTGACCGTAGCATGGATGAGGAGGCACTAATATGCAGCACTAATGGGCAATGAGAGGTGGCACCGATGAGGCGTGAACTGTGTCAGTAGATTTTATCTTTATTTTTTTTTTATTTGCTCCAATTTTTTTTTTTATTACTTACATACTGTGTGTGCACACACACACACACACCAGCCATTTGCTAAAATCCTTTAAGTTCATTTTTTTCCTCATTAATGTACACACAGCACTCCATATTGACAGAAAAACACAGATATGTTGAAATTTTTGCAGATTTATTAAAAAAGAAAATGAAATATCACATGGTCCTAAGTATTCAGACTCTTTGCTCAGTATTTAGTATTTGCACCCTTTTGATCTAATACAGCCATGAGTCTTTTTGGGAAAGATGCAACAAGTTTTTCACACCTGGATTTGGGGATCCTCTGCCATTCCTCCTTGCAGATCCTCTCCAGTTCTGTCAGGTTGGATGGTAAACGTTGGTGGACGGCCATTTTTAGGTCTCTCCAGAGATGCTCAATTGGGTATAAGTCAGGGCTCTGGCTGGGCCATTCAAGAACAGTCACCGAGTTGTTGTGAAGCCACTCCTTCGTTATTTTAGCTGTGTGCTTAGGGTCATTGTCTTGTTGGAAGGTAAACCTTCGGCCCAGTCTGAGGTCCTGAGCACTCTGGAGAAGGTTTTCGTCCAGGAGATCCCTGTACTTGGCCGCATTCATCTTTCCCTCAATTGCAACCACTCGTCCTGTCCCTGCAGCTGAAAAACACCACCACAGCATGATGCTGCCACCACCATGCTTCACTGTTGGGACTGTATTGGACAGGTGATGAGCAGTGCCTGGTTTTCTCCACACATACCGCTTAGAATTAAGGCCAAAAAGTTCTATCTTGGTCTCATCAGACCAGAGAATCTTATTTCTCACCATCTTGGAGTCCTTCAGGTGTGTTTTTTTTTTTTTTTTTTTTTTTTTTAAGCAAACTCCATGCGGGCTTTCATGTGTCTTGCACTGAGGAGAGGCTTCCGTCGGGCCACTCTGCCATAAAGCCCCAACTGGTGGAGGGCTGCAGTGATGGTTGACTTTCTACAGCTTTCTCCGATCTCCTGACTGCATCTCTGGAGCTCAGCCACAGTGATCTTTGGGTTCTTTACCTCTCTCACCAAGGCTCTTCTCCTCCGATGGCTCAGTTTGGCCGGACGGCCAGCTCTAGGAAGGGTTCTGGTCGTCCCAAACGTCTTCGATTTAAGGATTATGGAGGCCACTGTGCTCTTAGGAACCTGAAGTGCAGCAGAATTTTTTTGTAACCTTGGCCAGATCTGTGCCTTGCCACAATTCTGTCTCTGAGCTCTTCAGGCAGTTCCTTTGACCTCATGACTCTCATTTGCTCTGACATGCGCTGTGAGCTGTAAGGTCTTATATAGACAGGTGTGTGGCTTTCCTAATCAAGTCCAATCAGTATAATCAAGCACAGCTGGACTCAAATGAAGGTGTAGAACCATCTCAAGGATGATCAGAAGTAATGGACAGCACCTGAGTTAAATATGAGTGTCACAGCAAAGGGTCTGAATACTTGGGACCATGTGATATTTCAGTTTTTCTTTTTTAATAAATCTGCAAAAATGTCAACAATTCTGTGTTTTTCTGTCAATATGGGGTGCGGTGTGAACATTAATGAGGGGGAAAAAAAAAGAACTTAAATGATTTTAGCAAATGGCTGCAATAGAAAAGAGTGAAAAATTTAAGGGGGTCTGAAAACTTTCCGTACCCACTGTGTGTGTGTGTGTGTGTGTGTATATGTATATATATATAATTATTTTTTTTTTTTAAATATATATATATCGGCGTGGCTTTGGTAAAGGGGTGAGCGGGGTGGCTTTTGTGAGATATCAGGGGTCTAAACAGACCCCTGACATCTCCCTTTTGAGACAGGGAAAGGGACTGAGGACACAGATTCCCCAGGCCCTTTCTCTGCAGCCTCAGCTGCACTGAAGATGAATGAAGATGAGACAGAGGCTCCTCCTCCATTCATAAACTGAAGCATCGTAAACAGTTTATTCTGCTCCGTTATAAATGGCCAGTCAGTGATCATTGACTCTGTTTAGTCAGAAAAGGAAGGGGTCGGTAAATGACATATTTACCGGCTCCTACCTCCGCTCGGCATCCTGACAGATCTGGGAGGGGGGAGCTGGAGGAGGACAGAGAAGGCAGTTACAAGCATCAATCTCCCTGTATCGGTTTAATTTAAAGCAGCTAACAGCCGCTGGGAGGGAGAGGAGGAGAAGCGGCTGTCGGCTACTTTATTGAAAGCATTACAGGGAGATCAGTGATTGTACCTTCCCCCCACTGATCATCTGTGAGGACAGGGTTCGAAAATCCCTGGACGCCAGGTCGCAAATGCGACTAGAATTAGCGACCTGGGGCAGCACAGCTGAGGTTTCCTGTGTCTCCGTGGGCCCCCCCCCGCCCGCGATCTCGTCGGGCCGCGCCAGCCGGTAATTGAGGCCACGGCTTTGCGGGCCTTCTGCAGGCCAATGCTTCATTCTGTAGTCTGGCGTCCTCTTGTGGTGGCCGTTGGTATGACAAGACAACTAGCAATGCTTGCCTGTTTCACTGCCCGCCCATCTCCTTCCCTTTTACTTAGAAGTTAACCCCCAAACATTATATATATTTTTTTATTCTAACACCCTAGAGAATAAAATGGCGGCCGTTGCAATACTTTCTGTTACACCGTATTTGCGCAGCGGTCTTACAAGCGCACTTTTTTGAGGAAAAACTGCACTTTCTTTAATTAAAAAATAAAACAACAGTAAAGTTAGCCAAATTTTTTTTTTTTATATTGTGAAAGATAATGTTACGCTGAGTAAATTTGATACCCAACATGTCACGCTTCAAAATTGCGTCTGCTCGTGGAATGGCGACAAACTTTTACCCTTTAAAATCTCCATAGGCGACATTTAAAAAATTCTACAGGTTGCATGTTTTGAGTTAGAGTATGTCTAGGGCTAGAATTATTGCTCTTGCTCTACCGATCGTGGCGATACCTCACGTGTGGTTTAAACACCCGCTTTCATAGGTGGGCGCTACTCACTTATGCGTTCGCTTCTGCACGCATCGGTTGTTAAAAAAAAAAAAAACCTGGTTACTTACTTTTTTTTTTTAGCTGGCTCCTAGAGTCCAAGCAAAGCCCTGTGTGAGGCTGCCCGCCCCCTGCTATGCTGAGGACACAGGTATCGGATTAAGCATCGGAGCATTTGCACGAGTACAAGTACCGTATTTATCGGCGTATAACACGCACTTTTTCCCCCTTAAAATCAGGGGAAAATCGTGGGTGCGTGTTATACGCCGATACCCACTGATCCCGGCGATCTCCGCTGACTGAGCGGAGCGCAGCGATCGCCGCCGAGATACACATAGCCGAGTACACTCGGCTATGTGTATCTCGGCGGCGGCTCCGCCCAGTCCCTGCGTCTCTGCGTCTCTGCGTCCCTGCGTTCTTTGCGGCGTTCGCCCCGCTCTGCCTAGTCTCTGCGGCGATCTCGGCGGCGCCAATTTTGAAAACTGGGGCAAGGCTGCACTTAGCAAAGGCTGCACTGGGCAAAGGCTGCACTGGGCAAAGGCTGCACTGGGCAAAGGCTGCACTGGGCAAAGGCTGCACTGGGCAAAGGCTGCACTGGGCAAAGGCTGCACTGGACAAAGCTGCACTGGACAAAGCTGCACTGGACAAAGCTGCACTGGACACTGGGCAAAGGCTGCACTGGACACTGGGCAAAGGCTGCACTGGACACTGGGCAAAGCTGCACTGGACACTGGGCAAAGGCTGCACTGGACAAAGCTGCACTGGACAAAGCTGCACTGGACACTGAGCAAAGCTGCACTGGGCAAAGGCTGCACTGGACACTGAGCAAAGCTGCACTGGGCAAAGGCTGCACTGGGCAAAGGCTGCAATGGACACTGGGGCAAGGCTGCAACGGACACTGGTAAGGCTGCATTTAAATGTAAGTTTTTTTTTTTTCCTTAAACTTCCCTCCTAAAAGTTTTTTTCCCTAAAATTCCCTCCTAAACTTGGGGTGCGTGTTATACGCCGATAAATACGGTAAATCATTCAAATATAAAAAAAATCTGTCTTTTTACGTTTATTTAGCAAAAAAAATGAGAGCGTGAAAAAAAATAATAATAATCCAGCATGGTTTCCCTCACAGCTGAAGTTCTCCTTGTGCTGCCTCTGCACCACCATCTTGAAACTCCTCTCTCTGGTTTTCATCCCTCACATTTGCAGTTGCATTACAATTTTTATTACAAGAGGAATCGGCGTGCCCTGCTCGTTAGAGTTTACAATCTAAAAAGGGACATTTAGAAGTTAACCATTAAAAATATTTTGATTGTTGGATTTACATATGTTAACCCTCTAAAATTCCACTTGGGGTCATTATTCCAGATCATCTCAGCCAAGCCCAGAGGCGTGCCTAACATGGGTTTTACCTAGGATGACATTGATGTAAATCTGTACTTTGCCCCTGGTAGACGGTTATTGCAGAACATAGCTGTATGTCTCTTCTGCAATAAAAGCATCTTCACTTTCTGCTAGCAAGTCTGTAAGGATTGGACGCTGGGTTGAGCGTGTACAATCCCTGCATGCCTTGGTTCCAAGATAAATGAACACCCCTACGCATGGGAGTTGCCAACCCAGGCCTGCCAATCCAAGTGGCTGAAGGTGCAGAACCTGGAAGATGTTGAAGGTTGAGAGGGAGCTTACAGATGTCACATCGCTTCGGACTATAGTGTCCCTCCTCATCAGTGATTGGCTGCTAAGGCACCTATAGCATGTTGCATGGCATGGGGAGCATGTGACTCGTTTCCGTTCCTCCGACACCTAGCACTGTCATGTGGTATGGGGAAAATGTGACTTGCTTTGCTGGGAAGGCATCCTCAACCCTGTGTAAGCTTCAAGTTGTGACTAAAAGGGGAAGAGGAATGTGTGCTGCTTTTTTCCCTCTCAAAGAATAGGTGCAGGCACTCAACCACGCACACCCCCCCGCAGGTACGCATCGAGCAGTGGGTGTGGAAAAATTGCACTAACGGGGGGCGGCAATAAATACTAGGAGTGCGTTTTGATAGGTACCTGCTTCTACTTCCACTCAGATTGCCCCTCTTTACAATTTTACAGCCTTCTAATACATATCACCGGTCCCCGGAAGCTGCGGGGCCATTCATAAAGTGTAACTTGCAACTCACATAAGTGCAGTGGCGAGCCGACTGTGAAGTCTCATCAAACTGTGGGTGTGGCCAAATTGCAGTGGGAGGATCTTAAAGGGGCAATTAATACTAGGAGTGTGTTATGTGCATTGCTCATGAATGCGCTATGTACAGAGTGCACAGTCTAGGAGTGCGCTACAAATCGAGTGAAGGTTCAGGGATGCGCTGTGTACAGACAGAGTGCAGCGTAGCGGAGTGCGCTGTGTACAGACAGAGTGCAGCGTAGCGGAGTGCGCTGTGTACAGACAGAGTGCAGCGTAGCGGAGTGCGCTGTGTACAGACAGAGTGCAGCGTAGCGGAGTGCGCTGTGTACAGACAGAGTGCAGCGTAGCGGAGTGCGCTGTGTACAGACAGAGTGCAGCGTAGCGGAGTGCGCTGTGTACAGACAGAGTGCAGTGTAGCTGAGTGCGCTGTGTACAGAGTGCAGAGTTCAGCTCTGTCAGAGGCTGTCCACATCTCGCTTCCACTCCCTCTGAATGTGAGGGCCACATGAAATAGTCTGGTGGGCCGGATTCGGCTCTTGGGCCTTGTTTTCTCTGTGGTGTAGCCTTAACCCAAAGGTCTTGTGCTTTGTCAATGCAGAGCAAGGCCCTGGTTTTACCCAATTGCCTTTTCCCCCCTCCTTTTGTCCGCGCTTCATATTTTCTTCTCTTCACTCTGTCTGACAGAAGAAAAGCCCTGTATAAAATCGATCTACCTTACAGCAGTGGGGGGTGTTTAGGGTGGCCGGCTTAATGTGGTGTTTTTTTCCTTGCATGGGCAAAACACAGGGTAACATAAAATTATGCATTACTTGATCAGGGCAATCCAGCTGCATTGGGTGACTGTACACTCATCATCCATACCTATAAAGATATACATACAGTTATATACATGCACAACCACCACTAAGGAGAGCTTTCTTGAACTTTACGTAAACATGCAATCTTGGATTTTCTGAAGGCAAATTCTTGTCATCTCAGTCTGTTTCCTCCATGATGGCAGCAGGATTAATCAGTTGGAAATCTGTAGAAGCCGTCAAACCGTGCATGCTCTGACACACGGGTCATTGCAACACTGCCCGTTTGATGATTAAATTGTATGGGAGGTTCCGTTTTTGGCAGATTAGACCACATGGAAGTCTAATCTTAGCATTTTATTTCTGACATGCCTCTGCGAGAAAAGTCGTATATTCCATGGCAGGGCCACTGCAGAGGAGAGGATCATATTGATATTATTATACAATGAATGAGGGAGGTTCCATAATTGCTGAATTTAGAGCTAACTTTCATGTCTAGCCTCTATCAGAACGTAACTTTTAAGATGAACGGTAGACCTTGAACAAGAGACTCAAATTATAATCTGGCTGACCAAGTCTATCTAATGGCAGGTAATACCAGGGGCAGTGGTAACAACAACCATTAGAACATACACTATATTACCAAAAGTATTGGGACAACTGCCTTTACACACCCACATGAACTTTAATGGCATCCCAGTCTTAGTTCAATATTGAGTTGGCCCACCCTTTGCAGCTATAACGGTTTCAACTCTTCTGGGAAGGCTGTCCACAATGTTTAGGAGTGTTTGGCCATTCTTCCAGAAGCGCATTTGTGAGGTCAGGCACGGATGTGGATGAGAAGGCCTGGCTCGCAGTCTCCACTCTAATTCATCCCAAAGGTGTTCTATCGGGTTGAGGCCAGGACTCTGTGCAGGCCAGTCAAGTTCCTCCACCCCAAACTTGCTCATCCATGTCTTTATGGACCTTGCTTTGTGCACTGGTCCAAATAATATGGTGGAGAGGGGAATATGGTGTGGGGTTGTTTTTCAGGGGTTGGGCTTGGCCCCTTAGTTCCAGTGAAGGGAACTCGGAAGGTGTCGGCATTCCAAGACATTTTGGACAATTTCATGCTCCCAACTTTGTGGAAACAGTTTTGGGGATGGCCCCTTCCTGTTCCAACGTGACTGCGCACCAGTGCACAAACAAGAGCCATAAAGACGTGTAGCGGGGTGTTCATTTTAAGGGGAGTGTCTGAGTGGTAATTAGGCTCAGACACTTTGATTGTTGGGGTTAATGGACCATTTCTGTTCATGGGAGATAGTGTTGGTGCACAGTTCCCTGTGGCCTACGGGTGGCGCTGTCGCCATGGGCCAGGGTTGAACCACCAATCCAGGGCTACACCTTTTGTGTCCCCTCTCAGCAGCAGTAGTATGGCGGGGCGGGGAACCTGCTGTGCCTGTCGGGAGAGGGTATAAAGGGGTGGACATCTTCCACCGGGGTCGACGCCCAGGCACCTTCAGCCTGGGTGTGTGGTTCGTCTGCGCCCGGGCTCCTTCGGCCTGGGCGTGGGGAGGGTCATCTCCAGGTGCCTTAGGCCTGGAGGTGGAGTTCCTGTTCCATCCCAGACACCTTCAGTCTGGGGTGAGGTACTATTTGAAGGCCCGGGGCCCAGCAACCTTTGGCTGGGGTCCGCTAGGGATCGAGGACTCTCAGGGTGCCGCCTTGCGAGGGGACCCGTATCTGAGATGAGGAGGCCAGGGAGGTAACCCTTTTCGAAGACCCAGCGCCGAGTCGTGGTTACGGTGAAGGCCTCTGGTAACTCTCCGGAGGGATGTTTTCTTGACATGGGCCAAATACTTTAAGAAGGAAGTTCATCAGGTCAGTGGCAGTGACCCTACTTTTCAGGTCAGTGGCAGTGACCCTACTTTTCAGGTCAGTGGCAGTGACCCTACTTTTCAGGTCAGTGGCAGTGACCCTACTTTTCAGGTCAGTGGCAGTGACCCTACTCTTCAGGTCAGTGGCAGTGACCCTACTCTCCAGGTCAGTGGCAGTGACTTTATAGGGCAAGGCCCTATTCACCAGGTCAGTGGCAGTGACCCTACGTTCCAAGTCAGTGGCAGTGACTTTATTCACCCGGTCTGTGGCAGAGACCAACCTCACGGTCTGTGGCAGAGATCGTACGCCAAAGCGGTTTGAGAAACCTAAACAGTCTAAAGAGTTAAGCTACGTTTGTGCCTGGGCCTCCTCCACACCTAAGCTATCCTGTATCTTCGCTCCAACCTGTCTGCTCTCAAAGAGACTGTTTATTTTCCTGTGTGAAATAAATGTTGAGTTGGACTTTCAGCTAGTGTGGACATTCACATTTCTGGGGAAAACGAGGACTTGCATCTATTTAAAGTAGAGGTGAGATCATTCTTGGGAGGACTTTGACTCTGGCCGCAGACAAGGCCCAAAACTAACACCGCTCAACCTCTTTGCTCAGGAGGGTACGGGCTTGTGGTGCGGTGTGCCTCTCTCTGCCTGCGAGGAGCCTAATAAATGCAGGTTGGGGAGAGGTGGGTGCGCTACACATGGATGAGTTATTTTGGGGTGGAGGAACTTGACTGTCCTGCACAGAGTCCTGACCTCAACCCGATTAGAACACCTTTGGGATGAATTAGAGTGGAGACTGCAAGCCAGGCCTTCTCCTCCACATCCGTGCCTGACCTCACAATGCGCTTCCGGAAGAATGGTCAAACATTCCCATAGACACACTCCTAAACCTTGTGGACAGCCTTCCCAGAGGAGTTGAAGCTGTTATAGCTGCAAAGGGAGGGCCAACTCAATATTGAACCCTACGAACTAAGACTGGCATGCCATTAAAGTTCATGTGTGTAAAGGCAGGTGTCCCAATACTTTTGGTAATATAGTGTAGCGACCTCACCCCTCTCACCTCTTCTCATTCTCGGCTTGTCTTTCTTCATCTAGGGGTGTTAATGCTGGGGGGAGGGATGAGATACACCACGGCCCATGTCCTCCATAGTGAAGAGGTGAAGGCCAGAAAGATCGGGCTTTGTGTAGGTGTCTTAAGCCCCGTACACACGGTCGGACATTTGGCCAACAAACTTCATTTTGAGCAAGTTGGACCAACAATCCCACCGTGTGTACGCTCCATCGGACAAACTTTTTTTGCTTTTTTCTTGTTTTCATCGGACAAAAGTTGCGTTTGCAAACGGACAAACTTTTGCCCAACAAAAGTCCAATGGAGCAAAGTCCGACCGTGTGTACAGAAAACCATCGGACTTTTGTCCGATTGACAAAGCAACTAATGTTAAAATCAACCAACAATAGCAGAAGTTGAACAAAGGGTGGCGGTAAAGAGCAGAAAAGAGCAGAAAAACCACGTGATGTTGCAAAAAGTTTTGGGAAAGTTTGCAGAAAAGTCCTGTGGTGTGTATGCTATGGGTGTTCCCGACCAACTCCGTTTGGACAAAAAACCACGGAAAAGTCCGATAGAAGTCCGACCGTGTGTATGGGGCTTCAGAGTCAAGTCATGTACTTCGTCCCTGACTCCTTTGCTCCTAGTAACCAGAGTTCCACACGGTGAATAGGTCCAACTCAGTTTTATTCTTCTCAGCGAATAAACATATAGCACGGTTAAGTTGGATTCTTTTGCAACAACTTAGTCTTAATGGGAATAGGTCGAGGCACAATCCTTTCCCTTCTCTTGCCAACCACTGTATGTAGTCGCTGCCACTGACTATGTGAAGTAGAACGTGAATTACCTTCGCTGGCACAGCCCCTGTCAGGGGAAGGATATCTGTCCAAGGGAGATACCAGAGGCCTCTCTGTCACCAGCGATGCTACGCCGGACTCTCCAGAGAAGTTCTGCAAACCAGACCTCACAAACTCAGACACGGGCACCCAAGGAGTTAGGGCCCCCCTCGGATTCCTCCACCCTCGCGGAACTCAGTCGAAAGTACTGAGCCCCAGGCATCCGCCATAGTACCTCACCCCAGGCTAAAGGTGCCTGAGATGGACTCCATCTCCGCTCCGGCCAGGTCAAGGGCACCTGGGCCCGGAACGCCAGCACCCAAGCTGAAGGTGCCTGGGTGCGGCCACGTCCTCCGACTCTGCACTCTGAACCCCGTGGTAAGGGCGTCTGCCTCTTTTATCCCCTCTCCCTTTGCGTCACAGCGGGTTCCCCGCCCCACCGTACCAGCTCCAGGGGAGGACAAAAAGGCACAGTCTTGTGGTGTGAATTCACCTCCAGCCCCTGGCAACAACGCCACCTATAGGCCCAGGGAACCTCACACAACCTCACACCACCAGAGTCCTCCAAGAACCATAAAAGGGCCTCAGATTCTCTAGCAATCAGTGCATCTGGGTTACACTACCACCCAGATGCTTCCTCTAAATTCAAATACCCACTACAATCGTGTAAACTAAAAGTGAAACTCTGGGCTCTTTGAGGCCCCCTCAATGTATTTTTTTGCTGCTGGTCATGTGACACGTGGGTTCCTCTTCAGATCATCTCCCAGTGCTGGTTGACCCATCAAACACAGCGTGGCACATGGCATTGGGGCCATTTTTTGCTCTCTGTGCTGGGCACTGTGGTGATGCCGCCATCATTAACCACTTCAATACAGGGCACTTAAACCCCCTTCCTGCCCAAGCCATTTTTCAGCTTTCAGCGCTGTCACACTTTGAATGACAATTGCGCGGTCATGCAACACTGAAAGGAAATAATTTTTTTCCCCACAAATAGAGCTTTCTTTTGGGGGTATTTGATCACCTCTTCGGCTTTTATTTCTTGCGCTATAAACAAAAGAGCGGCAAGTTTGGGAAAAAAACACTATTTTTAATAAATATCCAAATTTTTTCCCTCAGTTTAGGTCGATTATATATTCTTCTACATATATTTTTGGTAAAAAAAAAATCACAATAAGCATATTGATTGGTTTGCGCAAAAGTTATAGCGTCTACAAAATAGGGGGTAGTTTTATAGCATTTTTATTATTATTATTATTATTAGTTTTTCTTTACTAGTAATGGCGGCGATCTGCGTTTTTTTTTATTTTTTATCCTGACTGCGATATTGCGGCGGACATATCGGACACTTCTGACACTATTACACACACAGATCCACGGTCCTGCTCTGTTACCGGGCAATCGAGAGTGCCCGGCGGCCATCGGTCACACGCATCAGCCAAAAGGAGAGCCGGGCGCATTTGACGGGCGGCAAGCGGTTAAAGTGGTTGAAAACCCTGCAAGACAAAGGCATAATCACTTACCTTAGATCAAAGCCGTCCTCGACATCTCCCCCGGGAGTACTTCCGGGTATCACGGCTCCGGCGCTGTGATTGGCCGGAGCCCTGATGACATCACTCCCGCGCATGCGTGCGGGAGCTGCCAGTAACGACACACGGACTGAAGCAACAGCACATAGGTTGCTTCAGTTTGCCTCGTGCGCATGTGCCAAAGACATGCAGGGGACAGGGGATATGAACGGTTTAGGAGATATCCTGGGTAGCTACAGGTAAGCCTTATTATAGGCTTACCTGTAGCATAAAGTGGTTGTTAAAGGGTTTACAACCACTTTAAGTGGTGTGTCTATAATGCCTTACATAAGTATTTATAATTATTATTTTAACAGATACCAAACTTTGAGTGCCTTCAGGGGTTTTGAAGTTTTTATCTTGTGAAATCACAGACAAAAACAAGAGAACTTCTTCTTTTTTTTTTTTTTTTTTTTATACGGCTTTTGATATTTAGGTGGAACACTTGAATTTTTTTTATTTTCCTAAGACAATTGGCATAATCATTGCTATGTATGTGAAATGAATGCAGGGAGTACTTTGTTGAAGCGTGGCAAGTTGTACAGCTGTGTGCTGGAAAGTTGGGTGGGTGTAATGCGCTACGTTTTTCAGCAGCTGCCAGTCCGGCGTGGGTGGGGGGTTGTGCATTATTGTCAATTTAAATTACAACAAAAGGTTATTCCGGAAGGTCGGCTTTAAAGTAACAAAGTGGTTGTAAAGGCTAAAGTTTTTTTTTTTTTTTTTTTTTTACCTCAGTGTTCAGCTCCCCCCTAATACTTGCCTAAGCCCAATCTCGATCCAGTGATATGCATGAGATCTGGGTCTCTCCCACCTGATTGGCTGTGATTGACAGCAGTGGGGGCGAGGTTGAGCCATGCTTTCTGTGTCTTACGGATGCAGAGAGCTGGCTCAGGAGCGAACACACACGAGTGCCCCCACAGCAAGCTGCTTGCTATGAGGGCACTCAGCAAGGGGAAGGGGCCCAGAGCACCGACGGGGGACCCGAGAAGAGATCGGGGCTGCTCTGTGCAAAACCACGTTTGTTCGTTTTTTTTAACCGCTTGCCGACCGCCGCACAAACTTATACGTAGACAGAATGGCACGGCTGGGCAAATGGGCGTATATATACGTCCCCTTTAACCACTTGCCGCACGCCGATGTATGTCGGCAGAATGGCACGGCTGCGCACATTGGCGTACAGGTACGTCCCCTTTAATTGTGCGAGCGTCCGGAGTCGCGCTCACGACCCAGTCGGGAACTCCGTGACCGCGGGACCCGCAGACCCGATCGCCGCTGGTGTCCCGCGATCAGGTCACAGAGCTGAAGAACGGGGAGAGGTAAGTGTAAACAAACCTTTCCCCGTTCTTCCTAGTGGCATGTCAGTGATCGTCTGTTCCCTGTCATAGGGAACGACGATCAGTGACGTAGCACGCCAAGCCACACCCCCACACAGTAAGAATCACTCCCTTAGGTCACACTTAACACCTTCAGCGCCCCCTACAGGTTAACCCCTTCACTGCCAGTGTCATTTTTACAGTAATCGGTGCATATTTATAGCACTGATCGCTGTAAAAATTACATCGGTCCCAAAATGGTGTCAAAAGTGTCCGATGTGTCCGCCATAATGTCGCAGTCACGATAAAAATCGCTAATCACCGCCATTACTAGTAAAAAAAAAAAAATATTAATAAAAATGCCATAAAACCATCCCCTATTTTGTAGACGCTACAACTTTTGCGCAAACCAATCAATAAACGCTAATTATTGCGTTTTTATTTTTATTTTTTTATTCTTTACCAAAAATATGTAGAATATGTATCGGCTTAAACTGAGGAAAATTATTTGTGTGTGTGTGTGTGTGTGTGTGTATATGTATGTATGTATGTATATATATATATATATATATATATATATATATATATATATATATATATATATATATATATATATATATATACACACATACACACATACACACACACACACACACACACACACACACACACACACACACACACACACACATATATATATATATAATTTTTGGGGATATTTATTATAGCAAAAAGTAAAAAATATAGAATTTTTTTCAAAATTGTCGCTCCTATTTTTGTTTATAGCGCAAAAAATAAAAACCGCAGAGGTGCTCAAATACCACCAAAAGAAAGCTCTATTTGTGGGAAAAAAGGACGTCAATTTTGTTTGGGAGCCACGTTGCACGACCGCGCGATTGTCAGTTAAAGCGGCGCAGTGCCGAATCGCAAAAAGTGGCCTGGTCAAATGGTGGTTTTGCACAGAGCAGCAGCGATCCTCTTTTTTTTCTCAGGTCCTTCACCAGCGCTCCAGGCCCTTCCTCCTTGGCGAGTGCCCCCATAGAAAGCCTCTTTCCACAAGGGCACCCTTGCGGGTTCGCTCCCGAGCCACCCGCGGTCTGCGTCTATTGGCACAGAGTGGGCAACTCGGCCCTGCTTCCTCGTCACAGCATTTAATTGACAGCAGCGGTAGCCAATGGCTTCCGCTGCTATCAATCTGCCCAATGAAGAGGGAGACAGCAGCAATGACAGCTGCTGCTCTTGTGCACGTCACTGGATCAGATCGGGCTCAGGTAAAAAATAAGGGGGGCTGGGAGGGGGGCATCCTGTAGCAGAGAAGGTTATAGAATGTTAGAATAGAATAGTTTTCCAATGCAATTTCTGGCCTGGCCACCCCATTGTTCTTATCTCTCACTTATCATATCCACAGGAGATTTAAAATATTTTCAGTTTTATTTGAATTTTTAAAACGATTTTTAGGTTTCATCACTTCCTCAGCTTTCACTTCCTGTTCGGTCATCTCCCAGAAGCCTTCACTTCCTTGTTGCATCACAGAAGAGGCTGTGATCGAGCATGTTTACCACTCTGGACCACACCTCCCTCATTATACCTTCCACCTACTTCCTGTACAATCTCCTTTAGATCTCTCATAAGCTATGTAGCACAAGGGCCTGCGATTTGATAAGAATTGAATGGTTTGTTCAGGTGGGTCCTCCTATTCCATAGTTCTGGATAGTGATGAGCCGAACACCCCCGGGTTCGGTTCGCACCAGAACCCGCGAACGGACCGAAAGTTCGTACGAACAGTAGAACCCTATTAAATACAATGGATGCGAACGTTCGAATTCTAAAGTGCTAATTATAACAACTATTATGCATGTTATTGTCCTAAAAAGGGTTTGGGAACCCGGGTTCTGCACCAGGGGACATGTATCAATGCAAAAAGAAGTTTTAAAAACGGTCGTTTTTCGGGAGCAGTCATTTTAATGATGCATAAAGTGAAAAAAAAAAGTCAAATATTCCTTTAAATATCGTACCTGGGGGGTGTCTAAAGTATGCCTGTGAAGTGCCACGTGTTTCCCGTGTTTAGAACTGTCCCTGCACAAAATGACACTTCTAAAGGAAAAAAAAGCCATTTAAAACTGCTTGCGGCTTTAATGTAATGTCTGGTCCCGGTAATATGGATGAAAATCTTTAAGAAAAATGGCATAGCTACCCCATGACCCCCCCCCCCTACCCCAGCCCATTACCAGCCCCTTTGGGTCTTGTATGGATATTAAGGGGAACCCCGCACATAAAATAAAAAAGGCCCTATATACTCTGAACAGCCGTATACAGGCGGTGCATACAAGACAGGGACTGTAGGTTTGTTCTTATGTAGAATCTGTTTGTAATTTTGAACAGGTACATTGTTGAAGTGTAGCTCCAGCCCAAAAATCTATTTTTAAACTTTTTGGAAAACATAGGTAAGGGTTATCACCCCTGTAACATTTGTTTTGCTGTCTGTGCCCCTGTTCAGAACATTTCACCTCACTTTCCGTCCCAATGACAACTGTTTTTGAAATGTGGTGTTTTTCTTGAAACAAGGATTGCTGATAAAGCATCAGTACAGAGGAGACACCTTTCTCCCATATTTATTCTTACAGGAGAGAATTTTCCTTCCTAGTGGTAGATTTCCTCTCACTTCCTGTTGTCTTCTTGCGTTTGCAAGTAGGAGTCGTTTGTAAGTTGGATGTTTGAAAGTAGGGACCTGCCGTATATACTCTGCAGAAATAGGCCCCTTAGTTGTTGGTGTTGGCACAACACTGTAAGCACTCACAGTTACTCTTGGTTGGTGCTGGAACGCCCTGCTGTCAACTATTATATCAGGAATTTTAATTACATATAATTGTTGAACAGTGGTAGTAAAAATTGGGCCTTTGATGGTGGTGCTGGTGCCACAACACTGTAAGCCCTGACAGTTACTCTTGGTGGGTGCAGCAATGGGCCCTGCTGTGAATTATTAGATCAAGAATTGTAATTGCATGCCCCTGTTGAACAGGGGCTGAAAAATTGGGCCTTTCGTGGTGGTGGTGGTGTTGCCACAACACTGTAAGCCCTCAGAGTTACTCTTGGTGGGTGCAGGAATGGGCCCTGCTGTGAATTATTAGATCAAGAATTGTAATTACATGCCCCTTTTGAACAGGGGCTGAAAAATTGGGCCTTTCGTGGTGGTGGTGGTGGTGGTGGCGTTGCCACAACACTGTAAGCCCTCAGAGTTACTCTTGGTGGGTGCAGCAATGGGCCCTGCTGTGAATTATTAGATCAAGAATTGTAATTGCATGCCCCTGTTGAACAGGGGCTGAAAAATTGGGCCTTAGGCACTGGTGGCACAACACTACAACCCCTCACAGATACGTTACTTGGAGCACAGCAATGAGCCCTGTTGCAAAGTATTGCTTCAAAAATTGTAATGACACGCCCCTGTTAAACAGGGGCTGAAAAATTGGGCCTTAGGCACTGGTGGCGGCACCCATAAACAAAAATGATCTTCCAAGCTATCATCATCAATCGTATCATTGAGGACTCGGAGGAGGAGGATAGCCAGTCAACATAACAGCACAGGCACTCAGCATCAGCATCAGTCTTGAAGGGATGTGACATGTTAAAATCAATTAGTCTGTTATATCAGCATCAGGTGTGTGGTAGCTGGTGGTGATCCAAGACTGGTTCATCTTGATGAAAGTCAGTCGATCAACCGAGTCGGTGGACAGGCGCACCCTGTGATCCGTGACAAATCCTCCAGCAGCACTGAATGTGCGTTCCGAAAGAACGCTGGATGCAGGACAGGCCAGTAGCTCAATTGCATACTGTGCAAGCTCTGGCCAGTGATCCATCCTCAAGACCCAGTAAGCCAGAGGATTTTCGGTGGGGAAGGTGTCCAAGTCTGACCTTGCCCCTAGATATTCCTGCACCATGTTTATCAGACGCTGGCGATGGTTGCTGGAACCGATCATACTTTGGGGCTGCGGACTAAAGAATTGTCTGAACGCATCGGTCAGACGGCCACCTTCCCCACCGCTCCTTCTTTGACTGGCCGAAGCCTCAGCAACTCGTTGTCCAGGACCAGGAGTTTGTAACCTCCCAGTCTCTGGGAACGCGTTGCACAGACCTTTCTGCAAGGCCTCCCGGAGTTGTCTCATCCTCTGCTCCCTCTGCGAAGGTAACATAAGGTCCGCAACCTTACCCTTGTACCGTGGATCAAGGAGAGTGGCCAGCCAGTAATGGTCCCTCTCCTTGATCCGAAGAATACGAGGATCCTTCCGCAGACTTTGCAGGATCAGGGAGGCCATGCAGCGTAGGTTTGCTGAGGCATTCGCTCCGGAGTCCTCTGGGTCACTAAGGACGACATGATCCGCAGCCACCTCCTCCCAGCCACGTACAAGTCCACTGGTTTCTTGGGACTGTAAATCATCCCTAAAAGACTGCTGCTGATGATGCTGAGTGCCAGCCTCCACCTCCATGCTGACACAATCCTCCTCCTCCTCCTCCTCCTCTTCCTCTTCCTGTGCGATGGGTGGGACAGAAGGAACACTGTCTGGGTAAAGGGGGCCTTGAGAGGCAAGGAAGTCCTCCTCTTCCTGCCTCTGTTCTGCCTCAAGTGCCCTGTCCATTATTCCACGCAGCGTGTGCTCCAACAGGTGGACAAGAGGTACAGTGTCACTGATGCATGCACTGTCACTGCTCACCATCCTCGTGGCCTCCTCAAATGGTGCCAGGACAGTGCATGCATCCCTGATCATGCCCCACTGGCGTGGAGAAAAAAAAACAAGCTCCCCTGACCCTGTCCTGGTGCCGTAGTCGCACAGGTACTCATTGATGGCCCTCTGCTGCGTGTGCAGCCGCTGCAGCATGGCCAACGTTGAGTTCCACCTGGTGGGCATGTCACATATAAGGCGGTTCTTGGGCAGGTTCAACTCCTTTTGCAGCTCAGCCAGGCGAGCACTGGCATTATAAGATCTGCGGAAATGCACACAGACTTTCCTGGCCTGCCTCAGGACATCCTGTAAGCCCGGGTACCTGCCCAAGAACCGCTGCACCACCAGGTTAAGGACGTGAGCCACACAGGGCACATGGGTCAGTTGTCCCTGTCGGAGGGCGGAGAGGAGGTTGGTGCCATCGTCGCAAACCACCATTCCTGGCTTAAGCTGGCGTGGCGTCAACCACCTCTCGGCCTGGCCCTGCAGAGCAGACAGGACCTCTGCCCCAGTGTGGCTTCTGTCCCCCAAACACACCAGCGCAAGCACGGCATGGCATCTTTTTGCCTGCGTACTTGCGTAGCCCCGTGAACGGCTACGGAGCACCGCTGGTTCATAGGACAAACCACAGGAAGAGGCCATGGAGGAAGAAGAAGAGGAGGGGGTGGAGGAGAGAGGTGTGTCACAACCAGTAGTAGCATTTTGGAGGCGTGGCGGTGGAACAACCTCCAACACTACTGCACCTTGTCCTGCATCCTTCCCAGCTGCCAAAAGAGTGACCCAATGGGCCGTGAAAGAAAGGTAACGTCCCTGTCCATGCCTGCTGGACCATGAGTCAGCGGTAATATGCACCTTACCGCTGACCGCCCTGTCCAGCGAGGCCAAGACATTGCCTTCCACATGCCGGTAGAGAGCCGGAATAGCCTTCCGTGAGAAAAAGTGGCGTTTGGGAACCTGCCACTGAGGAACCGCACATTGCACAAACTCACGGAAGGGGGCCGAGTCTACCAACTGAAAAGGCAGCAGTTGAAGCGCTAGCAATTTAGCCAAGCTAGCATTCAACCGCTGGGCATGTGGATGGCTGGGAGTGAACTTCTTTCGACGGTCCAGCAGCTGGGGCAGGGAAATTCGCCTGCTAGAATCGGACGTCGGTGTACTGCTAGCAGAGTGGCCGCAAGTACTTGGCTGTGACACACCTAATTCTACACCTTCATTCCTCTCAGTGCATGTTTCAGAGAGGACTGAAGTTATAGTGGGGTTGGAGATCCCAGCTGATGCGGTGCAAGGAGAGGTCCGCTTTGTTCTTTGGTGTGGGTCTTTGAGGTAGGCTTGCCAACGAGCTGCATGGCAGGTCAACATATGTCTGGTCAGGCATGTGGTACCCAAGCGGCTGATGTTTTGGCCACGCGATATACGCTTGAGACATATGTTGCAAACAGCAGCTGTGCGATCTGATGCACTAGCCTCAAAAAAGGCCCACACCAAGGAACTTTTTGAATGACGGGCAGAGGCAGCGCCCTGCACAGGCAGAGCTCTGCGGTGTGATTCCGTCGGTGTACTGCCCTTACGCTGGCCACCAAAGGGCATCCTGCCTCGTTGGAGATGTGCCTCCTCCTCATCCTCCTCCTCCTCCTCTCTCCTATTAGGCACCCACGTGGAGTCAGTGACCTCATCATCCCCTCCCTCCTCATCACTGGAGCCAATCTGGCAGTATGCTGCAGCTGCTGGAACATGACTGCCAGATTGGTGTCCTTCTTGAGCATCCCCTCTGTCTGCTCTCACGCTACTGCCTTCCTGTAGCTGGGTTTCATCATCAGACCCTTCGAAACGCTGGGCATCCTCCTGGAGCATGTACCCAACACTGTGCTCAAACAGTTCGGGGGACTCCTCAGGAGGAGGACATGGTGGGTCTAGGGAAGGAGTGACTGATGATGAGTCTGACATTGATACCAGGGAAGAGGACGCTTTGGCAGCTGCTTTGCCAGTACCCTGAGCCTGGGTGAGAGAGGATGAGGAGGAGGAGGAGGAGGGCTTGGTCATCCACTCTACCAAGTCTTCGGCATGATGTGGCTCAACATGTCCAGCTGCCGAAAAGAAGGACAAGCGTGTCCCATGGCCATGTGCTGATGACAATGCACCGCGTCCACGACCAGCACTGTTGCCCCCAGACACAGAGCCTGCTTGCCCTCTTTTATTGCCTCCTGACTGTCTGCCTCTCCTTGTTTGCCTTCCAGACATTCTAATAGATGGCCTGCAGGGAGATGGGAAAAAAGCAATAAGGGCTACCTTCAGGTGTCCTTCTCTGTCCCTTTACTTAAGGATTTCTAAATATGGTTGAGGATTATTGCTTTTGCACAGAATAGCACAACGACAATTTCCCTGACTGTCCAAAAAACAAGGATTTCAAAGATGGTTGATGAGGAATGCTTTGGCACACTATAGCACAAGGAGAATTCCCCTCACTTTCCTTCTTTGTCCCTAGAAACAAGGACTGGCACAGTGAAAGAAACTGACACTCTCCCTACCTACAGTTTTCTGTCCCTAGAAAAAATGTTTTTTTAAAGCACACTATGGCACAAGGAGAAATCCCCTCACTTTCCTTCTTTGTCCCTAGAAACAAGGACTGGCACAGTGAAAGAAACTGACACTCTCCCTACCTACAGTTTTCTGTCCCTAGAAAAAATGTTTTTTTAAAGCACACTATAGCACAAGGAGAATTCCCCTCACTTTCCTTCTTTGTCCCTAGAAACAAGGACTGGCACAGTGAAAGAAACTGACACTCTCCCTACCTACAGTTTTCTGTCCCTAGAAAAAATGTTTTTTTAAAGCACACTATAGCACAAGGAGAAATCCCCTCACTTTCCTTCTTTGTCCCTAGAAACAAGGACTCGCACAGTAAAACACACTGACACTCTCCCTACCTATCCTTCTCTTTCCCTAAACTAAAGGAATCCAGGTTAAGCAAGAAAGAAATAAATGTCACTGTCCCTGCCTATGCTTGTCTTTCCCTGCTCCGGAACACACTACACTAGGCCGCCGTGCTGGCGGCCTTTTATAGTGTGGGGGCGTGTACTAAACACCCTCAGCAATAATTGGCCACAGGCATCCTGCCTGTGGCCAATCATTGCTCTCCTCGCTGCCGGCGCTGTGATTGGCCAAGCATGCGGGGTCACAGTGCATGCTTGGCCAATCACAGCGCCTGGATGACACTGCGATGGCGTAGTGCATTGTGGGCCGTTCGCGTCACTCGAATTTGGCGCGAACGGCCCAAATCGTTCGATCTTCGTCGAACGATCGAACAGCCGATGTTCGAGTCGAACGTATGTTCGACTCGAACACGAAGCTCATCCCTAGTTCTGGACAATCAAAAGGAGATTGTACAATCAGATAGCATAGTGTTTGGCCATCTTTATACAAGTACATAGGAGGGAGTGGACAGTGGACGCTCAGTTTTCAGGCCTCATTCACATCTCCAATTAGTGAAAACTCACACTCCTGCATGCGTTTCTTTTGAGACGTTTTCACACATAGGGTAGCCCATTCACTTGAACACACAACAATCGCTCCGGAACGTTTATTGGAGCGGAGTGTGGTGCGTTTGCCACACCTGGAGTGCCTTTGACGTGTAATGACAACACAAGCACGATGCACATTTGCAGTGTTTCTGACACGCCTGGCAAAGCGCACATGTTCTGTGCAGTTTGCCATGCTTTTGGAAACGCACAGATGTGAAGGAGCCTCATTGTTCTTGTGTAAACGCAACAATTTCACTTTCAGGCCCCATTCACACTTCGAGTGGTGAGAACGCATGTTTTCTGGATGTTTTCTTCAGTAACGTAGGGCGGCCCGTTGACTTCAATAGGCTGCGCTAAACGTCGCAAATAGCTCATGGGACATTTTGGTGTAGTGAAATTGCATGTTTTTTACTGCGTTTGTCACCTGTTTTTTTTTTTTAAATGGCAACATGTGTTTGCTTCTGTGTTTTGTGTGCCGTTAACAATAAGGCCCCTTTCACACGATAAGCCCGCTTGGATCCACCTGTCCATTTTTCAGGCAGATTCGAGCGGGCCACCCATTGACTCCTATAGGCAGCCGGATGTCCGCAGAGATGTGTCCACTGACACCCGTCTGCCATCCTATCTACTCAAATCAGACGTATGGCGATATGTTCGCCATTCGTATAGGCGGATCGGATGGGATCTGATGAAAAGGGGCATGCTGTCTGTTTTCATCCGATCTCCCCATAGAAATCAGCGGAGCTCTGACAGGTTCCTTCCTGTTTAGTTAGCAGAGACGGACCTGTCATCTGCCGGCTCAATGGAGTGATCCCCCGCTGAGCTAGGGGCCTTAATAACACTGAAGGCGCAACTAGGTACGTTTAGGTTAGGGTGACCAGACATCCCCAGTTTCAGGGGACAGTCCCCAGATTGAGGGCACTGTTCCCGGACCAAGTCTGTCCCCGGTTTTGTCCCCGGATTGGATTTGACAGGGGCTGGGGCAATTTGAACGACAGTCAGTGCAGAATTGAGAAAAAAAAAAAACAGAATTACACACCCCTGGTCTGCCGCTCCTACTAGCTTAGGGGGGTGTATTTTTCCATTATCTGTGCCCCTTTCTGATGATCATGTGCTGGTCGGAGCGGAGGGAACATTTCTTCAGTTTCCGGTGCATGCCCATTCAGCTCCGCTCGCATGTTCTTCTGCCTTGGCTCAAGTCCCGGCCAGCCGCCTGCCTGCTTATCTCCTTGCCTCCCTGGTGGAGTGATCTTCCTCCGCACCCCACCCAGTAGTAGCCGGGGCCTGGAGAGTAAGACTTGACAGGCTGTGAGGCGGGCGACGGGGACGGGTAGAGAGTCGCTGATTGCCGCCATTACTAGTAAAAAAAAAAAAATATGTCCCCGGATTTCATTTTAAAAATCTGGCCACCTTAGTTTAGGTGTATAAATGTGGCCATACACTGTACAATCTCTATGTAGTGCAAGAACTTGCCTGTTTTGATACAAATTGAATGTTCAGGTGGGTTCTCCAAATACATAGTTTTTGTAAAGCTAAAGGAAATTGTACAAGCAGATTGCATAGTGTATGGCCAGCTTTATGCAAGTACATGGGAGGAAGCCATTCAGCTGTCAATGTTCTTGTAATCCAGCTCAGGGAGGATGCAAATACACCAATTTCACGTTCAGGCCCCAATCACACAGCGTAGTGAGAACGCACATTTTCTGGTGCGTTTTAGGACAGCACGACAAACACAGCAAAATGGCTCATGCAGCATTTTGGCGCATTTCAGGTTGCATATTTCTTACCGCTTGTTTGTTATGCACTCTGCAAAATGCACGCTTGCTTCTGCATTTGGGGTGTTAACAATTAATGGCACCGAAAGTACAACTAGTTAATTTTAGGTGTATAAAGGTGGCCATACATTATATAATCTGATTGTACAGTCTCCTTTAGATTTACCAAAACACGCCTATCTATCCAGTCAGACAGGCCCTTGCATTACATAGTTGATGGTAGATCTAAAGGAGATTGTGCAATTAGATTGTACAGTGTATGGTGAGATTTAACCTCCTTTAAATACCAGGCCTTTTTCTGACACTTGTTTACAAGTTTTAAATTAGTATTTTTTGCTAGAAAATTAGTTAGAACCCCAAACATATTATATATATATATATATATTTTTTTTTAGCAGAGACCCTAGAGAATAAAATGGCGGTCATTGCAATATTTTATGTAATATTTTATGTCACACTGTATTTGCGTAGCGGTGTTTCAAATGCAATTTTTGGGGAAAAAATACACCTTCATAAATATTAAAAAAAAAATGTAATTGGTCCAATTTCTTTGTATAATGTGAAAAATGATGTTACGCCGAGTAAATGGATACCTAATATGCCATGCTTCAAAATTGTGCATGCTCGTGGAATGGCGACAAACTATGATACCTAAAAAATCTCCATAGGCGCCGCTTTAATTTTTTTTTTTTTTTTTTTTTTACAGATCACCAGTTTAGAGTTACAGAGGAGGTCTAGTCTTAGAATTATTCCTCTCGCTCTAACAATCGCAGCGTTACCTCACATGTGTGGTTTGAACACGTTTACATATGTGGGCGCAACTTGCATAGCTTCTGCGCGGAAGCTCGGAGGGACAGGGAGGGCGCTTTTAAAAAAATTGTCTTATTTTACACTGTCCTCTCTCTTTTATTTTTTTATTTTTATGATTGCATTCCTTGTAATGGGAATAAAACCGAACATCCCTTGTAATAGAAATAAGCATGACAGGTCCTGATCTGGGGTCAAAAAGGCCTCAGCTCTCACATTTACACATTAAAGCAAAAAATAAAAAACGTCATTTTACATTTACTAAAAAAATGTAAATAAAAACAATTGTCCCTTTTAAGGCCGTTAGGCGGAAGTGACATCAGACATCACTCCGGTCCTCCAAGGGCATAGTCAAGTGGGGGCCATCTTGCCCTCACTCAACCTATTGCTCCAGGGGATCGGATAGTCTCCCCCTTTACCGATGACTCCGGTAAGCAGGGAAACGACCAGGAAGAGGGGGGCACCTCTCCCACTGCCTATAAAAGTAATTCAGTGGCGAATATGCTGCCGGGACCACTTTTATCTGTCGCTCACTGTGTAAAAAATAAATAAAAAAAATACCGGGATTATGGCAACTAGCTGCTGCCATAACCACAGTATATAACATCAATGTAATGACGTGTTTATATACAGTGGGCAGTTCAGGAGTGGGAAAGACTTCCGGGGACCAACCCCTTCTGCTTTCTACAACTCTGTTCCACATTGGCTGTTTTGTGATTGCTTAGCTCCTGCATACTAAAACAATCTGTGCAAGAAGGTGGTATAAAACAAGTGGTTGCTGTGTATAGAGGGAGAACAGTGCTCACTGATATTGCCTGCATTGGACAAGTATGAAACTACAGAGATGGGTGGGAGCAATCTCCTGGAGGGGGAGGGCAGGTGCAGGGTGTGTGTAAATGAAGTCAGCTTCTTGACGACTGTCTTAGTTCAATAACTGTTTTCCCATCCCAAATTCCAGGACATGTAACAGAAAGTAATGGAGGAGTCTTCCATAGGAGACACTGGAGGCTGAGGTAAGGCCTGTCCTAGAATATAGAGAATACGTTTTATTTTCTGCAACAGAGGTACATTAATTGTATATTGGTGCATAGGGAAGCTGGAATTTTAGAAGAAAAAAAAAAGGTGAACTTTGCCTTTTAATACCATGGGATGTGTACCACTGGTGGGTTTCATATGCTTGCTCTGGGCAGGACACAGTAGGGCTTGACATTTTAAAGTTGGGAATGGAGCCTGTAATGAGGGTCACTTCTCCACAGTTCTATACTGCCAAGAAGCTTTCACAAGGGTAATCCCCAACCACTAGACTGAGCTCGATAAGTACCGTATTTACTGCTGGCTTCTGCGACCATGTTGGTGGGAGTTGTGATTGAACTCAATGATGAAGGTATCAGGCAGCGGGATCATCATTGGAAACCCACAGGAAGGGGACAAAGACCACAGTGGCAAGGCATCACCTGCCTGGTCAATCCTCACCCAGCATACCCAGGGCATTTAAAAAGCAAACCAAAAGTGCACTTATCTGTGCAAGCCCTAAGATAATGGAAACTTTTGAATGGTTGTGCATGAGTCTGGGCAACACTGGGTTAAAAAAAAGCGACCTGTCAGATTCCATGTTATTCTGTAAACATTGTTATGTAGTGATGGCCGTATGATGAACGGGCAGAACAAGCCTGTCAGCGATGACACAATCAGCATTGCATTCTCAGCTGGAGTACTCCCAACTGAAAATATGTAGAGTTTGCATTGGAGTTGTGTACATGTCTACTAACCAATAAAGTTCAGTTTTTGGTAGGTGCATGGGAGGTGACCACTTAATGCTTTCTTGTACATTTCTCCAATGGGGAAAGCTGTGCACTTGAGTTCTTGGCTCAGCACACGTATGGCCATTATAAGGGGCTGCTATTCTCTGTGTTCGATTTTTTTATTTTTATTTTTTCTTTATAATACGGCGAATGCAACAGGAATAGTGAGCCTTAGGGTGGGGTTGGGTACACTGTCAGGGAGATGTCATCGTATGAGTCATAGACTCCTTTTATAACCACTTCACCCCCGGAAAGATTTACCTCCTTCCTGACCAGAGCATTTTTTGCGATTCTGTACTGCTTCGCTTTAGCTGACAATTGCACGGTCGTGCGACGTTGTACCCAAACAAAATTGACGTCCTTTTTTTCCCACAAATTGAGCTTTCTTTTGGTGGTATTTGGTCACCTCTGCGGATTAAATTTTTTGCGCTATAAACAAAAAAGAGCGACAATTTTGAAAAAAAGCAATACTTTTTTCTATAATAAATATCCCCAAAAAAAGATATAAAATTAAAAAAATTCTTCCACAGTTTAGGCTGATATGTATTGTTCTACATATTTTTGGTAAAAAAATAGCAATAAGTGTATATTAATTGGTTTGCGCAAAAGTTATAGCATCTACAAAACGGGATAGATTTATGGCATTTTTATTATTGTTTTTTTTACTAGTAATGGGGGGATCTGCGATTTTTATCGGGACTGCGACATTGCGGCGGACACATTGGACACTATTTTGGGACCATTGTCATTTATACAGCGATCAGAGCTACAAATAGCCACTGATTACTGTATAAACACTGGCAGGGAAGGGGTTAAACACTAGGGGGCAATCAAGGGGTTAAGTGTGTCCTAAGGATGTGTTCTAACTGGGGGGGGGGGTCTCACTACAACATGACAGAGATCACTGCTCCCGATGACGGGGAGCAGTGAATCATGTTGCTAGGCAGAACAGGGAAATGCCTTGTTTGCATAGGCATCTCTCCGTTCTGCCGCTCCGTGACACGATCTCGGGCCGCCAGCGAACATCGAGTTTGCGGGACCCGCGGTCACGCTCGCGCGGTGGCACGCCCGCTAGGCGGCAAATTTAAAGGGACGTTTAGGTACGCCCATTTGCCTGCCACTCTGCCGACCGTAAATCGGTGTGTGGCGGTCGGCAAGTGGTTAATCATGGCCGCTTCTACCTTCCTTCTTTAGCCAGTCGTTCCTTGGTTTTGCCAGTGCTCCCTACTTTTTTTGTTGTTGGGCCTGATGATCAGGATTTCCAAGTTTCTACAATTTCAGTTCTTTCTAAGTTAGATGTGTAAAATGTTAGATATGTACTGTATAAGTTGGATACATATATGCCCCAAACTATCGGCTGTATGACAGTGTAGGAGGGCCACATAACTGCAGACTTGAATTGGTAGATTCCTGCTTGTGAGCATGGTACAGCGCAGAGTGTCGGCATGCAGAGACCACACAAAGGCTGAGGTGAAAGACAACAGTGTTTATATATATATATATATATATATATATATATATATATATATATATATATATATATATATATATATATATATATTTATTTATTTATATTTATTTATTTTTGGATAGGGGAAATGGATTAGAACACCTCGCCCTCTTTGTTTTGTCCTGTTTACCATTAGCATTGAAAGTAAAAGAAAATCCCAAATCTTGGGTTGTCCCCAGAAAAGTAAGAGGGGAAATTATCCAATAGTTCTGGTGATCCTCTTAATTTGCAGGAATTTCCTCTCGCTTCCTGTTTAGCTAAGGGACAGGAAGCGAAGGTAAATCTCCCCAATGGGACACAGATGGAAAAAAATAAACCTTACAGGGGTTATAACCTTTCCTTACTACTTCCAAAAAAAAAAAAGTTTTGCCTACAGCTCTACTTTAGGAAAGTCCCAACAATACACAATTTGACCCGGTGGGTAGGCAAAGCCGACTGGAGCCACTTAAAAATGGTAGCAGAGGAGCGTTCTCTTGAGATGATGCTGACATCTTCTGAAGCGGGAATGCAGCTGGGCTGGTCCACACCTAATTGGGAGGCTTTCTACGAGAAGATGGTGTAGTCCCTGCAATTTCCCTACTCCCCTGGAACCTCTCCCTGCTGCTATGCTCTGACAGATGGGAAACATGTCCCTATACTAGCCACTCGCCAAAAACGCGAGAGCAACCGTCCTACATAAATACTGTACTGGTCCAAGATGGCTGCCAAGATCACGAGGGGCACCAGGGTCCAATCGGATAGCTGTTCTCAAGATGGAAATCATAGAGGAACCTCACGACTTCCTTCCCCTTCAGCATTGCTGCTTGGCTTGAGTGCCATATACAGTAGGGAGTACAGACTGCACCCGCCTACATGGTCTCCACTTCTACAACTGTACTTTTTTTTAATTTATTTTTTCCTATTGTAGCGGCCTCCTCACACCCCTCCTTGCATCAGCTCGTCTTTCTCTTGTCTAGGGGCACCTTAGAGGGGAGAGAGCGGGGACACCACGCCAAGCCTTTACCACATGTGTCCGTGCGGTGTAAGCAAAGTTCTTTCGCTACCTTCAGGTCAGTGTTGTGCACCTGGAGTTACCTTGAACAATGTCCACCAGAAAAGAGCCCCACACCATTAAAGTCCAACACTCCTTTATTCTTCTCGAGTGAACAGCACAATCAGTTAGACTCCCTTAAAGAACAGAACAAACAAGGAGGTGTGGATGCGAGTAGGCCCAGACACAATGAACTCTCCACTTTCCTCCCTGAAAGTGGGCTGAGGTCTCCTAGCGAGGGGGGATTTTCCTTCCAGGCGGTCTCCGATGGGAGGCTCACCTGTCACTGGCAATTTGCTGCACCCGGTCTTCAAGTGAGTAGCTCCCCCCGGTCCATTACGCCTTCCGGATTCGGGTTCCCAATCCCTGGGTTCCCTAGGACCTCCTTCCCTCGCGGAACTCGGTGTTGGGCACTGAGCTCCAGACCTCCATCCGAGTACCTCACCCCAGGCTAAGGGTGCCTGGGATGGAACACGACCTCCGGACGTCGCCTAGGCCGCCTAGAGGACCGTCGCGAACCACCGCCCTCAGGCTGAAGGTGCCAGGGACTCGACCCCGTGACAAAGATGGCCGGCCCCTTTATACCCTCGCCCCACCGTACTGCTGCCGAGGGAGGACAAAAAGGAGGCACAGCACACAGCAATGGTTCAACCCCAGCCCAAGGCAACAGCGCCACCCGCTGGACCGCAAGGTACTGCACATCGCTGGTGTCTCTGCCAGTTTGACACAAAAGAGGACATTTTGTAGTATGTGTAGAAGCCAAAAAAGTAATGACGAACTGGTACATGTTCCATAAAGGGCCACTCCAGCCAAACCACTAAAAGTGCAAGAGTAGTTACTTGCTGACAATTGAGTCCCATATCTAAGATTTATTTCAAATTGTGTTGTAGCACAAGATGTGGACCATTACTGGTTTTAGTAGCAGGGTGGGCAATTGTAGACAGAATGTTACACTGGACGTTCTTGGTTTGTGGCATCACTCTTGATCCTCATGGCAGACATGTGCAGGGTAGTGTCTGTATGCTGGGCACAATGATGCTATCCCTTCAATCGGAATGGGTCACGTGGCTGTCGCATGACTCTAGCAGTCTGGGTTTTCATGCTACAAAAATTCCTCTGATTGGAACTCACACAAGCATGTTATAATTAAGCAGAAAGGCCACAGTGACTCACTGGTCACAGCTGTCAGTCTCTGATAATCAATCTTGTATCGTAAGCGGTTTAATGATGAAACATTTACAATGCAAAATGTGAAATAAGGTATGAAAAAAAACATCCAGGAAAATGCAATCCTTACTATAAGCTCTCTATTGCTATTTCTTGCTCAATGTGCTGTTTGAGGCCCTTGCCTGACCCGAGATTGTACTCTACAGAATTGTTTTTTACTTACTATATAATTGTACTAATTATGGATCCAGTGTCTCTTATTCATAACCTCCATCTACATTGGTTGTGATCTGGAAGCAGTACTAATTCCAGGGTAGGCCTAGCTTTCCAGTAGTGTTGCCACCTGTCCAGGATTCACCCGGGTTTTGAAACCTGTGTCCGGGTTTCAGTCCACCTGAATCCCGGACACATTATTCAGGCTGGGCTGTCGCCCCCCTAAGTAACCAAGATAGTCATACACAAATCTGTTGCTTTCTAGGGGTAGACTTGGTGTCACTGAAGGGTGGGGGCGATGAGACCAGCAAGAGCAATTTGGCCACACCCACTGTTTGCCACATTACGTCTCTCCTTGGGCACCCAAATAAGTCCCAGGTCTTTTATAATCCTATAGTGTTTACTGCAAAAAAAAATTGCATTGTGCAACTAAAAGTGTTCGGGTTCGACTTGAAGAAAAGGTGGCAACCTTGCTTTCCAATGGCCTTTAATCTGGATGTGATCCTTTTTTGCTGTAACAGCAAATGGTTGCATGGACGGATTCCCTGCCCCATCATAATACACAAGAAGATGGCTTCTTACTATTTTAAAAGAGACCTCCGCAAACCATATACGGCAATATTTATTCTATATGTTCTTTGCTTGTGCCAATTAGGGATGAGCCGAACACCCCCCCCCCCCCCCCCGGTTTGGTTCGCACCAGAACCTGCGAACGGACAGAAAGTTTGCGCAAACTTTAGAACCCTATTAAATACAATGGACTCGAACATTCAAAATCAAAAGTGCTAATTATAAAGGCTAATATTCAAGTTATTGTCCTAAAAAGGGTTTGGGGACCCGGGTCCTGCCCCAGGGGACATGTATCAATGCAAAAAAAAGTTTTAAAAACTGACGTTTTCCGGGAGCAGTGATTTTAATGATGCTTAAAGTAAAAAAAAAAAAAAAATGTGAAATATTCCTTTAAATATCGTAGCTGGGGGGTGTCTAAAGTATACCTGTGAAGTGGCATGTGTTTCCCGTGTTTAGAACTGTCCCTGCACAAAATGACATTTCTAAAGGAAAAAAAGTCATTTAAAACTGCTTGCGGCCTTAATGTAATGTCTGGTCCCGGCACTATGGATGAAAATCATTGAGAAAAATGGCATGGGTACCCCCCCACACCAGCCCCTTTGGGTCTTGTATGGATATTAAGGGAAACCCCGCACACAAAATAAAAAAGGCCCTATATACTCTGAACAGCTGTATACAGGCGGTGCATACAAGACAGGGACTGTAGGTTTGTTCTTAAGTAGAATCTGTTTGTAATTTGGAACAGGTACAGGCCTGCAGTGAGATGTAGCTGCACAAAGGTGGGATGTGTGTGTGTGTGTGTGTGTATATGTATGTATGTGTGTGTGTGTGTGTGTATGTGTATGTGTGTGTGTGTATATATATATATATATAATAATGTGTGTAGCGGGGGTTAACATTTAGGGGGAGTATCTGGGTGGTAGCATTGGCCCAGATACACTAATTGATAGTGATCTATGACCAATTTGATTAGTGGAGGATATAATGGTGTTCAGTTCCCTGCGGCCCCTGGGTGGCGCTGTCGTGTTAGGCTGGGGTTGAAGCATCATTGTAGGGCCGTGCCCTTTGTGTCCTCTCGCGGCAGTAGTACGGCGGGGTGGGGAACCCGCTGTGCCTGCTGGGAGAGGGTATAAAAGAGGGCGGACATCTTGCGCACGAGGTCCGAGCCCCAGGCACCTTCAGCCTGGGGGCTGCTGTTCTGTCGTCCGCGCCCAGGTGCCCTCGGCCTGGGTGTGAGGGAGTTTGAGTTCCATCCCAGGCACCTTAAGCCTGGGGTGATGTACTAGCCAAGGCCTGGGGCCCAGTACCTTCGACTGGGTCCCGCAGGGGAGAGGATGCCTAGGGGGCCCACCGAGTGAGGGGACCCGAGTCTCGCCAAAGAAGAACCAGGGAGGTGACCTGGCATGAAGACCCAGCGCAGCATTGGCTGGTGACAGTGCAGGACTCTGGGGACCGTCCGGGATGGATCATCTCCCTAACAGGGGTCGCCAATAGAAGGTAGTTCATGTTCTATGGTCTTTGCAGAGACCCAGCTACATCAGGTCGGTGGCAGAGGCCTATTCTAAGGTCTGTGGTAGAGACCTCATCGTTCACCCGGTCTGTGGCAGGGACCAACCTCACGGTCGGTGGCAGCGACCGTGCGGCAAAAGTTGTTGTGAGTTCCTAGCAGCTTCTCTGATCCGAAAGGATTGTATCAACCTGTCTGCTTGCAAAGAGGCATATTTATCTCTGCGGAAATAAATATAGATGTTGTACTGTCACCTGGTGTGGGCTTACTTTTCTGGGAGCAAAGTGTTGTACATTCTCCTATCTACCGGTCATATTTGAAGTGGAATCTCTGGACAGGGACACAGAACCGAAGGTAAAGATCTTAGCTCAATCCTCTACACACATAAGAGGGGCGAGCTGGTGGCAGAATCTCACCCCTCCCCCCTGGTCCCCCTAGACGAGTAAACCAGCCGAGAAGAAGAAGGGAAAGAGCAGGTGAGACCACTACATATATTTATATGTAGCGGGTATACACTTTTCTGTGTGTTTAAAACTGGCAGAGACACCAGTGATGTGCAGTTCCCTGCAGCCCCACGGGTGGCGCTGTCGCCTTGGGCTGGGATTGAACCATTGCTGTGTGCTGTGCTCCCTTTTTGTCCTCCCTTGGCAGCAGTATGGTGGGGTGGGGAACCCGCCGTGCTTGCTGGGAGAGGGTATAAAGGGGCCGGCCATCTTTGTCACGATGTTGAGTCCCAGGCACCTTCAGCCTGAAGGCGGTGGTTCGTGTCGGTCCCCTAGGCCAGTGGTCATCAACCCTGTCCTCAGGGCCCACTAACAGGCCAGGTTTTCAAGATAACTGAAATACATCACAGGTGATATAATTTGCTGCTCACTGATTTCAGTATTCTAGTCTGCATCTCCCCAAGGTAATACATAAAACCTGGCCTGTTAATGGGCCCTGAGGACAGGGTTGATGACCACTGCCCTAGGCGGCCTAGGCCTAGAGGACGTTCGGAGGTCGTGTTCCATCCCAGGCACCTTTAGCCTGAGGTGAGGTACTCGGAAGGAGGTCTGGAGCTCAGTGCCCACCACTGAGTTCCGCGAGGGAAGGAGATCTTAGGGAACCCCGGGAGTGGGTACCCGAATCTGGAAGGCGTAATGGACCGGTGGGAGATACTTGCTTGAAGACCTGGTGCAGCATATTGCCAGTGACGGGTGAGTCTCTCATCGGAGACCGCCTGGAAGGAAATCCCCCCCTCGCTTGGAGACTGCAACCCACTTTCAGGAAGGAAAGTGGAGAGTTCATTGTGTCTGAGCCTACTCGCATTCACACATCCTTGTCTGTTCTGTTCTCTAAGGAGTCCAACTGATTGTGTTCACTTTTGCATTGAGAAGAATAAAGGAGTGTTGGACTTTAATGGTGTGGGGCTCGTTTTCTGGCAGACATTGTTCAAGGTAACTCTCTTTGGAGGTTCCAGGTGCAGAACACCGACCCGAAGGTAAAATAAGAACTTTGCTTACACCACACAAACATCTGCGGTGAAGGCTTGGCGTGGTGACCCCGCTCTCTCTCCTCTAAAGTACCCCTAGACAAGAGACAGACGAGCTGATAAAGAGAGGAGAGAGAGGAGGCCGCTACACACACACATTATATATATATATATATATATATATATATATATATAATATATATATATATACTGATTATAATGCAGCTGTCAGAATCCACTGCCTGCTGTGGTATTAGTATGAGAAAAGCAGCAATTTGTCTTCTTCAGTTAGTTTTAGGTGAACACTGTGCAGAGGACACAGTACACTAACTGAAAATGCTTGCAGCTCTCTGCCTGTGGGTTTTATTATGAGAACACCACAAATTGTATTCAGGTTCCTTTAAGTGAACGCTGGGCAAAGAACAGAAGTACACTACATGAAATGAATGCAGCTCCCTGCCTGTGGTTTTATTATGAGAGCTCAGCTGACGGTGTCCAGCAGCAGGAACAGAGGGGAACCAGATCCGATCGTGGGGCTGCCAGTGCCTTCAAGGCTACAACACAGGTGTGCTTTGGGGGCGTCTGTGAATAGACTACATTGCACTTTGTCTGTCTCTCTAGCATATTGGTCATAAGTTACTGTAACAAAATCAGCACCCTGCAGCCATGTTATGTGACACACTGTGACAGAGCCTTGAGAGAGTGCCTGCTGCCTGTGAGTTATCATAATGCTGATGATCTGAACCAGTTGCCGACCACCCGATAGCAGATTTACGCTGCGAAGGATCACGTATATCCGCGATCCTGCATTTCTGGGTCCACCGGTACCCGCTGATCGTTATGTACACAAGGCAGAACGGTGGTCTGCCTATGAAAAACAAGGCAGATCGCAGTTTTGTCAGTATGGAACACATTGATCCTGATCCCCCACAGTGGGAAAACACTCGTTAGGCACATATTTAGCCCTTTGATTGTTCTAGATGTTATCCCCTTCCCAGCCAGTGTCATTAGTACAGTGACCGTGCATATATTTAGCACTGATCACTGTATTAGTGTCACTGGTTCCCACAAAGAGTCAGAAGTGTCACTTAGTGTCCGATTTTGTCTGCAGCAATATTGCAGTCCCGCTATGAGTCGCTGATTGCTGCCATTACTAGTAGAAAAAATAAAAATATGTCCCCGGATTTCATTTTCAAAATTTGGTCACCTTACATTAAAGGGGTTGTAAAGGTTATTTTTTTAAAATAACAAAATAACAAACATGTTATACTTACCTCCACTGTGCAGCTCGTTTTGCACAGCGTGGCCCCGATCCTGGTTTTCTGGGGTCCCTCGGCTGCTGTCTAGGCTCCTCCCCATTCTCCCCGTTCTGGGAAGCGCTCTCCCAAGGGGGTTAGCTTGCGGGCGCGCTCCCGTGATACAGTCGGCGGCTATAGCCGCCAAGTGTATCACTCGGCCCCGCCCCCCCCGGCGCGCCGCATCATTGATTATTAAGACAGCAGCAGGAGCCAATGGCTGCGCTGCTATCAATCTCCAATGAAGAGCCGAGAACAGCCTGCAGACGGGGGCGAGTAGCCAGCGCGTTCATGACGTGGGACTTTCGAGGGCTCAGGTAAGTAAACCGGGGGGCTTGTATCAGATGTTTTTTCACCTTAATGCATAGGATGCATTAAGTTGAAAAAACGTGAAGCTTTACAACCCCTTTAAGACTGCTATACAGAGCCACGTACTATATGGGCAGATATCGTTCTAAGGCTCAGTGGAAGCTGTAGATCAGACAATTTGGCTTATCTCTGGTTCTGATGCAATGCTTATCTTGAAAACACAGCAATGTGTCCACCCCTTCACTGTGTGTCATCAGACTGATAGCGCAGCACACTGAGATCAAAGTACTGATGGCTTGTATTACATGTTATAGTAGAACTATGATAATATATTTCTTTTAGGGCTGCGGAAATTAACGATCAATCCTTCGATTAATCGTTTATTTTTTTGATTGATCAAAATTATTTTGATCGGTTACTCACCTCTCCGCCAGCTTCCGGGTCTCCGCTGCCTCGCCCATAGGAAAGGCCGCGGCTTCGACCTAGCTCCGGAGCGGCGGCCATCTTGGTACACCCAGCGGTGGCTTATTAGCGGCTTAGCGGTGCGCTGACGTCAAAAAGAATAGTGCACAGTCAGCAGGAACAATAAGCAGAATACAGAAAATCGTACAACAAGGTAAGACAGCAGAAGACAACACGTTAATCCAGCAGTTGGGAGGTTTCCTTTTTAAAACTGGATTCCACCCGCAATTTTTTTTTTTTTTAAAGTCAGCAGCTACTAACCCTGTAGCTGCTGACTTTTAATAAGGACACTTACCTGTCCTACTCGCCCGCGATGGTGATCGATCAGTGCTGGCAGATCCCGGCTCCTCCATCCTGACTAAGGGAAACAGGCGTTTCCTACTGCGCATGCGCGACTCGCACGGCGCTCTGTGAATGGGCGGCTGCCGCCTGGGATACACACAGTTCCCAGAAGGCAGCGCGCCCCATTCACAAGAAGAGGAAGCGGAAGGACATCCCGAGGCAAAGGAAGAGGCAGATTAGGGGACTTCCGCATAGCAACGGCCATTTCGGGTGAGTATAAATTGTATTTATTTTTTTCTATTAATTTTTTTCTTTTTTTTTTATAGGAATTTTAGTGTTAAGAAAATTTCTGGGTGGACATCCGCTTTAAAGTCTAGGAAAGGGAAGGTATCTGGTCTAAGAGGACTAGTTGGTAAACCTTCTTCCTGAGTAGGACAGGGAGAGAGAGAGAGAGACACACAAAAAAAGGGAGGGGGGAGGTTAAGAGGGGAATGATTGTGCGTGTGGTGGGGGGGGGGGGGATTGCCATCTATTATTACTTCCCTCCCATGTAGTGCTGTAAAGGTTTGCATCTCCTTAGGAGTGTAGGTAAATTGTGGAGGGGGAAAGAACAGGTCAGATGTCACACTGAGGCGTTTTTGCGCTAAAATTAGCGCTGTAAAAACGCCTGAAATAATCCTGCCCCAGCATTCTCAATGTGAAAGCCCTGAGGGCTTTCACACTGAGGCGTTGTGCTGGCTGTGTGTTGCAAACAGCTTTTTTGGAGCATGTTTGCGGCACATAAAATGGCGCTGTAAAAACGCCTATCCCCATTGAAATGAATGAGTACCGCGGTAAAAACGCATAGGCGTTACCGTTAAAAATATCGCTAATAACGCTTATCATTTTTAGCGCGTTATTGCAACGCCTCAGTGTGAAAGGGGCCTTAGGCTATGGTGTTTCCAGAGTTAGTTGGGAGAACTGTTTAGTCTGGCGAATTCCAGGGTCGATTGGAAGTGTTACAATTTCTATAAATAACATGCTGAGGGAGGCATTAAACCTGTGCATGAAGTGGCAAACCAATAGTATGTACTACAGCAAAAGTGACATTTGGAAAAAAAAAAATGTTATATGGCAATTCCTTTCTATGCTTGTTTCTGTTTGTAGACAAAGTGACCAAGGAAAACTGTGATATCATTGACCACATATAGTAATGGTGATTTTTGGTCAATAACATCAGCCAGCATCACTGGTCGGTTCATTGACATTCAGCATTTATTGTGAGAGTATAGCGGGATACGATTCGCAGCACAAGTCATTTTTGTTTCCCCTAAGCCCCGTACACACGGTCAGACTTTTGGGCAACAAACTTCATTTTGAGCAAGTTGGACCAACAATCCGACCGTGTGTACACTCCATCGGACAAACTTTTTTTTGCTTTTTTCTTGTTTTCATCGGACAAAAGTTGGGTCTGCAAACGGACAAACTTTTGCCCAACAAAAGTCCGATGGAGCAAAGTCCAACCGTGTGTACAGAAAACCATAGGACTTTTGTCCGATGGACAAAACAACTAATGTTAAAATCAACCAACAATAGCAGAAGTTGAACAAAGGGTGGCGGTAAAGAGCAGAAAAACCATGTGATGTTGCAAAAAGTTTTGGGAAAGTTTGCAGAAAAGTCAGAGCGTGTGTATGCTATGGGTGTTCCCGACCAACTCCGTTCAGACAAAAATCCACGGAAAAGTCAGATGGAAGTCTGACCGTGTGTACGGGGCCTTAGAGAGTTTTCAGTGTGTCGATCATTGTGACTGGTGATGGATCTACCTTCATGGATGATGTATTTGATAAGGGATTTATACCTTGGAATACTTTGTCAATGGTGTCTGTGTTCTTTTACATTATACATATATACAAGTGCCTTTTCTTTCTCGTACATCACGGGACACAGAGCGACATAGTCATTACTAATGGGTTATATAGATACCGTCAGGTGCTGGCACTGGCAACTTCCAAACCGGAAGTACCCTCCCCTATATAAGCCCCTCCCATCCGGGAGCACCTCAGTTTTTTGCCAGTGTCTAAGGTGTTGGCCAAGAAGAAACATGTGTTTTTCACTGAGCTTGCGTACAGGTTCTTTTGGGCCTTAGTAAGCTGTTCCGGATCCGACCAAAAAAGCTTCATAGCTAAACGGTCGGTACCCGGGCCTTGCAGAGAAGAGCAAGGTTTTGCCTGTAATGCTTCTCTTAGGAGAGCTGGACCCTGGGATCCAGAGCTCTGGTCATACCCACGACTAAGATGTTTTCTGTGCAGGGTGCTATACAGGTCCAGGGGAGTGGAATCCTTGGGAACCCGGTCCCTGAAGGTTTGATTACAATGCCTGCCGTGAGAGGTGAAGTTTGGGCTTCTGTGGACCAAACAGAGTCCTGCGGCGGGGAAAAGGTAAGTGGGGGCCCCTCAGGAACTTGGTTCTATTGGGGGATCCCCAAGCCTAATTTGTCTTTCTGTCTGTTACCTAATGGTATTCCCGCAAAATTCTGTGCATGCCTGTAACTGCTAAAAAATTTAATAATTTTAATAGTGGTCAAGAAAAAATAAAAATAAAATAGACAGACCGCGGTACCTGTGTTAAACCACTAGAGGCCGCTGTGGAACGTTTCTTGTCATGTGGACTTTTTCTTTTCATCAGAGTCAAGTCCAGGCAGATGGTGAGTTCTCTTGTGGGAAACTGCTTCCTCTGCCATGTTGCAATGCTCGTCCATCCCCCGGCCTGCGGCAAAAGGGCCCTGTCTCTAGTTTCCTTTTTCAAAAAGAGCGCCGAAGGCGCACGTGCCCGCGCGCGAGCACGTGCACGCGCCTCTATATATAGAGGTGAGCTGGAAAAGGGGGCGGAGCTTGGGGGATGACGCTCTGTGCGCGCCGCAGCGCTTCTGCGCATGTGCGGGCGTCCCAGCATGTTAAAAGGCACAATTATGTGTTGTGAGCTGGCTATGGAGTGCAGAGACAGAGCTGGCAACATTTAAAAAAAAGGCATACAGCAAGCGGTTGATGCAGGCATCCCCATAGAAAGGCACATTAGTAGACACCAACTGTTTATATAGCAGCAATTGTGCTAGACTATTGTCAGTAAGTGGTGTATTTCGGCTGGAATACCTCAGCTTTGGGCTTAGGAATATGCCGTCAAAAAACTCCGGGACTAAAAATTCCAGAAAGCATAGGGGGTCTCCATCGGGCTCTGAGGATCTTGGGCATGCTTCGGCTGCACCAGTCTCCCCTGAAGAATCAGAGGTTAGTGACCGTGGAGCACCCTCAGGAGTACCTGGTACTGTGGCTGTCCTCAGTTCACCTGCTCCTGTGTATGTAACAGAGGAGGTTTTTTCCTCAGCTCTGGGAGGGCTGGAAGAGAGATTGTCAGCATTGATCGCTGCTTCCCTGTCACAGGAAAAAAGCGCCCGATCTCCGTCTCCTCCCTCAGAGTGCCTGTTAACAGAGCAACAGTCCCATACAGGGATCGACCTACCTGAAGGGGATCAGGATGAGGTTGATTCTGTTATAGAGGAATCAACAGTGGAAGAGCCATTCTCAGCATCACATGCTGAAAGATTATGGGTTCAGTCCCTGACTAACATGGTCCGATCAGCATTTAAAATGCCCCTTGCGGAGCCATCATCCACTTCTGTCTCCTCGTTGGGGTCGCTAAAAGCTCCCCAGACTGTTTGTTCCTTTCCGATCCATCCTTTACTGGAAGGGCTCATTTACCAGGATTGGGAGCATCCTGATAAAATATTTACTCCCCCCAAGAGATTTCCGGTGGTCTATCCCATGGAGGATAAGTTCATCAAAAAATGGAGGGTCCCTACAGTGGACGCAGCCATCTCTTCTGTGAATAAATCACTGACATGTCCGGTGGATAATGTCCAAATGTTCAAGGACCCAATAGATAAAAAATTAGAGTCCTTATTAAAATCTGCTTTTGCTACAGCAGGATTGGTGACACAACCAGCAGTGGCAGCTATTGGGGTCTGCCAAGCAGTGAAGGATCAGTTGAAACAGGTCTTAAGGGACTTGCCAGATCAGCAGGCTCTTGCCCTAGCTGATCTACCTAGAGCCTTATGCTTTGCGGTGGACGCCATAAAGGATTCAATCCATCAGGCCTCCCGCCTTACGCTGTCTATAGTACATATGCGCAGGCTTCTGTGGCTCAAAAACTGGTCTGCTGAAGCTCCCTGTAAAAAATTGCTGGTCAGCTTCCCATTTCATGGTGAGCGCTTATTCGGGGAAGACCTGGACAAATATATCCAGAGAATTTCCAGCGGTAAAAGTACACTCTTGCCGGTTAAAAACAGAGTTAGAGGTCCCTCTTTTAAGAGGCCGGCTTCTCCAGTCCCTAGGACATCGGCTGTGAAACAGTTCCGACGGCCTCCTCGGTCAAATCCCGGGGGTAAGAGTCAGGGACAATCACAGGGTAACAAAAAACCCTGGAGCAGGAGAGGTACAAAACCTCCCCCAAAGTCAAATGCATGAAGGGTTGCCCCCACTCAATCGGTGGGGGGAAGACTTCAGTTGTTCGCAGAGACCTGGCGGGACACGATCAGAACAGATAGGTGCTCTCCGCAGTATGTTTGGGATACAAATTGGAGTTAAAAGACTCTCCTCCTTCCCATTTTATAAGGTCGAACGTGCCAAGGGATCCCCGGAAGAGAGAGTCCCTCCTGTTGGCACTAGAACAACTATTGCTCCAAGGAGTAATTATGGAGGTTCCCCTGGAAGAATGGGGGTTCGGGTTTTACTCAAACCTCTTTACAGTCCCGAAGCTAAACGGGGACGTGAGGCCCATATTAAATCTAAAAGGGCTAAACAAATTCCTACAGATCAGGACTTTCCGGATGGAGTCGATCCGATCGGTGGCCACTTCCCTACAAGGGGAGGATTGGTTAGCCTCGATCGACATCAAAGATGCTTATTTGCACATTCCCATCTTTCCAGTCCACCAAAAATTTCTACGCTTTGCGGTAGAAGGGCGCCATTTTCAGTTCAGAGCCTTACCCTTCGGTCTGGCCACAGCACCACGAGTGTTCACAAAAATTCTGGCCCCATTATTGGCCAATCTAAGAACACGAGGTGTAACGATAATGGCATATCTAGACGACTTGTTGCTGATAGACCACTCAGTGGAAAAACTAGAAGTGGTCGTTCACAAGACAATCGAGTATCTGGAATATCACGGTTGGATTATCAACCGAGACAAGTCAGCCCTAAAACCAGTCAAAAGTCTGGAATACTTGGGGCTAAGGTTGGATTCAGACCAGAGAAAAATTTTCTTGCCTCAAGAAAAGGTGTCGTCTTTGAGAGATTTGATCCACTTAGTGGGTACAAAAAGACAGCCATCCATACGCCTGTGCATGAGGCTGCTGGGAAAAATGGTGGCATCATTCGAAGCAGTACCCTACGGTCAATTCCATTCAAGGAATTTGCAAAGGGCCATACTGTCAGCCTGGAACAAAAGAGTTCAGGCCCTAGACTTACCAATGTCCTTGTCCCCTTCCGTTCGCAAAAGCCTCCATTGGTGGTTGGTTCCCCAGAATCTGGAAAAAGGGAAATCCTTCAGTCCAATTTCTTGGAAGGTGGTCACTACAGATGCCAGCCTTATAGGCTGGGGAGCAGTACTGGAGCAATGGTCTCTCCAGGGCAGATGGTCGGATGCAGAAAAGGCCCTGCCCATCAATCTCTTAGAGATACGAGCAGCCCGGTATGCCCTAGTAGCATGGACATCCAAACTCCAAGGGGCCCCTGTCAGAATTCAATCAGACAATGCCACGGCAGTGGCATATATCAATCATCAGGGTGGCACCAGGAGTCGTGCAGCCCAGAGGGAAGTGAATTGCATCCTGAAATGGGCAGAAAGATATGTCCCAGCCATATCTGCGGTATTCATTCCAGGAGTGGAGAATTGGAAGGCGGACTTTCTAAGTCGCCAACAATTATGCCCAGGGGAATGGTCCCTTCATCCCGAGGTTTTCCGGACAATATGTCAGCGGTGGGGAACACCGGATGTAGATCTGCTAGCATCCAGATTCAACGCAAAGGTGGACAGGTTTGTCTCTTGGACAAGGGATCCCCTAGCTTGCGGCTCGGATGCCCTAGTGTTCCCTTGGGATCAGTTCAAGCTGATATATGCATTCCCACCGCCACAATTGTTACCTCGATTACTCCGCAGAATCAGGGTAGAAAAGAAACCAGTGATTCTGGTGGCTCCAGCGTGGCCCCGAAGAGCATGGTACGCGGAGATTGTAAAAATGTCTGTGGGGAGTCCTTGGACCCTCCCACATCGTCCGGACCTGCTTTCGCAAGGACCGATATACCACCCTTCCTTACCAGCCCTAGGTTTGACGGCCTGGCTATTGAAGCCCACATTCTAAAAAAGAGAGGGCTCTCTAATTCTGTGGTATCTACCATGATCAATGCCAGGAAGCCGGTATCCAGGCAGATCTACTATAGAATCTGGAAGGCGTACATCGCGTGGTGTGAGGCCAGGAAATGGCATCCACGTAAATACGTAATAGGTAGGATTCTGGACTTCCTACAGTGGGCTGTAGATGGGAAGCTGGCCTTGAGTACTATCAAGGGTCAGATTTCGGCCTTGTCAATATTTTTTCAGAGGCCATTGGCTTTGCATTCACTAGTCAAAGCCTTTATACAAGGAGTGATGCGTATTAGTCCTCCGGTTAATATTCCCATATGTCCATGGGACTTAAACCTGGTTCTGTCGGTTCTACAGAAACAACCATTTGAACCATTACAGCATATTTCCCTGGTTCTTCTCACCAGGAAATTGATTTTTCTAGTAGCCATTTGTTCGGCTAAAAGAGTATCGGAATTAGCCGCCTTGTCCTGTAAGGAGCCATATCTGGTTGTCCATAAGGACAGAGTAGTGTTACGTCCTCATCCAGCCTTTCTTCCTAAGGTGGTATCGAGGTTTCATTTGAACCAAGATGTGGTTTTTCCTTCTTTTTTCCCCAAACCTACTTCGGTAGAGGAAAAGTTATTGCATTCTTTGGATGTAGTAAGAGCAGTTAAAGCTTATCTAAAAGCCACTGCTCAGATTCGCAGAACGGATACTTTTTTATTCTGCCGGAAGGCCCCAGAAAGGGTCAGGCAGCGTCAAAATCTACTTTAGCCAAGTGGATTCGACAGGTCATAATACAAGCCTATGGCTTGAGAAGGAGACCGCCTCCGTTCAAAGTTAGAGCGCACTCCACGAGAGCATTTGGAACTTCATGGGCAGTGCATCACCAGGCCTCCCTGGCTCAAGTATGTAAGGCCGCAACATGGTCTTCAGTTCACACGTTTACTAGGTTCTACCAGGTGGACGTTAGAAGTCAGGAGGATGTCTCCTTTGGGCGCAGTGTGTTGCAGGCCGCAAAAGATCCTCATGTCTGATAGCGCTCAGCTTATATATGGTGTATCCCCCCCCCTCATTGGGCATTGCTTTAGGACATCCCATTAGTAATGACTATGTCGCTCTGTGTCCCGTGATGTACGAGAAAGAAAATAGGATTTTTATAACAGCTTACCTGTAAAATCCTTTTCTTGGAGTACATCACGGGACACAGAGCTCCCACCCCTCTTTTGGGGACACTTATTGCTTTGCTACAAAACTGAGGTGCTCCCGGATGGGAGGGGCTTATATAGGGGAGGGTACTTCCGGTTTGGAAGTTGCCAGTGCCAGCACCTGACGGTATCTATATAACCCATTAGTAATGACTATGTCGCTCTGTGTCCCGTGATGTACTCCAAGAAAAGGATTTTACAGGTAAGCTGTTATAAAAATCCTATTATCCCCACATCCCCGAACCAGTGGATCTGAGGGGTCTGCAGAAGGAAGCTTATCAGAGTCTGGAAGCCCCCTTTTAGAATGAGGGCCCCCCAGATGTTGGATATCCCATGTGAATGAGAAAAATCATGTAAACAGACTCCAGACACCATTGGAAAGGTATTTTACCTGCCATGAAAGCTCTTGTTCAGGTAGGTCCTGTTATAGAATGATAATGCTCTATTCCCAGCTGTTCATATGTCATCATCCTGTCACCAAGCCATCTTGAATGCTGTTTTTTTTAGAGTTTGTGTTTGCAGTGCAGTTTTTGTAGTTGGATCTGTATGTGCGTTCTAATTAATCGAAATTAGTAGATTAATCGATTTAAAAAAAACGATTAATCGAACACGAAAATTTTAATCCGGAACAGCCCTAATTTTTTTTCTTTCATTTTGGATAGAGTAAGGGAGGTTTACAACCCCTGTCCTATTGGGGGAAAATAAAAAAAATGGATGTCTCATTGTGGAGATTTCCCTTAATTTCCTGTCCCAAAGCCAAACAAGACATGAGAGGAAATCCCTGCAATTTCAGGTCCCTAAGATATATATATATATATATATATATATATATATATATATATATATATATATATTATAGCGGTTGTACACTCAAAAATATTACATGCACCTACAGGTAAGCCTACATTAAGGCTTACCTGTAGGTACTTGCAATATCTCCGAGACCTACACGGTCTCGGAGATAGTTGCAAAAAAGACTGTACCGATATCTACAGCGCAGGCGCACTGAGTGCGGCAGCTCTTGAATGGGAGCCCGCCGGACACTGCCGGAATTCGCGCATGCGCGGGGCTCGTGACGTTCCTCGCGCATGTGCGGGAGTGACGTCATCGCCGCTCCGGCCAATCACAGCGCCGGAGCGGCAATACCCGGAAGTTCATGGCGGTATCATGGCGGCGACGGAGGACGTGTCCAAGGACCGCTGCGGGGGCTTCGATCTAAGGTAAGTGATTGATAATGAGCTAGTCATACTAGCTCATTATGCCTTTGCCTTGCAGGTTGAAAAAAAGAAAAAAAAAAAGTTTTGTGGTATACAACCGCTTTAAGGCTGTTGCTGAATAAAATTTTCGTGTTCGATTAATCGTTTTTTTTTTTGTTTTGTTTTTTATCTACTAATTTCGTATTATTATAACGCACATACAGATCCAACTACTTTTAGCTGATCTCCTTGCAGGCCGATTCCCAGTGCAGCTACCAACCACTGGAAAAATGGATAGCAGGAGGATACAAAAAACACACAAAGGCAGCGCTCGATGGGAGTAGCATTTAAACTTTTATAGTCTTCAAGTAGGTAACAAAATAAATATTGCAATGGAGATAAAATCGATGTAGCTACATAAACTGTAAAAATGATGCGAGTAATACCAAGCGGTAGCAAAAGCAGTCATAAAAACACGTAGCCAAGTATGATACTGGTATAAAAATGTGTACAACGATAACACTGCTGAATCCAGATGAGGAGGGGTTAACATTAGTCCGTTGGCATGTAGATGTCCCGTGAAGGGAACTATCACAACTCCCAGTGGATGGCTGTAGAATCCCAGGTTGATAGAGGGAAGTGATAGAGGGAAGTGTAACAGCCCTTGCGTGTGGCAGATAATAAGGTCCCGCTGGCATGCAGATATGAAGGCACAGCAAAGGAGCCCTTCAGATGGACACGGCAAGCCCCGCCGGTGTCCATGACGTCACCGGATCTCCGACGGAACTCCCTGATGACCCGGAAGCCGGCGGAGAGGTGAGTACTGATCAAAATAATTTTGATCGATCAAAAAAATGAATCGATTAATCGAGGAATTAATAGTTAATTTCCACAGCCCTAATATATATATATATATATATATATATATATATATATATATATATATATATATATATATATATATATATATATATATATATATATACATACATACATACATACATACATACATACATACATATACATTCGCTCACACTCTCTCGCACACTCGCACACACACACACTCTCTCACACACACACACACACTCTCACACACACTCTCACACACACACTCTCACACTCACACACACTCTCACACTCACACACACTCTCACACTCACACACACTCTCACACTCACACACACACTATCTCACAAAAGTGAGTACACCCCTCACATTTTTTAAAACATTTTTTTTTTTTTTTTTTTATATCTTTTCATGAGACAACACTGAAGAAATGACACTTTGCTACAATGTAAAGTAGTGAGTGTCCAGCTTGTATAACAGTGTAAATTTGCTGTCCCCTCAAAAGAACTCAACACTAATTAATGTCCAAACTGCTGGCAACAAAAGTGAGTACACCCCTAGGTGAAAATGTCCAAATTTCCTTAAATGGTGTCATGTGACTCGTTGGTGTTACAAGGTCTCAGGTGTGAATAGGGAGCAGGTGTGTTAAATTTGGTGTTATCGCTCTCATTCTCTCATACTGGTCACTGGAAGTTCAACATGGCACCTCATGGCAAAGAACTCTCCCAGGATCTGAAAAAAAAAAAAAAAGATCAAGATGGCCTAGGCTATAAGAAGATTGCCAAGACACTGAAACTGAGCTGCAGCACAGTGGCCAAGACCATACAGCGGTTTAACAGGACAAGTTTTACTCAGAACAGGCCTCGCCATGGTTGATGAAAGATGAGTGCATGTGCTCAGCATCATATCCAGAGGTTGTCTTTGGGAAATAGACGTATGAGTGCTGCCAGCATTTCTGTAGAGGTTGAAGGGGTGGGACGGGTCAGCCTGTCAGTGCTCAGACCATACGCCGCACGCTGCATCTAATTGGTCTACATGGCTGTCATTCCAGAAGGAAGCCTCTGCTAAAGATGATGCCCAAAAAAGCCCGTAAACAGTTTGCTGAAGACAAGCAGACTAAGGAAATGGATTACTGGAACCATGTCCTGTGGTCTAATGAGACCAAGGTAAAATGTATTTGGTTCAGATGGTGATTCAGTAGTGAGACAGAAGAGCATGGGGATACATCGGTGGAGCAGGGGGTTACAGTGGTGGGGCAGATGAGCAGATAAGTTTAGTGTTAGGACAGATGAGAAGATGGTTCAGTGGTGAGACAGAAGAGCATGGAGGTACGGTGGTGAAGCAGCTGTGCAGGGAGGTACAGTGGTGGGGCAGATGAGAAAGGGGGAACAGTGGTGGGGCAGAACAGCAGGGTGGTACAGTGGTGGGGCAGAACAGCAGGGTGGTACAGTGGTGGGGCAGAACAGCAGGGTGGTACAGTGGTGGGGCAGAACAGCAGGGTGGTACAGTGGTGGGGCAGAACAGCAGGGTGGTGCAGTGGTGGGGCAGATGAGCAGGGTGGTGCAGTGGTGGGGCAGATGAGCAGGGTGGTACAGTGGTGGGGCAGATGAGCAGGGTGGTACAGTGGTGGGGCAGATGAGAAAGGGGGTTACAGTGGTGGGGCAGATGAGAAAGGGGGTTACAGTGGTGGGACAGATGAGCAGATAAGTTTAGTGTTAGGACAGATGAGAAGATGGTTCAGTGGTGAGACAGAAGAGCATGGGAGTACAGTGGTGAAACAGATGAGCAGGGTGGTACAGTGGTGGGACAGATGAGCAGGGGAGGACAGTGGTGGGACAGATGAGCAGGGGAGGACAGTGGTGGGGCAGATGAGCAGGGGGGGTACAGTGGTGAAACAGATGAGCAGGGGGGGTACAGTGGTGAGGCAGATGAGCAGGGGGGTACAGTGGTGGGGCAGATGAGCAGGGGGGTACAGTGGTGGGGCAGATGAGCAGGGGGTACAGTGGTGGGACAGATGAGCAGGGGAGGACAGTGGTGGGGCAGATGAGCAGGGGGGGTACAGTGGTGGGGCAGATGAGCAGGGGGGGTACAGTGGTGAAACAGATGAGCAGGGGGGGTACAGTGGTGGGGCAGATGAGCAGGGGGGTACAGTGGTGGGGCAGATGAGCAGGGGGGTACAGTGGTGGGGCAGATGAGCAGGGGGGTACAGTGGTGGGGCAGATGAGCAGGGGGGTACAGTGGTGGGGCAGATGAGTAGGGGGGTACAGTGGTGGGACAGATGAGCAGGGGGGTACAGTGGTGGGACAGATGAGCAGGGGATACAGTGGTGGGACAGATGAGCAGGGGGGGTACAGTGGTGGGACAGATGAGCAGGGGGGGTACAGTGGTGGGACAGATGAGCAGGGGGGGTACAGTGGTGGGACAGATGAGCAGGGGGGGTACAGTGGTGGGACAGATGAGCAGGGGGGGTACAGTGGTGGGGCAGATGAGCAGGGGGGTACAGTGGTGGGACAGATGAGCAGGGGGATACAGTGGTGGGACAGATGAGCAGGGGGGTACAGTGGTGGGGCAGATGAGCAGGGGGGTACAGTGGTGGGGCAGATGAGCAGGGGGGTACAGTGGTGGGACAGATGAGCAGGGGGGTACAGTGGTGGGACAGATGAGCAGGGGGGTACAGTGGTGGGACAGATGAGCAGGGGGGGTACAGTGGTGGGGCAGATGAGCAGGGGGGGTACAGTGGTGGGGCAGATGAGCAGGGGGTACAGTGGTACAGTGGTGGGACAGATGAGCAGGGGGGTACAGTGGTGAAACAGATGAGCAGGGGGGTACAGTGGTGGGACAGATGAGCAGGGGGGTACAGTGGTGGGACAGATGAGCAGGGGGGTACAGTGGTGGGACAGATGAGCAGGGGGGTACAGTGGTGGGACAGATGAGCAGGGGGGTACAGTGGTGGGGCAGATGAGCAGGGGGGTACAGTGGTGGGGCAGATGAGCAGGGGGGTACAGTGGTGGGGCAGATGAGCAGGGGGGTACAGTGGTGGGACAGATGAGCAGGGGGGTACAGTGGTGGGACAGATGAGCAGGGGGGTACAGTGGTGGGACAGATGAGCAGGGGGGTACAGTGGTGGGACAGATGAGCAGGGGGGTACAGTGGTGGGACAGATGAGCAGGGGGGTACAGTGGTGGGACAGATGAGCAGGGGGGTACAGTGGTGAAACAGATGAGCAGGGGGGTACAGTGGTGAAACAGATGAGCAGGGGGGTACAGTGGTGAAACAGATGAGCAGGGGGGTACAGTGGTGGGACAGATGAGCAGGGGGGTACAGTGGTGGGACAGATGAGCAGGGGGGTACAGTGGTGGGACAGATGAGCAGGGGGGTACAGTGGTGGGACAGATGAGCAGGGGGGTACAGTGGTGGGACAGATGAGCAGGGGGGTACAGTGGTGGGACAGATGAGCAGGGGGGTACAGTGGTGGGACAGATGAGCAGGGGGGTACAGTGGTGGGGCAGATGAGCAGGGGGGTACAGTGGTGGGGCAGATGAGCAGGGGGGTACAGTGGTTGGACAGATGAGCAGGGGGGTACAGTGGTGGGACAGATGAGCAGGGGGGTACAGTGGTGGGACAGATGAGCAGGGGGGTACAGTGGTGGGGCAGATGAGCAGGGGGGTACAGTGGTACAGTGGTGGGACAGATGAGCAGGGGGGTACAGTGGTGAAACAGATGAGCAGGGGGGTACAGTGGTGGGACAGATGAGCAGGGGGGTACAGTGGTGGGACAGATGAGCAGGGGGGTACAGTGGTGGGACAGATGAGCAGGGGGGTACAGTGGTGGGACAGATGAGCAGGGGGGTACAGTGGTGGGGCAGATGAGCAGGGGGGTACAGTGGTGGGGCAGATGAGCAGGGGGGTACAGTGGTGGGGCAGATGAGCAGGGGGTACAGTGGTGGGACAGATGAGCAGGGGGGTACAGTGGTGGGACAGATGAGCAGGGGGGTACAGTGGTGGGACAGATGAGCAGGGGGGTACAGTGGTGGGACAGATGAGCAGGGGGGTACAGTGGTGAAACAGATGAGCAGGGGGGTACAGTGGTGAAACAGATGAGCAGGGGGGTACAGTGGTGGGACAGATGAGCAGGGGGGTACAGTGGTGAAACAGATGAGCAGGGGGGTACAGTGGTGAAACAGATGAGCAGGGGGGTACAGTGGTGGGACAGATGAGCAGGGGGGTACAGTGGTGGGACAGATGAGCAGGGGGGTACAGTGGTGAAACAGATGAGCAGGGGGGTACAGTGGTGAAACAGATGAGCAGGGGGGTACAGTGGTGAAACAGATGAGCAGGGGGGTACAGTGGTGGGACAGATGAGCAGGGGGGTACAGTGGTGGGACAGATGAGCAGGGGGGTACAGTGGTGGGACAGATGAGCAGGGGGGTACAGTGGTGGGACAGATGAGCAGGGGGGTACAGTGGTGGGACAGATGAGCAGGGGGGTACAGTGGTGGGGCAGATGAGCAGGGGGGTACAGTGGTGGGGCAGATGAGCAGGGGGGTACAGTGGTGGGGCAGATGAGCAGGGGGGTACAGTGGTGGGACAGATGAGCAGGGGGGTACAGTGGTTGGACAGATGAGCAGGGGGGTACAGTGGTGGGACAGATGAGCAGGGGGGTACAGTGGTGAAACAGATGAGCAGGGGGGTACAGTGGTGGGACAGATGAGCAGGGGGGTACAGTGGTGGGACAGATGAGCAGGGGGGTACAGTGGTGGGACAGATGAGCAGGGGGGTACAGTGGTGGGACAGATGAGCAGGGGGGTACAGTGGTGAAACAGATGAGCAGGGGGGTACAGTGGTGGGACAGATGAGCAGGGGGGTACAGTGGTGGGACAGATGAGCAGGGGGGTACAGTGGTGGGGCAGATGAGCAGGGGGGTACAGTGGTGGGGCAGATGAGCAGGGGGGTACAGTGGTGGGGCAGATGAGCAGGGGGGTACAGTGGTGGGGCAGATGAGCAGGGGGGTACAGTGGTGGGGCAGATGAGCAGGGGGGTACAGTGGTGGGGCAGATGAGCAGGGGGGTACAGTGGTGGGACAGATGAGCAGGGGGGTACAGTGGTGAAACAGATGAGCAGGGGGGTACAGTGGTGGGACAGATGAGCAGGGGGGTACAGTGGTGGGACAGATGAGCAGGGGGGTACAGTGGTGGGACAGATGAGCAGGGGGGTACAGTGGTGGGACAGATGAGCAGGGGGGTACAGTGGTGAAACAGATGAGCAGGGGGGTACAGTGGTGGGACAGATGAGCAGGGGGGTACAGTGGTGGGACAGATGAGCAGGGGGGTACAGTGGTGAAACAGATGAGCAGGGGGTACAGTGGTGGGACAGATGAGCAGGGGGGTACAGTGGTGGGACAGATGAGCAGGGGGGTACAGTGGTGAAACAGATGAGCAGGGGGGTACAGTGGTGGGACAGATGAGCAGGGGGGTACAGTGGTGGGACAGATGAGCAGGGGGGTACAGTGGTGGGACAGATGAGCAGGGGGGTACAGTGGTGAAACAGATGAGCAGGGGGGTACAGTGGTGGGACAGATGAGCAGGGGGGTACAGTGGTGGGACAGATGAGCAGGGGGGTACAGTGGTGGGACAGATGAGCAGGGGGGTACAGTGGTGGGGCAGATGAGCAGGGGGGTACAGTGGTGGGACAGATGAGCAGGGGGGTACAGTGGTGAAACAGATGAGCAGGGGGGTACAGTGGTGGGACAGATGAGCAGGGGGGTACAGTGGTGGGACAGATGAGCAGGGGGGTACAGTGGTGGGACAGATGAGCAGGGGGGTACAGTGGTGGGACAGATGAGCAGGGGGGTACAGTGGTGGGACAGATGAGCAGGGGGGTACAGTGGTGAAACAGATGAGCAGGGGGGTACAGTGGTGGGACAGATGAGCAGGGGGGTACAGTGGTGGGACAGATGAGCAGGGGGGTACAGTGGTGGGACAGATGAGCAGGGGGGGCAGTGATCAGAGGTGTGAAGGTGCATGAATTGGGGCTGATCTGAGACGTGAGTGCAGGATGTTATTTTCTCACTCAAGTAGTTTACAGCATTTACTTTATAAAAAATAGTTTTCGTGATTGAGAGTGTGAAGTTGACATTTTTTTGTTATAAAATCGGCAGTCTCAATTTCTTTTAAAATATTTTTTGGCACACTGTGCTCAAAAGGTTGCCTACCCCTGGTCTAAAGTCTCTGCTACTGAAATAACACCACCACTTCTTTTTTTGCTTTCAGTAATGTGATGATTATATTTCCTAGAAAGAGACTAATGCAATGAGTGAAGAGCTGAGCTCGGGGCCCTAAAAACATGCATAGTTATGACTGTCCACCGAACAATAGATATGTCCAAAATATGATGCACCCCCATAGCGCAGCGCATTTGTTACCTGCTAATTGTATTGTTACTGATCACAAAAAAAGCCATGGTAGTAATTTACTAATGATCTGGATACATTACTGAATTCAAACAGAGGCTGGGGGTCTACAGAATAAATCCAGTAGGGCGAGCTTGTATAGCGCGCTGCAAAGGTCATTCCGATAACAAAAGCAGACTGTGCCGTGCAGCGGCCTGTTTTCTTTATTCATACTGTGCTATAGAACTGCAAAAATCAACATCATCCTACAGGATTTGTAAGACAATTTTTTATTTTTTATTAATTAAGCCTGCATGTGCTCATTGGAATTTGGGTGCATTTATGAGGCTAGGCAGTGAAAGTCTCTCACGCATGATATATTCATACTCGGGAGGAATAGAAGTGTGTGTTTTGGGGTGTAATTCTAAAAGTGGTCATTTTCAGGGGTGTTTGTACTGTCCTGGCATTTTAAGGTAGGGTGACCAGACATCCCCAGTTTCAGGGGACAGTGCCCAGATTGAGGACACTGTCCCTGGACCAAATCTGTCCCCGGTTTGGATTTGAACAGGGACTGGGGCAATTTCAAAGACAGTCAGTGCAGAATTAAAAATAAAATCTGAATTACACACCCCCGCTCTGCCGCTCCTACTAGCTTAGGAGGGGTGTATTTTTTCCATTATCTGTGCCCCTTTCTGATGATCATGTGCTGGTCGGAGTGGAGGGAATATTTCTTCAGTTTCGGGTGCATGCCCATTCAGCTCCGCTCGCATGTTCTTCTGTCTTGGCTCAAGTCCCGGCCAGCCGCCTGCCTGCTTATCTCCTTGTCTTCCCTGGTGGAGTGATCTTCCTCCGCTCCCCACCCAGTAGTAGCCGGGGCCCGGAGAGTAAGACTTGACAGGCTGCGAAGCGAGCGGCGGCGGCGACGGGCAGAGAGTCGCTGATTGCCGCCATTACTAGTAAAAAAATAAAATAAAAAAATATGTCCCCGGATTTCAATTTAAAAATCTGGTCACCTTATTTTAGGGCCTCCAATAAATGCAGTCAGAACATTGAGGTTCATACATTTTATAAAGTGTAGCGGTATCCCCGTAGGAGCTGCTGGTTTAAATTGTGGGTCTTTGCACGTTACCTTACTGTTCCAAGTCTTCGGCTCAGGGGTTCTCCTTGAAGAGTCTGTCCATAAGAAATGTCTGCACCAACACAGAGTCTCGGTCATGGGTTTTATTTGAATAAAACATTCCAACACAGGGGATAGAGCAGGGGTCTCAAACTGGCAGCCCTCCAGCTGTTGCGAAACTACAAGTCCCATGAGGCATTGCAAGGCTGATGGTTACAAGCATGACTCCCACAGACAGAGGCATGATGGGACTTGTAGTTTTGAAACAGCTGGAGGGCCGCCAGTTTGAGACCCCTGGGATAGAGGAATGGGGAGGACTCGGGTATCTTACTTGTCAATCACGGAACTTCCTAGGTCCAGAGGAGCGACTGTCTCCACGCTGGACTCGGCCACCATCGGATAGGCCCAATCTCACTGGCCTAGCAGCCGGTGTGAAGCTCAATCAATAGAATAGTCTCTTCCACAGACTTGGTATTGGAATTTGTTCAATAGAATAGTCTCTTCCACAGACTTGGTATTGGAATTTGTTCAATAGAATAGTCTCTTCCACAGACTAGCATAACCCCTCACTGGGTTAGCTCCCTCAGAACACAGCTCTCAGTGCCAGAATCTTTCAGCCACTCCGGCAGCACTGTGAGGTAGATTTTAGGATCCGGGTGCATCCTCCAATTGAGTCCTCAATTGCTCGGTCCCTTTTATCAGGCAAGGCGACACAGGACCATCTCTGGATCAGTAGGCCCCAGCAACTCCTGGGCCTACATCTCAGTTACGAGGCCTCGGGCCAACGTGGCCCAGAGGCGGGAACTGCCAACACATCCCTGAGGCCAGGAAGGCCCTCAGGCGAGGATCGAAGAACACGACCCCCAATTCTCCCCTCCACTAATGGCGTCTGTCACTTAAATACCCTCTCCCAGCATGCACAGCGGATACACCACGCCCCCTGGGCTGCTGCTAGGAAAGAGGTACCCAATACATCCAGCCTGTTGCCTTTCCAACCCTGACCAGCGGTGACAGCGACACCCACTGGTGGGGAAAAATCATGCAACCAACCAAACTGAAACCGTGCCATAATTTAAATAACAATCTCTCTGGGCTAAACTAATGCCCAGACAACTAAATTTCAACATATAGCGCCCACTCATTGGGAGCAGGGCGCTACAGGTATATACTAGAATACTATAGCTTGTAGACTCTTAACCATTACACAGCCTAAATAATGAACTATAATGAATTTGCGGGTGTTGTTTTTTTAAAAAAAAATTTTTGTCTTGCATTTTGAAATATTAAATGTACAGTGCCTTGCAAAAGTATTCACCCCCTTGGCTTTTTTTACCTATTTTGTTACATTACAGCCTTTAGTTAAAAACATTTTTAATATGTTTTATATGTGATGGATCAGAACACAATAATCTAAGTTGGTGAAGTCAAATTAGAAAAATATATTTGTGACAGTGGGGTCACTTTGGACACAGGGTGAATAAAAGAAACCCCCGATATGGTCTGTGATAGCCATATTCAAGGCTGTATATACATTGTATATAGATTGGATGTATACTGTATGCGGGGGTTAAGTAATCATTGCTGTGAGGAATTAAGTTGTTTTGCATTCTATTGTTCATTATGACTGGGGAAGGTCTGGTATGAATAGAGATTAAGTCCTTGTGTGTATTGTAAAGTGCCAGACAGACTGGCTGCCAACCCTTTGTAGGAAGATGTGTATTGGGTGGGATCTTTTGAAGCCTAGCAGACGTCAGGATGAGGTGTTGAGTCTTAGGATGTGTGGGTGGAGCTGGGCCCTTGTTCATGTCAAATCCTGTGTATTGAATTGTGTATAAAGTTACAATGTTTCTCAATAATAAAGTCATTCCTACTACAGAAGAGACAGAGTGCGTCTCGTCTTCTTCCAGAGGGGTCGGCTCCTATAGGAAAGGGTCGTTTAGCTGTGGATATCGGGAGCGAGTGGATGTGTGTCTAGGAGAGGGAACCTCGTAAACGGCGTTATACCCCTTGAGATTGGGGTGTCGTTACAATATTGTAGCGGGGGTCCTAAATTTAGGGATTGCTATACTAAATTTAGGGGTGATTTGAGTGGTAGTTGGCTCGAATCTTTCAATTTACTGGACTCTGCCTTGCTGCTGCTTTACCTAGTGTGCAGTTCCCCTAAGAAGTATGGGTGGCGCTCTCACTTGTACTCGGGGGTTGAACCACAGGTGATGGAGTAGCAATTTGGTGTCCTCTCTCGGCAGCCGTGCAGTGGGTGTGGTCTACCTGCTGTGCATGCCAGGAGAGGGTACAAAAGGGGCGGACGCCATTGGACGGGGAGCAATTACCGGGACCCATGCCCGGTGGGAGAACCTGCGGTCCAAGGTTAAGTGCATGGCCCCCCAGGCCATGGGGCCACGTGTGCGTCAGTCCCAGGCACCTTTAGTCCTGGGACTGCAAATTCAGCCCTGGGCCCAGCACCTTTAGCTGGAGCCCACTTCAGGAGGAGGAATCCCAGGGTGCCGCCTTGCGGGGGGACCCGTTTCTAGAAGAGGAGGCTGGGGGAGGACCGTTCCGAAGGACTGGTGAGAGATCACAGTGAAGGAAGGGGCCCAGTAACTCTTCGGAGGGATGTCTTCTATCCGGAAAAAGAGATCTAAACAACATAACCATTAGGAGGTTTGGGACACTATAGATTCTGTGGCAGAGGATCTCCTGAACGCATCCATTAGGGAATCTGATAGACTGTTCGAGCTACATGCCGGCTGATAGTGCCCTTGGGTGACTATCCGGGTGAGCTGTACCCATTCGGGATCGAGTGGCGAAGAAGCCAAGAGTGCCTGAATTGATCTGTCTTCCTAACACCTTTCTCTTTTCCTCAACTTTGTGGATGTTCATGCATAAGGAAACTAAACTCTACGTTGGAGTGGCTATTGGTGTGGACCTTGGAGTTTTTTGTGGTATAGAGACTTTGTCCTTGCATCCTAGGGACAGAAACCAGCTTTGAAGGGAACCTTGCTGCAAGACCCGTAAGTTAAAACAAGTGTGCTTAACCTCTGCAAATCAGGGGGTATGGGCATGGTGGACACGGTGCGCCTTTTTCTCCTGTGAGCGAGCCAAGGATAGGGGAGAGAGAGGGTGCCGGTTGCTACAATATACATAAAACTATTTTTCAGAAATAAAAAACTACTAATTGGCATGTGCGTATGTATTCACCCCCTTTTGTTATGAATCCCCAAAAAAGCTCTGGTGCAACCAATTACCTTCAGAAGTCACATAATTAGTTAAATGATGTCCACCTGTGTGCAATCTAAGTGTCACATGATCTGTCATTACATATACACAGCCATGAAGACCAAGGAACTCTCCAAACAAGTAAGGGACAATGTTGTTGAGAAGTACAAGTCAGGGTTAGATTATAAAAAAATATCAAAATCTTTCATGATCCCTAGGAGCACCATCAAATCTATCGTAACCAAATGGAAAGAACATGGCACAACAGCAAACCTGCCAAGAGACGGCCGCACACCAAAACTCATGGACCGGCAACGAGGGCATTAATCAGAGAGGCAACACGGAGACCTAAGGTAACCCTGGAGGAGCTGCAGAGTTCCACAGCAGAGACTGGAGTATTTGTACATTGGAGCATACGGATTATTGTCGTCCTAAGAGTTGGGCTTTATGGCAGAGTGACCAGAAGAAAGACATTACTTTCAGCAAAAAACAAAATGGCACGTTTTGAGTTTGCGAAAAGGCATGTGGGAGACTCCCAAAATGTATGGGGGAAGGTTCTCTGGTCTGATGAGACTAAAAATTGAGCTTTTTGACCATCAAAGAAAACGCTATGTCTGGCACAAACCCAACACATCACATCACCCAAAGAACACCATCCCCACAGTGAAACAAGGTGGTGGCAGCATCATGCTGTGGGGATGTTTTACAGCAGTCGGGATTGGGAAACTGGTCAGAGTTGAGAGAAAGATGGATGGTGCTAATTACAGGGATATTCTTGAGCAAAACCTGTACCACTCTGTGTGTGATTTGAGGCTAGGACAATGACCCCAAACACACTGATAAAGCAACACTTGAGTGGTTTAAGGGGAAACATGTAAATTTGTTGGAATGGCCTAGTCAAAGCCCAGACCTCAATCCAATAGAAAATATGTGGTCAGACTTAAAGATTGCTGTTCACAAGCGCAAACCATCCAACTTGAAGGAGCTGGAGCAATTTTGCAAGGAGGAATGGGCAAAAATCACAGTGGTAAGATGTGGCAAACTCATAGAGACTTACACAAAGCGACTTCGAGCTGTGATAGCCGCAAAAGGTGGCTCTACAAAGTATTGACTTTAGGGGGGTGAATAGTTATGCACAGTAACTTTTTCTGTTATTTAGTCCTATTTTTGTTGTTGCTTCACAAAAAAAAAAATCTTCAAAGTTGTGGGCATGTTCTGTAATGAAATGATGCAAATCCACAAACAATCCATGTTAATTCCAGGTTGTGAGGCAACAAAACACGAAACATGCCAAGGGGGTGAATATTTTTGCAAGGCACTGTATGTTATATATTTTGTAACAAAAGTAAGGCCCAGATGTTATTTTGCATTGGCATCCGTGCAAAACAAATGCCTTTGGCGTATGCTCTTTGTTTGAGAATGCATAGTTGGTGAATCTCTGAACTGTATCAAGGACGTCACGGGTGGAAAGAATACCCTTTTGCCTAGCCTGTGTGTACCAGGCTTAAGTCTTGGGCTTCCACGTTCTCCAAACCCATGGATAAAACATTCTCACAGCCACCTGGTCCACGAACCATTCAGACACTTGGGTCAAGAATTCAGTATCCAGGGGCTACAAACTAGAATTTCAATCTCTGCCTTCCTCCACCCTGATTAATGTTGTCAAACTTGTCATTGTCCCCACAAAGACTAGCACACCTTCATGCTGCTCTGCTGCAGTTCCTCTCCCAAGGGGTTATTGCCATTGTTCTGGATGAGGAAAAGGGGAAAGGATTCCAGGGTTTCTACTCAAAACCAGTTCACAATTTTCTAAAGCAGAAGGGGGGCGTATACCTCCATACTGGATCCAAAAGTTTTTGGGATACAAAAATTCCACATGGACGACTGCCAGGTCAATTGTTACTTTCCTCCATCCCAGAGACCTTCTGGACTCCAATGATGCCCATTTGCATGTCCCCAACTTTCCATCACTCAATGCTACCTGTGTTTTGCAGTAGGAACACATTATCAACTTGATGTCCTTCCATCTGGTCTTTTCACTGCACCTTGGGTCTTCACCACGATGCTAGACCTGTACTTGATTTGCTTCTGCATCTATATAGTGGGATGCCTGGTCCACATTCTTCTAAGGAAACAGCGCAGACTTTATCAGCCAATGTCTAACAAACTATTCATGCTCTACAGATGTTCGAAAAGATCCCGAGCCTCCAGATGACAGAGCTGGAACCATTTCGCTGCTTGGAGTATTTAGGCCTTGCCCTGATACTGGCCTGTCCCAAGGTTTTCCCTAACAAAGGAAAAACGCCACGCTCTCTGCTTGCAGTTTCAGACTCTTCATTCCAGGAGCTTTTGCATGATGGTTCTGAGCTTAATAGTGGCTACTTTCAAAGCAGACCCATATGTTCAATTTCACTCCAGACTTAACATTCTGGATGTATGGCATGAAGAGGCTCAGTCTCTGGACCATTCCCTCAGTCTCTGGACCATTCCCTCAGTCTCTGGACCATTCCCTCAGTCTCTGGACCATTCCCTCAGTCTCTGGACCATTCCCTCAGTCTGTGGACCATCCCGTCTTCCTGACCCCCAAGAACAGGGTTGTCCTTGGTGGTAGACAAGCCCAGCCCTGGATACCAGCCTGTCCAGCTGAGGAGGAATTTGGGAAACTCTTCAGTTCAAGGCATTTGTTGCTGGGGGAAGCGCATCTCCTGATCTTAAAGCAATGCAATGCAAAACGAGCAGTCTTGCAGGTCAAAGAGAAGTGAATTCGATTCTAGCTTGGGCAGAACGTCACATTCCAGCACTTGACTCTCTCTCTTCTCTCTATTGAGGCTTCCTTGTTAACCTGTGGTTACTTGTGGGCCTGTTGGCGTTCTGTTTGCTGCATTACCTGCCCCATAGTTGGGCTGGTTTTGGAAATCCTTATGTACCCAAATTACTTCACCCTGTCTTCCTTTTATGTCCAAAAACAGGATTTTTGGTTTGCCATAAAATCCTTTCCTTGGAGAAGAATAAGAAATACAGGCCCCCCCTGTGTTCTCATTAATTAATACCCACTGACAGCTAATTTTGCCAGTGCCCAATCTCCTGAAAACAGCAGTATAACCCAGTGTACCTGAATTAATTCTCCCTTTTTGATGTACTCAAATAAAATAATTTATAAGGCAAGTCGAAGGTATATAAACCATACAGCCATATAGTTTGCTACATAGGCTGCTGCACAATGCTTGTGGCTTTTTGATCTCTTTGCTTTCTGTTGTCTAACAAAAAGGGTTTGGATGTGTAGCACTTACCCCCGAAGGAGCGTCTGGTTTTGTTTTGGGTCATGCAAACTACCTCCAAGGCTTCCGTTGTCAAGGTAGAGAGTCTTCAGAAAAGCCAATGTCCACACAGATGTAAAACCTAAACAGTAAGGCTTTATTTTCTTTGCTGTGGGAACTTGGGGAGAAAGTAGGAAACGAGAGAAGTATAGGGGAAGGTTCAGGCACGCAGCACCAAAAACACAAAGAATTTGTACTTGTCGCCACTCAAGCCTGAGTGGGTATTGCTCACCCCGGATAGTTCCGTCTCTTTCGGTCCTAGCAGCCGGGATGTCGCACGGATCAGTTTTATATTAGAACTTAGGGATGCGTCCAGGAATCCTCTGCCACAGGATTATCAAAGTCCCAAACCTCCCAGCCAAGCAATAAGGAGAACTTTATGCCAGATTGGCGTATTGCAGGGCCTGTGAAGTAATGGATCCCTCTTTAGGTAGGTTGCCAAGCTTTCTCCCGAGACAGCAGTACTGTTGCCAGTCTCCGCTGGAGCAGATCCTCCCCTGGCCTCCTTTCTTAGGAGTGGGCTTCCCACAGATGGGCAGCTTGGGATCCTTTTCCAAGGCGTAGGCCCCAGCCAGCAAAACTGGGCCTACCAGGTAGCGATGTAGCCTCGGGCTGAAAGTGCCCGGAGCTAGAACACACACACACACACACACACGCACCCCGTGCCATGAGGGCCCACGAGGCGCACCACCCGAACAACAACCCCGAACCTATGGCGTCCGCCCCTTATGTACCCCTCCCCAGCATGCAAAGCGGGCTAACCACGCCCACTGCATGGCTGCCGAGAAAGGACACCCAATACTACTGTGATACCCCTGTATTCCAACATGGGCCAGCGGTGGCAGTGCCACCTACAGGAAAACAGGGAATATAACTGCCAGGCAGTATCACAACCAGGGCAGAAGTAGAATAGAAATCAGTAAGTCTGAGCCCAACTATTAGCTCAGAACACCCCCTAAATTGAACATAGCGTGGACCAATTTGGGACCGGCGCTACAGATGGTATAGACTGCAGCCTCTAATAACGTTAAAAACACTGTTGTCATTGGTAGATAAAAGTAGGGGGGTTGCAAGCAGCAATGTTTATTCTTTTTTTTTTTTTTTTCCTCTAAATGTCCTCTACATTGTCTTTTTGCAGGGCTAGACAACCTCTACACTCCAGCCATTGTCCCTCTACATTGTCCTATCACATGGCTAGACAACCTCTGCACTCCAGCCGTTGCCTCTCTACATTGTCCTATTACAGGGCTAGGCAACCTCTGCACTCCAGTAATTTTCCCCTCTACATTGCCCTATTACAGGGCTAGGCAACCTCTGCACTCCAGTAATTTTCCCCTCTACATTGCCCTATTACAGGGCTAGGCAACCTCCTCACTCCAGCCGTTGCCCCTCTACATTGTCCTGTCACAGGGCTAGAAAACCTCTGCACTCCAATCTTTGCCTCTCTACATTGTCCTATTACAGGGCTAGGCAACCTCTGCACTCCAGTAATTTTCCCCTCTACATTGCCCTATTGCAGGGCTAGGCAACCTCTGCACTCCAGCCGTTGCCTCTCTACATTGTCCTATTACAGGGCTAGGCAACCTCTGCACTCCAGTCATTTTCCCCTCTACATTGCCCTATTGCAGGGCTAGGCAACCTCTGCACTCCAGCTGTTATCCCTAGACATCCTAAAAACCAACAGTGGTAGCTCCCCTACTTCACCATTATAATCCCTAGTTCTGGGGCAAGGTCCTTTAGCACCCAAGGCAAAATTATTTGTGAACTACTTCAGCAGCATAGGTTTCAGGTCCTGCCCTTTTGTGTGCCCCCTTGCTGATGAAGAGCCCAATGTAGATGCCCCCTCTGCCTAACCCTTGGCCCAGTTCTGACAATCCCAATAATAAAGGAGGATTACAGACTGACATTGAAACACTAGCTAGCAGATCGTACTCTATTTAGGAATTTCTATTTTGGAGAAGCTGTGGGATGATTTGGGTGAAATCGCTTTTACTGGAAAAAGGTTTTAGGGTATGAAATGGATTTCACAATCCTACTGAATTGATTGGTGCTCTCAACAGAATTGAGGAATCTTTAAACATGATAGAGAAACAAACGTCTCCCATGTTGGGTCCCCCTGGTTAGTGGCTGTTGAGCCCTGCAGCTTGAATATCAATAGGAGCAATAACAGATGTCAGATCCTAGAGTGCGCTCTGACCTCTGCAGATTCCTACCAGCAGATGGCGCAGTGTTTGTTTACATGAAGATGTGTACACCGTGTGGAGTCAACACGGATAAGTGAGGACCTGTCACTGTACAACTACAATGCCAAGAAAGGCATGCTTTTGTCAGCTATGTAAATTTCATGTGACATCCCAGGTAACTGACCCTTTTGTACGAAATTTCATTTAGTCTGTACTAAAGCTCAGAATCATGTAAAACTCCTCAATTAATTCAGTTACACTAGATTACCAAAAGTATTGGGACACCTGCCTTTACACGCACATGAACTTTAATGGCATCCCAGTCCGTAGGGTTCAATATTAAGTTGGCCCACCCTTTGCAGCTCTAACAGCTTCAACTTTTCTGGGAAGGCTGTCCATAAGGCTTAGGAGTGTCTATGGCATGGGTGCTCAACCTGTGGCCCTCCAGCTGTTGCGGAACTACAAGCCCCATCGTACCTCTGCCTTTGGGAGTCATGCTTGTAACTATCAGCCTTACAATGCCTCATGGGACTTGTAGTTCCGCAACAGCTGGAGGTCCAGAGGTTGAGTACCTATGGTCTATGGGAATTGTCTGACCATCCTTCCAGAAGCACATTTGGGAGGTTTAGGCACTGATGTTGGACGAGTAGGCCTGGCTAGCAGTCTCCACTCTAATTCATCCCAAAAGTGTTCTGTGGGGTTGAGGTCAGGACTCTGCAGGCCAGTCAAGTTCCTCCACCCCAAACTCGCTCCTCTATTAGGGTGACCAGACCTCCCCGGTTTTCGGGGACAGTCCCTAGATTGAGGACACTGTCCCTGGAGGAATGTCTCGGAGGGGGGGGCGAGCATCACTGGATTATACAAAGTGGGGATCTCCTGCTTTCCTGGCTGTCAGATGAAATCCCACCTCCTAGTCCAGCTCCTTTGATGGGCAGCACACTGGTGACGTCTATCATAGGAGATAGGACATTGTCTGAGGACAGCGGCCGCACGGGGTATATGGGAGATCCCCGCTCTGTATAATCCATCTGCTTGCACTGATCACAGGTAAGGCTGAGCTGCTGGGCACTGAACAGTCTGCATTGAGGGGAACTGGTAAGGCTGAGCTGCTGGGCACTGATCAGGCTGCATTGAGGGGCACTGAGCTGCTGGGCACTAAACAGGCTGCATTGAGGGGCACTGAACAGGCTGCATTGAGGGGCACTGATCAGGCTGCATTGAGCTGCTGGGCACTGATCACGCTGCATTGAGGGGCACAGAACAGGCTAAGCTGATGGTCACTGAACAGGCTGCATTGAGGGGCATTGATCAGGCTGCATTGAGAAGAAACTGATCGGGCTGCATCAAAGGGGCACTGATTAGGCTGCATTGATGGGCCAGTGCCCATCAATGCAGCCTAATCAGTGCCCCCCAATGCAGCCCATCAATGCAGCCTGTTCAGTGCCCATCAATGCAGCCTGTTTAGAGCCCCTCAATGTAGCTTGCTCAGTAGCAGGCTGCATTGATGGGCACTGGACAGGCTGCATTGATGGGCACTGGACAGGCTGAGCTGAGGGGCACTGGACAGGCTGAGCTGAGGGGCACTGGACAGGCTGAGCTGAGGGGCACTGGACAGGCTGAGCTGAGGGGCACTGGACAGGCTGAGCTGAGGGGCACTGATCAGGCTGCATTAATGGGCACTGAGCTGGCTGAGCTGATGGGCACTGAGCTGGCTGCATTTATGGGCACTGAACAGGCTGAGCTGATGGGCACTGGTGAGACTGCATTGATGGGAACTGATCAGACTACATTGATGGACACTGATCAGACTACATTGATGGACACTGATCAGGCTGCATTGATGGGCACTAATCAGGCTGCATTGATGGGCACTAATCAGGCTGCATTGATGGGCACTAATCAGGCTGCATTGATGGGCACTAATCAGGCTGCATTGATGGGCACTAATCAGGCTGCATTGATGGACACTGGTGAGACTGCATTGATGGGCACTGGTAAGACTGCATCGATGGGCACTGATGAGGCTGAGCAGAGGGGCACTGGTGAAGCTGCATTGATGGGCACTGGTGAAGCTAATGAGGCTGCGCTCATGAGCACTGGTAAGTATAATGCACTCTTCAAATGTGCTTTAAAATGCATGGGTTTTCCCTTTTACGAACAAGAAAATAATGACGTTATGCGGTTGGGCTGGTATAATAATGCTATGGGGCTGGTAAGAAATGATTTCCCTAAATAACATATATATCATATGTAGCGCCCTCCCCAAAAGGTTGGGACGCTATTTGAAATTTAGAGGGATGTCTAAGCCAGTAGTTGGGCTCAGACTTAAATTACATTGAGATTTTCCTATGTTCTAGTTATGGTTTGCCTGACGGTAATTTCCCTTTTTGCCTGTAGGTGGCGTTACCACCTCAGGCACCTGTTGGAACACGGGCAAACCATGGTGCATTGAGTGGCCCCTCTTGGCAGTGGTACGGTGGGAGTGGTCGCCCACTGTGCCTGCTGGGAAGGGATACTTAAGGGGCAGACGCCATTGATCGGGGTTCGTTTTCGCCTCGTGGCCCTCCGGCCATGAGGTGTGTGTGTGTGTGTGTGTGTGTGTGTGTGTGTGTGTGTGTGTGTGATCCTGGTCTCAGGGCCACGTTGGCCCAAGGCTGCATCCCTATCTAGTAGGTCCAGTTAGTCTGGCTGGGGCCTACGTTCAAGGAGGGGATCCCAAGCTGTCCGTCCAAATGGGAAGGAAGCCATCTTAATGAAGGAGACCAGGGGAGGACCTGCCCTGGAGTAGACCGGCAAAGTGCTGCTGTCTCGGGTGAGGCCTGGCAACATTATTAAGGAGGGATCCACTACACTACAAGCCCTGCAGTTCGCCGGATTGGCTTAAAGGCTCTTTCACTGCACGGCTGGAAGTTTGGAGTTTGGGACTTTGAAATCCTGTGGCAGAGGATTCCTGGACTATCCATTCGCTCAACTCTAAAAGGTCTGTGGCAGAGACTTTGTTCACTCTAAAAGGTCTGTGGCAGAGACTTTGTTCACTCTAAAAGGTCTGTGGCAGAGACGCACTTCATTCTGGGCAGTCTGTGGCAGAGACTGCCCTGTTGTTGATTCGTGTGTCACCCCAGCTGCTAGGCCATGTGAGAGGGGACTATCCGGGTGACCAATATTCACTCTAACATTGAGAGTGGTGAGTGATTTTGAACTGACACCTGTGTATTTTTGTGACAAGTGCCTGGACCCTCCCCTACTCTTCTCTACCTTCTACTTTCTCTTGAAGTTTACTGCATAAGAAAATAAAGCCTGACTGTTGAAGGTTTTACTTCTGTGTGGACAGTTCATTTAATACAGACTTTCCTACCTGGACAACGAAGCTGAAGAGGTCACGTGCAAAACCCAAAACTGACCAGCAGCTCCTACGGGGGTATTGCTACACATGCAATCATTATATAAATGCATACCACATACACTGCATATCTAATTTGAGGAAAATATTCTTATAAAATAGTTTACTATTTGCCAATAAAAAAAAATGTCCCCGGATTTCATTTAAAAAATCTGGTCACCTTACTCTGTCTTTATGGACCTTGCTTTGTGCACTGGCCCAAATCATTTGGTGGAGGGGGGATTATGGTGTGGGTTTGTTTCTCAAAGGGTTGGGCTTGGCCCCTTCGTTCCAGTGAAGGGAACTCCTAAATGGGAAGTCCACCCTAACACTAAAATCTCTACATCTACTGGCATCCACGATCTAAGACTAACCTACTAGCCCTATAAAGAAGAAATCGCTATACATACCTTTTCTGAAGCCGCTCTGGTGTGGTCCCACGCTGAACTGTGAGCACCAGCTTCGCTGTGGAGGCGGTGTGCAGAAGCAGCAGTCGACAACGGAAGCCTCATAATAAGTCTATGGGTTACGTCACTTCCAATTCATTTCACAGCCGTTGTCGGCTATCTTCTCTGCAGAGTTTCCGACGCTGGAGACCGACCAGAGCGGCTTCAAAAAAGGTATGTATATCGATTTCTTAATTACAGGGTTAGATAGGTTATTCTTTGATCATGGATACCTAATAGATGTAGCGATTTTATTGTCAGGGTGGACTTACCCTTTAAGGTGTCAGCATACCAAGACATTTTGGACAATTTCATGCTCCCAACTTTGTGAGAACAGTTTGGGGATGTCCCCTTCCTGTTCCAACATGACTGCACGCCAGTGCTTAAAGCAAGGTCCATTGAGACATGGATGAGCGAGTTTGGGGTGGAGGAACTTGACTGCACTGCACAGAGTCCTGACCTCAACCCGATAGAACACCTTTGGGAGGAATTAGAGCGGAGACTGCGAGCCAGACTGTCTTGTCCAGCATCAGTGCTTGACCTCACAAATGTGCTTCTGGTCAAACATTCCCATAGACACTCCTAAACCTTGTGCACAGCCTTCCCAGAAGAGTTGAAGCTGTTATAGCTGTAAAGGGTGGGCCAACTCAATATTGAACCCTACGGACTAAAGCCCCGTACACACGACCGTTTTTCTCGGCAAGAAACGACAAGAAAACTGCTGGGAGAGCTTTCTTGCAGAGAAAACCGGTCGTGTGTATGGTTTGTTGTCGAGAAAACTGCCGGGAATCTCGACAAAAAAAATAGAGAACCTGCTCTCTATTTTCTCGCCAGGATTCTCGTTTTTCTCGTCGGGATTCTCATCGGCCTGTTTCCCGACGAGAAAACCAGTCGTGTGTATGCTTTTCCGAGTCTTAAAAAAACCGCACATGCTCAGAATCAAGTATGAGACGGGAGCGCTCCTTCTGGTAAAACTAGCGTTCGTAATGGAGATGGCACATTCGTCACGCTGTAACGAACTGAAAGCACGAAGACTGAAAAGCGCGAACCGTCTCTCCCCAAACTTTTACTAACACGAGATCAGCAAAAGCAGCCCAAGGGATGGCCCCATTGGAATCGAACTTCCCCTTTATACTGCCGTCGTACGTGTTATACGTCACCGCGCTTTACAAAGACGAGATTTTTAATTGACAGTGTGTATGCAAGGAAACCTTGACAAGAATCCCGTCGAGAAAAACGTTTTTTTTTACGACGGGATTCTCGGCCGTGTGTACGAGGCTTTAGACTGGGATGCCATTAAAGTTCTTGTTGTTTTGTTTCATCCAACTCACACCTAAAGAAATGTAATGAAACACCACACAGTTGTCTCACGGATGTACTGTAAAGGACTTACTTGTTTTGTGTATGTGTATGTGACTTAAACCTGCAATAAAAAGATTTGTAAAAAAAAAAGGTCATGTGCGTGTAAAGGCAGGCGTCCTAATACATTTGGTAATATAGTTTATGTATTTGTTTAAATGCAGCTAGTATAAGTACCTGAATGTGACTTGATATCAATAATCTCCTGTACAGCAGGGAGGGGGCAGCACTGGGAGCCGGTGTTCTGGCAAAAAAGCCAATTCATCGATATCTCCAATCGCGTCACTTCCGATATACTGTAAAGCATCAGTAATTGGAGATTTAGACGAGTTGCTGTTTTGACACACCGGCAAGCCTGTGGACTCCGGTACATGAAGAGTTTGCGGTTTTGACAAAACAGCGGCTAAGGAGGAAAAAGTTGTTGCCGCCTTGGAGGCGGCCATGTTGTTGGTTAGTATTGATTGAGTGGTCCGCTCATAATATTGTGTATCGGAGTGTATATGCTTTCCGGTGTTGTATCAAAACATGCTTTACAGTAACCGGAAGTGACGTGATTGGAGATCTCGATGAATTGGCTATTTTGACAGAACACCGGTCAGGTGGGCTCTGTGTAAATGTGTTTAAAAATGAAACGTGCTCAAAGGGGAGAGTGCAGAGGGGGTTAATTACTGCTGCGTCATTGTCCAATCACAAGCCGGAAACTTCGGTAAACAAACTTTTTTTCTTAAAGCTGAAGTTTAGGTATGGACTATTTTTTTACATAGTTACGTTGGTCCAGCTTGGATCAATAGGAGTATGTATGTGCCATACCTGTGGGATCTCTTTGGAAGTTGGAAATTGCTTTAACCACTTTAGCCCCAGAAGGATTTGCCCCCTTAATGACCAGACCAGGCCATTTTTTGCCCATCAGCTCCTACAGCGCTGCAAAGAAGCGGCTTGCAGGACTTTTTTTTACCGTCCTGCCAGGGCACCGCTCCAGTGTGAAAGCCCTCGTGAGAGGAGAGGCGCTTTATAGGTGCTATTTTTAGTGTTATAGCGCCTGCAAAGCGCCTCAGTGTAAATGTAGCCTTACTGGTAATGGCGATCTGAGATTTTTAGCGGGACTGCGACATTGCAGCGGACAAATCTGACCCCAAATAACACATTTTGGGGACCAGTGACATTATTACATTGCAGTGCATTTTTATAGCACTGATCAATGTAAAAATGACACTGGCACCACGGAAGGGGTTAAGTGTGTTCTAACTGTAGGGGGGATGGGCTCACTGGGACATGATAGAGATCACTGCTCCCGATCACTGGGAACAGAAGATCTCTGACGTCATTAGGCAGAATGGGGAATCGCCTTGTTTTCATAGGAAGATCCCCGTTCTGCCTCTGTACACAGCTATCGCGGGTCGCCGTTGGACATAGAGTCCGCGGGCACGCTCCCGAGGCGCGCGCTATCCTTGTACGGACTGACGTACAGGTACATTGGTTCGCACAGGAGAGCCGACCTGCCGCAGTAAATGTACGTGAGCAGGTCGGCAAGTGGTTAATAGGGTACCATTACTACTGTGTTCTCTGCTGTCCTCTGAGTCCCAGGTCGAGCAGCTGCATTATAAACACAGGAGGTCGCTCGCTCGCTCAGCCTGGGTGCCATTCAGAGAAAGTTTTTCATCTTCTGAATAAACGAAAGCATTCCCTGATGGATGAGGTGGAGAGGCAGGTTGGTGATGTCCCAATGACACAGTGCTAGTTAAAGCGGAGCTCCACCTGCAATTTTTTTTTTTTTTTTTAAAGTCAGCAGCTACAAACACTGTAGCTGCTGACTATTAATAAGGACACTTACTGTATATACTAGAATATAAGCCGACCCGAATATAAGCCGAGGCACCTAATTTTACCACAAAAACTGGGAAAGTTTATTGACTCGCGTATAAGCCTAGAGTGTCCATCTGCATGCCTCACTGTGCCTCACTGTGCCCATCTGCATTCCTCACTGTGTCCATTCCTCACTGTGCCAGTGCCTCACTGTGCCCATGCCTCACTGTGTCCATCTGCATTCCTCACTGTGTCCATTCCTCACTGTGCCAATGCCTCACTGTGCCCATGCCTCACTGTGTCCATCTGCATTCCTCACTGTGTCCATTCCTCACTGTGTCCATTCCTCACTGTGTCCATTCCTCACTGTGTCCATTCCTCACTGTGTCCATTCCTCACTGTGTCCATTCCTCACTGTGCCAATGCCTCACTGTGTCCATGACTAGACTGACGTTTAACATGGGAGTCTATAGAAGGGGTGCCCGACTTTAAAAAATCGGTGCTCCCCGGTCGTAGGTTCCCCGGACAACAAACTTTAAACACTTGTAGAAGAAGAGTGGGGCTACATGTGTTCCAAGTTTGGGGTCCAGGGCACCTACGGCCGGCTGGTACCGGGTCCCCAAAATCTGGGAGATCAGGGAGATCAGGCACAAAAAGGTGACTCGAGTATAAGCCAGGGGGGGGGGGGGCATTTTCAGCACAAAAAAATGTGCTGAAAAACTCGGCTTATACTCGAGTATAAACGGTACCTGTCCTACTCGCCCGTGATGATGGCCCCCCCCGATGCCGATCCCTCGATCACTGCAGGTCCCGCGCCGCCATCCTCACTAAGGGAACAAGGCAGTGAAGCCTTAAGGCTTCACTGACCGTTTCCAAATGCGCATGCGCGAGTCTCGCGCCGATTTGTGAATGGGCGGCTGCTCTCTGTGATTACTCACAGTTCCCAGAAGACGCCGCGAGTAGGAAGGATGAAGGAGATCCACCTCGGATAAGGAAGAGGCAGATTAGGGACTTCTGCATAGCAACAGGTATTTCGGGTGAGTAAAAATTATAATTTTTTTTTACTTTTTATTTTTAATTTTTTTGCTGCATTTTCGTGTATTTTTTTTTTCAGGGTGGAACTCCGCTTTAATTCAGTCTTAGCTAGACCCTTGCTGTTTCTTCCATATTCCCCCAGTCAGTGTTAGTACTTTGCAGGGACAGAGCTTAGTAAAGTCATTGTACTTGCATTTCACAATACAGGAAAAACATCCACTGTACTGCAGTTATCTTAAGTATTATTGGATTCAACTTCTGTCTTATTGAAGAGTTAAGCTGCCTGTGGATGGTGCGAAGTCAGCAAGTAATCGTACTGTTCGGACAAACTGGGTCTATGGAGGTGTGTCAATGCATAAAATGGCACATAAAACAGAACAAGAGGCCAGATGGGATTTGTAGTTTCACCACAGCTGAAGTGCAGAGGTTGCCTATCCCTGCTCTAAGGTGACAGCTGTGTCCATGATGGCAGCACCCAGTCTCAGGTCTTTTGGATGTCTACACAAGATAATGATGTCTAGAATACATGCAATGCCCATATAATCTTACAGGAAGATTTTTATTGAGATGATTGGTCTGGTGGCCGTTGCGTTCGCAGTTTTCCAGGATGTTTCAAGGCACAAAGCCGTCCTTTTTCCTACTTCCTCCACTAGGGGGCATCCAGGAAAAGAGCTGCTGTCATAGACGCTATCAGACCTTGTCGTTGCACACGGGAAAAACAAAGACAGATCATCAGTATTGCACTGGAGAGGTCACGTCTTCACACACTTGGTTACAAGGTCAGGATCAGTAAACGGATGTACTACCAACACTAAACACCACACTGGTATTTTCTTAAATGTGTTATACAAACCACAGGTGACGGTTCTTATACAGTATCTCACAAAAGTAAGTACACCCCTCACGCTTTTGTAAATATTTTATTCTATCTTTTCATGTGACAACACTGAAGAAATGACACTTTGCTACAATGTAAAGTAGTGAGTGTACAGCTTGTATAACGGTGTAAATTTCCTGTCCCCTCAAAATAACTCAATACACAGCCATTAATGTCTAAACCGCTGGCAACAAAAGTGAGTACACTCCTAAGTGAAAATGTCCAAATTGGGCCCAAAGTGTCAATATTTTGTGTGGCCATCATTATTTTCCAGCACTGCCTTAACCCTCTTGGGCACGGAGTTCACCAGAGCTTCACAGGTTGCCACCGGAGTCCTCTTCCCCTCCTCCATGACGACATCACAGAGCTGGTGGATGTTAGAGACCTTACGCTCCTCCACCTTCCGTTTGAGGATCCCCCACAGATGCTCAATAGGGTTTAGGTCTGGAGACATGCTTGGCCAGTCCATCACCTTTACCCTCAGCTTCTTTAGCACGGGGCAGTGGTCGTTTTGGAGGTGTGTTTGGGGTTGTTATCATGTTGGAATACTGCCCTGCGGCCCAGTCTCTGAAGGGAGGGGATCATGCTCTGCTTCAGTATGTCACAGTACATGTTGGCCTTCATGGTTCCCTCAATAAACTATAGCTCCCCAGTCCCGGCAGCACTCATGCAGCCCCAGACCATGACACTCCCACCACCATGCTTGACTGTAAGTAAAACACACTTGTCTTTATACTCCTCACCTGGTTGCTGCCACACACGCTTGACGCCATCTGAACCAAATAAGTTTATCTTGGTCTCATCAGACCACAGGACATGTTTCCAGTAATCCATGTCCTTAGTCTGCTTGTCTTCAGCAAACTGTTTGCAGGCTTTCTTGTGCTTCATCTTTAGAAGAGGCTTCCTTCTGGGACGACAGCCATGCCGACCAATTTGATGCAGTGTGCCGCGTATGGTCTGAGCACTGACAGGCTGACCCAACCCCTTCAACCTCTGCAGAAATGCTGGCAGCACTCATACGTATATTTCCCAAAGACAACCTCTGGATATGACGCTGAGCACATGCACTCAACATCTTTGGTCGACCATGGTGAGGACTGTTCTGAGTGGAACCTGTCCTGTTAAACCGCTGTATGGTCTTGGCCAACGTGCTGCAGCTCAGTTTCAGGGTCTTGGCAATCTTCTTATTGCCTAGGCCAGTGATGGTGAACCTTGGCACCCCAGATGTTTTGGAACTACATTTCCCATGATGCTCAACTATACTTCAGAGTGCATGAGCATCATGGGAAATGTAGTTCCAAAACACCTGGGGTGCCAAGGTTCACCATCACTGGCCTAGGCCATCTTTATGTAGAGCAGCAATTCATTTTTTTCAGATCCTTATGCCGCGTACACACGCTCATTATTCGCGGCGGTTAAAAAACCGCCGTGAATAATGACATTAAAAACGAGGGAACGGCTTGTTTCCCACACACGGTCGTTTTTCACGTAATTTTTTCTCTTGTCGAGAAAAACGACCGTCTGTGGGCTCCGCGGCAGTGTTTCCCTATGGGAAAACTGCCGCGGAAAAAAATGTCGAGAAAAATTAGAGCATGTTCTAATTTTTCTCGTCGTTTTTAATTCCGTTTTTCCCGTCGGGAAAAATGACAAAATGCCCACAGACGATAGTTTTTCTCGTCAAAAGGAAAAAATTTCATTTTTCTCGACGAGAAAAACGGTCGTGTGTACACGGCATTAGAGTTTTTTGCCATGAGGTGCCATGTTGAACTTCCAGTGACCAGTATGAGAGAATGAGAGCGATAACACCAAATTTAACACACCTGCTCCCCATTCACACCTGAGACATTGTAACATAACGAGTCACATGAGACCGGGGGGGGGGGGGGGAAATGGCTAATTGGGCCCAATTTGGACATTTTCACTTAGGCATGTACTCACTTTTGTTGCCAGCGGTTTAGACATTAATGGATGTGTGTTGAGTTATTTTGAGGGGACAGCAAATTTACACTGTTATACCAGCTGGACACTCACTACTTTACATTGTAGCAAAGTGTCATTTCTTCAGTGTTGTCACATGAAAAGATAGAATCAAATATTTAAAAAAATTGAGGGGTGTACTTACTTTTGTGAGATACTGTACCAGTGTTTGGGAGCCCTGAAACCTGTTTTTTTGTGTCATTTGGATGTCTGCGTTTGTAGATACTGCATCTCAGAACTGATTCCTTTATCCACACCAGGTAGCTTTTCTCACCTGTAGAGGAATGTCAAAGAAATGTGCTATGCTCTTATGTTTTCCTATATATTTTTCTATATTTTGTGTGTGTAAATTAAAAAATAAATTGATAAAAATATATATAGTTGCGCTATCCCAGGCCAATCAAGATGGCCAAAGATGCTAAACCCAAAAAATGCTTGGAAGAAGATGCTGCAGATGGAACATGAAGACTGGGTAGAATATGCTGCAGAGGGAGCTTGAGGACTGGGCAGAAGGTGCTGCTAGGGGAGCTCAAGGACTGGAAAGTAGGTGCCACCGGGGGGGAACTCGAGGACTGGGCAGAAGGGGCAGAAGGTGCCGCCAGGGGGGACTTGAAGATGCCACCGGGGGACTCGAACTGGTCAGAAGGTGCCGCTGGTGGAACTCGAGGACTGGGCAGAAGGTGCTGTCGGTGGAACTCGAGGACTGGGCAGAAGGTACCGGCGGGGGAACTCGAGGACTGGGCAGAAGGTGCTGCCAGGGGGGGGGACTTAAGAATGCCAAGGGGAACTCGAACTGGGCAGAAGGTGCCGTCGGGGGAACTCGAGGACTGGGCAGAAGGGGCAGAAGGTGCCGCCGGGGGGGACTTGAAGATGCCACCGGGGGACTCGAACTGGTCAGAAGGTGCCGCTGGTGGAACTCGAGGACTGGGCAGAAGGTGCTGTCGGTGGAACTCGAGGACTGGGCAGAAGGTACCGGCGGGGGAACTCGAGGACTGGGCAGAAGGTGCTGCCAGGGGGGGGGGGGACTTAAAAATGCCACGGGGAACTCGAACTGGGCAGAAGGTGCCGTCGGGGGAACTCAAGGACTGGGCAGAAGGTGCCGTCGATGGAACTCTAGGATTGGGCAGAAGGTGCCGTCGATGGAACTCGAGGACTGGGCAGAAGGTGCCGCCGGTGGAACTCGAGGACTGGGCAGAAGGTGCCGCCGGTGGAACTCGAGGACTGGGCAGAAGGTGCCGCCGGTGGAACTCGAGGACTGGGCAGAAGGTGCCGCTGGTGGAACTCGAGGACTGGGCAGAAGGTGCCGCTGGTGGAACTCGAGGACTGGGCAGAAGGTGCCGCCGGTAGAACTTGAGGACTGGGCAGAAGGTGCCGCCAGGGGGGGACTTGAAGATGCCACCGGGAACTCTAGGACTGGGCAGAAGGTGCCGCCGGTGGAACTCGAGGACTGGGCAGAAGGTGCCGCTGGTGGAACTCGAGGACTGGGCAGAAGGTGCCGCTGGTGGAACTCGAGGACTGGGCAGAAGGTGCCGCCAGGGGGGGACTTGAAGATGCCACCGGGAACTCTAGGACTGGGCAGAAGGTGCCGCCGGTGGAACTCGAGGACTGGGCAGAAGGTGCCGCTGGTGGAACTCGAGGACTGGGCAGAAGGTGCCGCTGGTGGAACTCGAGGACTGGGCAGAAGGTGCCGCCAGGGGGGGACTTGAAGATGCCACCGGGAACTCTAGGACTGGGCAGAAGGTGCCGCCGAGGGAAACTCGAGGACTGGGCAGAAGGTGCTGTCGGTGGAACTCGAGGACTGGGCAGAAGGTACCGGCGGGGGAACTCGAGGACTGGGCATAAGGTGCTGCCAGGGGGGGACTTAAAAATGCCACGGGGAACTCGAACTGGGCAGAAGGTGCCGTCGGGGGAACTCGAGGACTGGGCAGAAGGTGCTGTCGGTGGAACTCGAGGACTGGGCAGAAGGTACCGGCGGGGGAACTCGAGAACTGGGCATAAGGTGCTGCCAGGGGGGGACTTAAAAATGCCACGGGGAACTCGAACTGGGCAGAAGGTGCCATCGGGGGAACTCGAGGACTGGGCAGAAGGTGCTGTCAGTGGAACTCGAGGACTGGGCAGAAGGTACCGGCGGGGGAACTCGAGGACTGGGCATAAGGTGCTGCCAGGGGGGGACTTAAAAATGCCACGGGGAACTCGAACTGGGCAGAAGGTGCCGTCGGGGGAACTCGAGGACTGGGCAGAAGGTGCCGCCAGGGGGGGACTTGAAGATACCACCGGGAACTCGAGGACTGGGCAGTAGGTACCGCCAGGGGGGAACTCGAGAACTAGGCAGAAGGTGCCGCTGGGGGTAAACTCGAAGATGCCACCAGGGAACTCGAGAACTGGGCAGAAGGTGCCACCGGGGGAATTCTAGGACTGGGCAGAAGGTGCCGCCGGGGGGAACTCGAGGACTGGGCAGAAGGTGCTGTCGATGGAACTCAAGGACTGGGCAGAAGGTGCCGCCGGTGGAACTCGAGTACTGGGCAGAAGATGCCACCGGGAACTCAAGGACTGGGCAGAAGGTACCGCCAGGGGGGAACTCGAGAACTAGGCAGAAGGTGCCGCTGGGTGTAAACTCGAAGATGCCACCGGGAACTCGAGAACTGGGCAGAAGGTGCCACCGGGGGAATTCGAGGAGTGGGCAGAAGGTGCCGCCGGGGGAATTCGAGGACTGGGCAGAAGGTGCTGCCGGGGGAACTCTAGGACTGGGCAGAAGGTGCCGTACTATCCGTTTCTTTTTTTTTTTCCCCTGTAATCTTTTTAATAATGAGTCTTACTGAGAAAATATTACACGTGACACAAGTGATTTTTAAGGGGGCTGTACAGAGAACAAATGTAGTAGCATTGATTTGTGAAGAGGTGGCAATAGCAGTAATCTCTGGCAGTCTCATGTTATAAGTGCTTGCAGCTGCCTATAGCTGTCTCGTGAAGCATGTCCCCAACAACTTACATAGAATATTCACAGTCTCTGACTATCTGTACAATGCTTTCAGTATCTGACCATCTCATGTATCATGTCTGCAGTGTCTGACCATCTCTTGTACCACATCTGCAGTCTCTGGCCATCTCTTCTATCGTGTCTGCAATCTCTGACCATCTCCTGTATCATGTCTGCATTCTCAGACCATCTCTTGTGTCACGTCTGCAATATCTGACCAGTGACCACCTCTTGTGTCATGTCTGCAATCTCTGACCATCTCTTGTATCATGTCTGCAGTCTCTGACCATCTCTTGTGTCATGTCTGCAGTCTCTGACCATCTCTTGTGTCATGTCTGCAGTCTCTGACCATCTCTTGTGTCATGTCTGCAGTCTCTGACCATCTCTTGTGTCATGTCTGCAGTCTCTGACCATCTCTTGTGTCATGTCTGCAGTCTCTGACCATCTCTTGTGTCATGTCTGCAGTCTCTGACCATCTCTTGTGTCACGTCTGCAATATCTGACCAGTGACCACCTCTTGTGTCATGTCTGCAATCTCTGACCATCTCTCTTGTATCATGTCTGCAGTCTCTGACCATCTCTTGTGTCATGTCTGCAATATCTGACCATCTCTTGTGTCATGTCTGCAGTCTCTGACCATCTCTTGTGTCATGTCTGCAGTCTCTGACCATCTCTTGTGTCATGTCTGCAGTCTCTGACCATCCCTTGTGTCATGTCTGCAGGCTCTGGCCATCTCGTGTGTCATGTCTGCAGGCTCTGACCATCTCTTGTGTCATGTCTGCAGTCTCTGACCATCTCTTGTGTCATGTCTGCAGTCTCTGACCATCTCTTGTGTCATGTCTGCAGTCTCTGACCATCTCTTGTGTCATGTCTGCAGTCTCTGACCATCTCTTGTGTCATGTCTGCAGTCTCTGACCATCCCTTGTGTCATGTCTGCAGGCTCTGACCATCTCGTGTGTCATGTCTGCAGGCTCTGACCATCTCGTGTGTCATGTCTGCAGGCTCTGACCATCTCGTGTGTCATGTCTGCAGGCTCTGACCATCTCGTGTGTCATGTCTGCAGGCTCTGACCATCTCGTGTGTCATGTCTGCAGGCTCTGACCATCTCGTGTGTCATGTCTGCAGGCTCTGACCATCTCGTGTGTCATGTCTGCAGGCTCTGACCATCTCGTGTGTCATGTCTGCAGGCTCTGACCATCTCGTGTGTCATGTCTGCAGGCTCTGACCATCTCTTGTGTCATGTCTGCAGGCTCTGACCATCTCTTGTGTCATGTCTGCAGGCTCTGACCATCTCTTGTGTCATGTCTGCAGGCTCTGACCATCTCTTGTGTCATGTCTGCAGTCTCTGACCATCTCTTGTGTCATGTCTGCAGTCTCTGACCATCTCTTGTGTCATGTCTGCAGTCTCTGACCATCTCGTGTCATGTCTGCAGGCTCTGACCATCTCTTGTGTCATGTCTGCAGGCTCTGACCATCTCTTGTGTCATGTCTGCAGTCTCTGACCATCTCTTGTGTCACGTCTGCAATATCTGACCAGTGACCATCTCTTGTGTCATGTCTGCAATCTCTGACCATCTCTTGTATCATGTCTGCAGTCTCTGACCATCTCTTGTGTCATGTCTGCAATATCTGACCATCTCTTGTGTCATGTCTGCAGTCTCTGACCATCTCTTGTGTCATGTCTGCAGTCTCTGACCATCCCTTGTGTCATGTCTGCAGGCTCTGACCATCTCTTGTGTCATGTCTGCAGGCTCTGACCATCTCTTGTGTCATGTCTGCAGTCTCTGACCATCTCGTGTCATGTCTGCAGGCTCTGACCATCTCTTGTGTCATGTCTGCAGTCTCTGACCATCTCTTGTGTCACGTCTGCAATATCTGACCAGTGACCACCTCTTGTGTCATGTCTGCAATCTCTGACCATCTCTTGTGTCATGTCTGCAATATCTGACCATCTCTTGTGTCATGTCTGCAGTCTCTGACCATCTCTTGTGTCATGTCTGCAGTCTCTGACCATCTCTTGTGTCATGTCTGCAGTCTCTGACCATCCCTTGTGTCATGTCTGCAGGCTCTGGCCATCTCGTGTGTCATGTCTGCAGGCTCTGGCCATCTCGTGTGTCATGTCTGCAGGCTCTGACCATCTCTTGTGTCATGTCTGCAGTCTCTGACCATCCCTTGTGTCATGTCTGCAGGCTCTGACCATCTCGTGTGTCATGTCTGCAGGCTCTGACCATCTCGTGTGTCATGTCTGCAGGCTCTGACCATCTCGTGTGTCATGTCTGCAGGCTCTGACCATCTCGTGTGTCATGTCTGCAGGCTCTGACCATCTCGTGTGTCATGTCTGCAGGCTCTGACCATCTCGTGTGTCATGTCTGCAGGCTCTGACCATCTCTTGTGTCATGTCTGCAGTCTCTGACCATCTCTTGTGTCATGTCTGCAGTCTCTGACCATCTCGTGTCATGTCTGCAGGCTCTGACCATCTCTTGTGTCATGTCTGCAGTCTCTGACCATCTCTTGTGTCACGTCTGCAATATCTGACCAGTGACCACCTCTTGTGTCATGTCTGCAGTCTCTGACCATCTCTTGTGTCATGTCTGCAGTCTCTGACCATCTCTTGTGTCATGTCTGCAGTCTCTGACCATCTCTTGTGTCATGTCTGCAGGCTCTGACTGCTTTCTGTAGCATTGCCATCACATTCCATTATGCGCAGCCCCATGGTGATGAAGCCCCTATATCAAGGAGGATTGGCCATCAGTGCTTTAGTGTAAGGGCCCGGGGTAAGCCTGCTGTGACAATGCTCTTTGTATGCTGTAGTACAGACGGAACACTGGACTATTCTCTCTGGTGTTTACTATCAGCCTCGTAGTGGGGTGGCCTTGGCGTACAAACAGAGACGCCAGCAGCTGACACTTTTATTAATAGGATGTGTGCTGCTTCCCCCATCCAGAGCACAGCGTGCAGTGCTTTCACCAGGCCACAAGGCTGAAGCAATGGGCCAGTGCTGTGCTTCTATGAATTCCTCTTCTTTGTCATGAGCGGGAGACTAAAGGCCTGCAGTTTAAACTTATAGAAGTGACCCAAAAAAGAAGAGCGCTCACTGGGGGGCTGAGGAGCCTTGCCAGGGCTATTCAGAAAAGGGAGGGGTGTTGTTTTTATGCTTATGGCTACACTCCCTGGGCAACATCGCCACCTACAGTGTGTAGTAGTGATTGCAGTTTAGCTACCATCTTATTTATTTATTTTTAACCATAAAGCTTTTATTAATGCTTAATAATAACATTTGTACAATCATACTAGCATTTGTACATAAGTATCATATAAAAGTATAACATTGTATAATTGAGTTCAATAGTAGAGTATTTTAATAATAAAACCATTGAAGTGGCTTCATAATTAACCGATCATTGCATCGATAGTCTATTTAGAAATACTCTGAATATTATTTAACCACTTCGCCTCTCTCACACCTGTTCACCCCCTATGGACCAAAGCAATTTTTACAATTTTGCTGTGAACCTGTTTGTTTGTACAGCGATAAGAAATGACAAAGTTAGGGTAACACATATTTAAGGACAAACAAGGCTTTTCTTTTATTATATATAATCATTTTTTTTCCCTCAATCCTTCGACCATACAATGTAGAAAAACTAAACAAAATGCACTTTTTTCGTTTAAAAATAAATAGTATTACTGCAGATAAAAAGTGTGCATTTTATTCCTGTAATTTGAAGAAAAGGTGGCAACCCTACCCAAGACGGCAGGAAGGGGGCCCGCTGCAGAACGTGTGAAAGGGTCCCACTGCAGGACCACAATAAAGGGTCCCATAATGGAAGTAAAGAGCCCTGGAATCGGTGGGAAGGCCCCAAGACCAGGGGAGCCCTTCATGATTTCTTGCATCGGGGCCCTGAAGGTTCTAGTTACGCCTCTGTTGGCCTCCAAATTCTCCAGATCTCAATCCAATCAAGCATCTGTGGGATGTGCTAAAAAACAAATCCGATCCATGGAGGCCTCACCTCGCAACTTACAGGACTACTACTGATGGCTTGGTGCCACAGTATACCTTCAGAGATCTAGTGGAGTCCATGCCTTGATGGGTCAGGGCTGTTATAGCAGCAACAGGGGGGGGCCTACTAAATATTAGGTGAGTGGTCAAAGTTATGGCTGACTGGTGTATTTTTTATCTGGTTTGGATAGAGTAAGAATCTAAACATTTATCACTGGAACTAATGTCCCCTTTTGAATGAGTAAATATTAACAGCGCTAGCGGAATGCGTGCTAAGAAGTGTAACCGAAAAAATATATAAATGGTGAACTATTAGAAAATGGGTGTCACCAACCAAACTCTAAAATATAGTGCTAACCAATATAAAGTGCTCCACAAATATAATATGTAGCGCACAGACCCCTCTCTTTACCTGCCTTGTTCGGCTCCTCGCAGGAATGGAGGGGCACACCGCACCACAAGCCCGTACCCTCCTGTGTGAAGAGGTTGAGCGGTGTGGTTGATGGGTCTTCCACAGTCAGACAGCCAAAGAATGCTTCTCACCTCTATATTAAATAAAGACAAGTCCTTGTATCCCCCCAGTAACTTGAATGTCCACACCAGCTGCAACTCCAACGTAGAGTTTATTTTCTTGTAAAACACAGTCTCTGACAGGAAAGGTTGGAGGGAGAACAGGACAGCTTAAGCCCTGGTTCACACTGGTGCGATTTGACATGCGATTTGACATGTCAAATCGGCGAAATTTGCGGGCAATGGCACCGTCCCAATCGGTGCGGCGCTGCACCGATTTCAAAAAGTAGTTTCTTTACTACTTTTTGCGATTTCAGCCGCGATTTACATTGACATCTGTGTCGGATGTCTCTGTAATCGAGCTGAAATCGGGACTGACAGGCAGGAGTGAAATCGTGCGAGTTCAGCTGAACTCGCACGGCTTCACTCCCGCAGCCCCAGTGTGAACCTGGGCTAAGGTGTGGAAAAGGTCCAGGCACAAACGTAACACAATTCACTGCTCCGATTCTCAAGCAGACTCCATTCGGATAGTCTCCCTAGCTCAGGACTAGCAGCCGATATGGTGCTCGAAGTTTACCCAAAGTCTCTGCCACAGACCTGCTGAATTTGGTCTCTGCCACAGACCTGCTGAATTTGGTCTCTGCCACAGACCTGCTGAATTTGGTCTCTGCCACAGACCTGCTGAATTTGGTCTCTGCCACAGACCTGCTGAATTTGGTCTCTGTTAAGGAGAAGACATCCCTCCAGAGAGTTACCGGGACCCTTCCTTCACTGTGACTTCTGCACCAGTCCCTCGGAACGGTTCCTCCCCCGGCCTCCTCATCCAGGATACGGGTCCCCTCGCAAGGCGGCACCCTGAGACTCCTCGATCCCCAGTGGGCTCCAGCTGAAAGTGCTGGGCCCAGGCCTTTGTTGCAGCCCCAGGACTAAAGGTGCCTGGGACTGACCCACCGACCTCCGCCCCTGGGCCAAAGGTGCCCAGAACAGATAGGAACACACACTCCCTGGGGTAGGACCCCCGACAACGAACCCTGAACAGGCAGCGTCTGCCCCTTTTTTTTTTAACAGAGCCCCTTTTTTTTAAAAAAAAATTTTATAATTTTTTTTTTTTTTTGTTCGTCAGTACCCAACACCCCGCTTTCTCAATTAGCAGTAGCACCTTTCCCCGCCTCTCAATTAGCGGTGGCACCCCCCCGCCTCTCAATTAGCGGTGGCACCCCCCTGCTTCTCAATTAGCGATACTTCACATGTACATTTTCTCTCTTTTTCCCTCGTCATGTCTTATTGCCCTCACCTATACTGAGATCTGTGGAATCACCTCTGGGATCTGAATACCTCTGAATACCCCTGATCAGAAAATGCTGCCATTGAGACTGTTTAATCCATTTCTGGTGAGTGGGGCTACAAGAGGAGACCATTGTTTGGATACCTGCATCTTTGGAAGCACCCAGCACTTTATGAATACTATTTAATATATTTGTATATATTTGTGGAGCACTTTATATTGGTTAGCACTATTTTTTAGAGTTTGGTTGGTGACACCCATTTTCTAATAGTTCACCATTTATATATTTTTTTGGCTTACACTTTTGCACGCATTCCGCTAGCGCTGTTAATATTTAATCATTCATTTTTTGAGTTGTTCGTACCTTTTGCTACAGCAGCTGCAGTCTTATTATTTCTATTTTTGTAGCGCCCTTCCCAAATGGTTGGGACGCTATGTGTAAATTTAGGGGTAGTCTGAGCCAGTAGTTGGGCTCAGACCTGGATAATTGTGTTGAAATTTGCTTCTGCTCTGGGTGTAATACTGCCTGGCAGTTATATTCCCTGTTCGCCTGTAGGTGGCACTGCCACCACCGGCCCAGGCTGGAATACAGGGGTATCACACCACATTGGGTGTCCTCTCTCGGCAGCCGTGCAGTGGGCGTGGTTAACCCGCTGTACATGCTGGGAGAGGGTACACAAGGGGCAGACGCCATTAGCAGGGGTCATTCCTGTGTGCGCGTGCCTCGTGGCCCGCATGGCACAGGGTGCGTGCGTGCGTGTGTTTCAGCCCGAGGCTGCATCGCTGCCTGGTAGGCCCAGCTCTGCTGGCTGGGGCCTATGCCTTTGGAAGGGATCCCAAGCTGCCCACTTGCGGGAATCCCACTCTTAGGGAAGGAGGCCAGGGGAGGATCTGCCCCAGAGGAGACTGGCGACGGTGCTGCTGTCTCAGGAGGAGACCTGGAGACTCACTTAAGGAGGGATCCATCATTACAAGCCGTGCAATACGCTGATCTGGCATAAGAGTTCTCTCTATTGCTAGGCTGGGAGGTTTGGGACTTTGATAATCCTGTGGCAGAGGATTCCTGATCGCATCCCTAGAGTCTCAGATAAAGTTGATCCGTGCATCATCCAGGCTGCTAGGACCAGTAAAAGGGACTATCTGGGTGAGCAATACCCACTCAGGCTTGAGTGGCGACGTTGTGCCTTTAGTGTTACGTGCCTGAACCTTCCCCTCTACTTCTCTCGTTTCCTGCTTTCTCTACAAGTTCCCACAGCAAGAAAAAAAGGAAAATAAAGCCTTCCTGTTTAGGTTTTACATTGGCGTGGACATTGACTTTTTTTCTCAAGAGTTTCTATACCCTGACAACAGAAGCCATGGAGGTAGTTTGCATGACCCAAAACAAAACCAGCCGGTCCCTTAAATGGGGGTAAGTGCTACACATTATTATTTCCATATTTATCTCATTCCATTTAGCGTGAGTTCTAGTTTGTTTGTGTATAATGTCCCCTTTTGTAAATGTCATCTCTATTCTGCCGATGACGTAAAATTGGATTTTCCAGTCTCATTGTCAATAGTCTTCAGGAATAACCAAGAGTACATCTCCTTAGCAGGGACACAAACGGCAATAAAAACACAACAGGTGATCTAACCCTTCACCCCTCTATCCAAAACTAAAAGAAGACCCTGAGCAAAGCCATTCTTCTTCAAACTGTTATCACAAATTCAGACCCGGTAGCAACATTTTTATAGTTTAGGGCCTGTGATATCCCAAACAGCCAAAGATCTGAAGATTGTTTTAATGAATGTATAGGAAATCTTTAGAGGTGTCTAAATGGGGGTTATAATTTTATCTGTAATGATTTGCCAAGGTGGAACTATGTGTGGCAGAGCTGTATAAATCTTCGCATTGGATGGGCAGAAATACAAATCCATTGGTGGATACAGCAGCTCCCATACGCGTATTTCGTTTGCCCATTTTATTGGTTTGCTGTAGTTCAACCAGGGCCGATGATAAGGCAGTACAGCTTGCCCTCCTGTACCGGGCCCAGGCCCCATCAGTTCAAAAGGGGGACCCAGGCACGTGCCGAGCTGTACTGCCTTATTGCTGACTCTTGTGGATCCCCCTGCAGCTCTGTTGGTTCCCCCTTCTCTTTCTCCCTCCAGCTGCACTGAAGGGGGATCAGTTCTTGATCTGCGCCCCCATGCACCTGCGGTCTGGGACCCTCTGTTTTAATAAAGTAATGTTGTAAAAGATTTTACACTATTTTGGCGTCTTCTCTATTATTGGGGGTATGCCATCTGGTGCTACCATTGGAACAAGAGGATTTGTTGATTTCCCCACTGGCAGTGATCTCCCCCGTCTTCCTCATGGGAATTTCTTAACGGTGTTGGAGCATCTGGAATACAAGAGCCCTCTTTGACCTCCCGTAATAGGTGGTCAACGCTCTCTGGTAAGCGAGCACATCCGTAAATCGGTGGTGGTTTAATCACAAGATGGAGAATTCTGTTGGTGATTCAACGGTCAAGATACCCGTTCACTCATTTAATGTCACGTTGGTGACTTATGGACTCACTGTTTTGTTCAATAATATATTGATTAATATTTTTAGCGCAACAATTTTTTTTTTTATATGATACATATCACCTTCCTGTCTGCATCTCTGAAAACATAGGGGGTAAGGTACCAGGATATAATTTTGCCAGCCTTGTTGGGGCAAGGTACCAGTGCGGCAGCACTTTGTAATTTGCCTCCACTAAGAAAGTGTTAAGGATGCCCTTGTGCACCATGGTTGACCATTTTGTCCACACCCCCTCAACTGTCTCTTCAGGTCCGATTCTCATGCCGTTTGGTAGGAAGGTTTGTCTGAGGGGTTATTTTGTATACTGCTTTCTCTTATCGTTCATGGACTGACACAGCTCTAATACTGAAACACGCGGGTTTATGTCCCTGCTCATGGAGAAGATCTAGGCAGAATATTAGATGTTAGAAACATACATTCTAGAAAAAAACAGAGCTGAACAGCCCCGCCCAGGGGGGCGGTCCCTCCAGACATAACCCTCCTACCTGCAGCTTGCAGCCTCAGTTTTTTTCTGCCTAGCAGAAGGAGAAGACGTGGCTCTCTCTGGAGCCAGTCTCCTGGAAGATTTTATTTTTATTCCTTTGGGAATTTTATTATTTTATTTTTGAGACCTTCAATCAACTGTCGGCTGGGCAACAGGTTCGGTACACTGGTATCCTCGTAGTCTTCCCTGTCCGACCATCAAGCATGCTGATCCTCGCCTTGTGTGCGTGAGACTCCGTTCATGACTCCAGGGGTGGCCGGGTGGCTTTTATGCTCCCGCGGTCCTCTCAAGATTGAACAGTACCTGCTGTATCTTTCGCGGTGGACCGGGCATACAGCTACTCAGTACTACTCTGTGATAGGACTGTCTGAAACAAGCCAGTGGGTCCCTATGGGACGGGTAAGTAGTCTCTCCTGTTTCAGGTGAGTACATGCTGGCTTTGTTTCTCTGTCTGGGGGGTTTCTCCCTGTCTCCCCCCTGTTGTGCTGCTCTCTGCACCCTGTACTGGCGCTGTGCTGTGTGGGGGTACTTGGGGGTCACTCTGGCCTGGCGGGGGGGCGCTCATATCTGTATGCTGGGGGTGTGAGTGTTTGGAGAAGCCACTAGCTGGCATGGCTATTGCAGCTGCGCTCGGCGGCCATCTTGCCGCTGATCAATGGCGCTGCTTACACGCGGCCGGCGGCCATTTTCTTGAAGCCGCGGCACTTTCGGTTTTGGCCTCTATCGCCGCTGCTGTGGCGCAAATCTCCTCACACTCTCCTCAGACTTCACTCGCGCAGAGCTGAGCGGTCCTTTACAAGGGTTGGTGGGTCCTCTGGGCAGTGGCGTACTAAGTAGGGGGCGGGGGGCATGCCGCACCGGGTGCCACACACTGGGGGGGGGGGGGGTGTCAGGCCGGCGCCCCCCTCCGCGACTGAAGAGGACTTAGGCATGGCGCGGTGACAGGTAGGCAGCCTATGGAAGTAAACAGTGATGCTGTAGTACTAAAACACACACACAGCAGACTGAAGGGCTGAAGCCCAGCTTTGCGGCAGCGGGGGGGGGGGGCCGCACCCGAGTGATACCCGTCGGCACACCCGGGACACGGCAGCAACGATCGCTTTCTCTCAAAGCCGCGCCGCGGCTCTGATAAGTCTCGGCTGTGACTGTCTCAGTCACAGCCAAGCAGAGTGAACAAAGCCGCCTTCCCCTCCTCTGTGTAGTACTAGTGCTGTGTGTGCAGCACGAGGTGTGCTGATCATTACGGGTCTGAAGGGGGGGGTGTCTGCACTATTGTGGGGGGGGGTTCTGTATTGTAGGGGGGTTCTGTATTGTAAGGGGGGTGTGCACTATTGTAGGGGGGTTCTGTATTGTAGGGGGGGTTCTGTATTGTAGGGGGTGTAACGGCACCCCAAATACGAAAGGGGGTAACGCCGTTTAGATCCCTTCCCTCTCCTGGACACAAATTCCCTGTCGATCCTCCAAAGCCAGACGACCACTTCCCATAGGAATTAATCCTTCTGGAAGAACGAGACGCACTCTGTATCTTCCTAGCATCGAATGACTTTATTGAGAAAAACATTGTTCATTTTAGGTTAATGCAGTATTGGATGGTTATAAAAGTTACAATGGTCCAGCTCCACCCACAACATAACAGACCCAATACACACAAGTATGCAGGTGATTCATCAACATCTCTTCAATTAACCCGTCTGCTGCTAGTCCCACAACCTATAATTATAGGCTTAATTCCCCCAAACCACAATGGACAATAGAATGTAAATCACCACAAACAATGAACAGGTCTTTTAGAAGCTGGGATTAGCATTACACTAGGCAGACAGGTGATTGAGGCTGAACACCTCAGTATCTCTCAATTAACCTGTTGAGTTCAGAAACAGTAAATAGTCCTTTACAGATATCCTTGTGGATATGGTGGATAAATATTACAGACCCATTTTAGGTAGCCCAAGATATATTTCTTAATGTCCATTATTTCCTGGCTCACCCTGTGTCCAAAGTGACCCTCCTGTCACAGGGGGGGTTGTGTATTGTAGGGGGGTCTGCACTGTAGGGGGGTCTGTGTAACATGCAGGGGGTCCAGAACTGTTAGGGGGTGTTTGTGTAACATACAGGTGTCTAGAGCTGTGGGGGGCTGTGTAATGTAAAGAGATCCAGAGGTACAACGGCTGTGTAATGTAAAGGGGTCCAGAGGTGCAGTGTAAAGTAAAGGGGTGCAGGGTGCTGTGTAATGTAAAGTAGTCCAGAGGTGCAGTCTAATGTAAAGAGGTGCAGTGTAATGTAAAGGGGTCTAGTGATACAGGGTGCAGTGTAAGGTAAAGGGGTCCAGAGTGCTGTGTAATGTAAAGGGGTCTAGTGATGAAGGGTGCTGTGTAATGTAAAGGGGTCCAGTGGTGCAGGGTGCTGTGTAATGTAAAGGGGCCCAGAGCTGTGGGGTGCTGTGTAATTTAAAGGGGTACAGAGCTGTTGGGTGCTGTGTAATGTAAAGGGGTCCAGAGGTGCTGTGTAATGTAAAGGGGTCCAGAGGTTCAGTCTAATGTAAAGGGGTGCTGTGTAATGTAAAGGGGTCCAGTGGTGCAGGGTGCTGTGTAATGTAAAAGGGTCCAGTGGTGCAGGGTGCTGTGTAATGTAAAGGGGTCCAGTGGTGCAGGGTGCTGTGTAATGTAAAAGGGTCCAGTGGTGCAGGGTGCTGTGTAATGTAAAGGGGTGCAAGGTGCTGTGTAATGTAAAAGGGTCCAGTGGTGCAGGGTGCTGTGTAATGTAAAGGGGTCCAGTGGTGCAGGGTGCTGTGTAATGTAAACGGGTCCAGAGGTGCAGGGTGCTGTGTAATGTAAAGGGGTGCAAGGTGCTGTGTAATGTAAAGGGGTCCAGTGGTGCAGGGTGCTGTGTAATGTAAAGGGGTCCAGAGGTGCAAGGTGCTGTGTAATGTAAAGGGGTCTAGTGATGCAGGGTGCTGTGTAATGTAAAGGGGTCCAGTGGTGCAGGGTGCTGTGTAATGTAAAGGGGTCCAGTGGTGCAGGGTGCTGTGTAATGTAAAGGGGTCCAGTGGTGCAGGGTGCTGTGTAATGTTGGGAAGGAATATTGGCATCAATGGGCACAGAACAGAAATGGGAATTCTTCAAAAAGACTGTTTGTGAACTCACTGCAAAGTATATTCCCATGGGCAATAAGTTTAAAAGGCTAAAAATAAAACCTATGTGGCTCACTGCCAAAGTTAAAAAAGCTATAAACTATAAGAAAAGAGCTTTTAAAAAATATAAAAATGAGGGAACACTAGTGTCATTTAAATGTTACAAAGAATATAACAGGATATGTAAAAAGGAAATCAAGGATGCAAAAATTCAAAATGAACGACAGATTGCAAAAGATAGTAGGACAAACCCCAAAAAATTCTTCAAATATATTAATAGTAAAAAGGTCAAGTCTGAGCATGTAGGCCCTTTACAAAATAATCTAGAGTGGGTGACTGGGGACAAAGAGAAGGCTAATTTATTAAATACTTTCTTCAGTTCTGTGTATACAAAGGAGCATGGGGGAGCTCATGTCCAAAATGGGGGTGGTAGTGACACAGCCCCAAATCCACAATGGCTCAAAAGTGATATGGTCCAGAAATATTTAGATGGAATAAAGGTGGATAAAGCACCTGGACCAGATGGCATCCACCCACGGATCCTAAAAGAATTGAGCTCTGTAATTTCAAAGCCATTGTATTTAATTTTTAGGGACTCATTAATGACAGGAATAGTACCACTGGATTGGCGCAGGGCCAATGTGGTGCCTATATTTAAAAAGGGAATTAAGTCTTTACCAAGTAACTATAGACCTGTTAGTTTAACTTCTATAGTTGGGAAAATACTGGAGAGATTAATAAAAGACCACATAGATGAGTTCTTGCTGGAAAAAAACTATTTAAGCAACAGACAGCATGGATTCATGAAAGACAGAAGTTGTCAAACAAACCTGATTTCTTTTTATGAAGAGGTAAGTAAGACCTTGGACAGAGGGGTGGCGGTGGACGTGGTATACTTGGACAGAGGGGTGGCAGTGGACGTGGTATACTTGGATTTTGCAAAAGCGTTCGATACAATTCCCCACACACGGCTAATGTGTAAGATAAAGTCTACAGGATTGGAAATATCAGTTTGTAAATGGATAGAAAACTGGCTAAAAGACAGAATTCAGAGAGTAGTGGTTAATGATTCTTACTCTGAATGGTCCAAGGTTATCAGTGGTGTACCCCAAGGTTCAGTGCTGGGACCCTTACTTTTTAATATGTTTATAAATGATATTGGGTCTGAGATCAAAAGTAACATTTCTGTCTTTGCAGATGACACCAAGCTATGCAGTGGAATAACGTCCTTACAGGATGTCGCCAATTTACAAGCCGACCTCAATGCTCTGTCTAATTGGGCGACTATGTGGCAGATGAGGTTTAATGTTGATAAATGTAAAGTTATGCACTTGGGGGCTAATAATATGAATGCATCATACATACTAGGGGGAATACAACTGGGGGGATCCGTAGTGGAGAAGGATCTGGGGGTTTTGGTAGATCATAAGCTCAATAATGGCATGCAATGCCAAGCTGCGGTTTCCAAAGCGAGCAAAGTCCTTTCTTGTATTAAGAGAGGTATGGTCTCCAGAGAGAGAGATATCATTTTGCCTCTGTTCAAATCATTAGTAAGACCTCATCTGGAATATGCAGTTCAGTTTTGGGCCCCAGTTCTCAAAAAGGATATTGGGGAACTGGAGAAAGTGCAGAGAAGGGCAACCAAACTGATAAGAGGCATGGAGGAGCTCGGCTATGAGGAAAGATTAGAGGAACTGAATTTATTCTCTCTTGAGAAGAGGAGATTAAGGGGGGATATGATCAACATGTACAAATACATAAGGGGTCCATATAGTGAACTTGGTGTTCAGTTATTCACTTTACGGTCAACACAAAGGACAAGGGGGCACTCTTTGCGTCTAGAGGAAAAGAGATTTCACCTCCAAATACGGAAAGGTTTTTTCACAGTAAGAGCTGTGAAAATGTGGAATAGACTCCCTGCAGAGGTGGTTCTGGCCAGCTCAGTAGATTGCTTTAAGAAGGGCCTGGATTCTTTCTTAAATGTACATAATATAACTGGGTACTGACATTTATAGGTAAAGTTGATCCAGGGAATATCCGATTGCCTCTCGGGGGATCAGGAAGGAATTTTTTCCCCATCTGTAGCAAATTGGATCATGCTCTTCTGGTTTTTTTTTGCCTTCCTCTGGATCAACTGTGGGTATAGAATTGGGTATATGGGATTGTACGATATATGTTTTTTTTTATTTTTATTTATTTATTTATTTATTTATTTTTACGGTTGAACTGGATGGACTTGTGTCTTTTTTCAACCTGACTAACTATGTAACTATGTAACTATGTAAAGGGGCCCAGAGCTGTGGGGTGCTGTGTAATTTAAAGGGGTCCAGAGCTGTGGGGTGCTGTGTAATGTAAAGGGGTCCAGAGGTTCAGTCTAATGTAAAGGGGTGCTGTGTAATGTAAAGGGGTCCAGTGGTGCAGGGTGCTGTGTAATGTAAAGGGGTCCAGTGGTGCAGGGTGCTGTGTAATGTAAAGGTGTCCAGTGGTGCAGGGTGCTGTGTAATGTAAAGGGGTCCAGTGGTGCAGGGTGCTGTGTAATGTAAAGGGGTCCAGTGGTGCAGGGTGCTGTGTAATGTAAAGGTGTCCAGTGGTGCAGGGTGCTGTGTAATGTAAAGGGGCCCAGAGCTGTGGGGTGCTGTGTAATTTAAAGGGGTCCAGAGCTGTGGGGTGCTGTGTAATGTAAAGGGGTCCAGAGGTGCTGTGTAATGTAAAGGGGTCCAGAGGTTCAGTCTAATGTAAAGGGGTGCTGTGTAATGTAAAGGGGTCCAGTGGTGCAGGGTGCTGTGTAATGTAAAGGGGTCCAGTGGTGCAGGGTACTGTGTAATGTAAAGGGGCCCAGAGCTGTGGGGTGCTGTGTAATTTAAAGGGGTCCAGAGCTGTGGGGTGCTGTGTAATGTAAAGGGGTCCAGAGGTGCTGTGTAATGTAAAGGGGTCCAGAGGTTCAGTCTAATGTAAAGGGGTGCTGTGTAATGTAAAGGGGTCCAGTGCTGCAGGGTGCTGTGTAATGTAAAAGGGTCCAGTGGTGCAGGGTGCTGTGTAATGTAAAGGGGTGCAGGGTGCTGTGTAATGTAAAGGGGTCCAGAGATGCAGGGTGCTGTGCAAGGTGCTGTGTAATGTAAAGAGGTCCAGAGCTGTGGGGTGCTGTGTAATGTAAAGGGGTCCAGGGTGCTGTGTAATGTAAAGGGGTCCAGTGGTGCAGGGTGCTGTGTAATGTAAAGGGGTGCAGTTGTGGAGAGGGGTACACAGTAGTGACAAAGATATTGAAGGATGCAGGGGGCACAGTGGGGTGTTTTTAAATTTTACCGTGGGGGGGGTGCCAGATATTGGATCCGCCCCAGGTGCCAAATGCTCTAGGCACGCCCCTGCCTCTGGGTATCCCCTCCTCAGCCTCAGCACAGCCAGTGGGTGGACTGTATTATTCACTTTATAGTGTATAAGGTCTCACAGGGTGCCAAATATGGAGTCTGGCTCACCTGCTTCCCCACTCTTGTCAGAGGCAACTGGCAGTGCTCCAGCACCTGCGGTCCCTATGGACCAGTTGTCGGCAGTCCTGGAAACATTTCTTGTCAGGATGGAAGCGGTGTGCGAGCAAGGGAGCTATAAAGCGCCCTCTCCCAAAACAATTTCACACATGGGGAGTGCTCTGATTCAGATATGGGCCTAGCTGCTGCTGCTCAGGACCCTAGCTCTGAATATTTCATGTTTAGGAACAGGACATTCCTTGTGAGGAAGACTCCAGTTCTGAGTCAGTAAATGACAGGGTGCTTGTAAGTGAACTCATTGATGCTGTGAGGGACACTCTCAAGCTGGATGCTGTGGCTGAGGTACCTCAGGCGGACACTTTCTCCTTTGGTTCTTTCAAGCCTTTCTTTTACACAGCTTCCTCACTGTTTCCTCACTCGCTGCGTCGAGAGCAGCATGGATGATACAGTGGTACAGTGCCCCCCCCCCCCGGTCGGTGCAGCATGGTGGGAGGGGACTTTATTCATTTATTTCTATAGTCCCTGTGAGCCTTCTGTTTGATGTCTCTGAGGCAACAACAGGGTCTCTGCACCTGTGGTTTCCCGCCATTTCCTGGGGAACGCTCTGACAGGACCACGGTCTTCGGTGTCAGAGGTTACCTTTTACCTGCATGCTGCTTCGGCAGCACATTTAAGCAGGTTGGAATGATACAGAGAAGATTATGCGCCTCTGCACCATAATTAAAACTTATCTTATATCTCTACACTGGATACATTCACAGTGCATGTATGTGTTATTGATCTCTGTGTCTGCGTGGGTTTCCTCCCACGTTCCAATGCTGTGTCTTCAGTGCCATACACAATATAAGCATACACAATATGTTTATACACAACTCTAAATACATTCACAGTATATGTATGTATTATACTCTCTGGGTCGGCGTGGGTTTCCTCCGGGTGCTCTGGTGTCCTCTCACGCCTTTGGCTCTCTGCACAGTTTAAACATGTTCCATATGTTTATCACGCATACTATAATACCTACGCGGTATGTGTATGCAGTCTGAAACTTGTGCGATTTGATTATCCACATGCCAACATACCTAAACGGTATGTGTGTGCAGTCTGCGTGGGTTTCCTCCGGTTTCCGCCCACGCTACATGACATGCGCGCCTTCGGTGCTATATACAGTATAAACCTACACATTATGTTTATACACTAAATACATTCACAGTAGATGTATGTATTGTATTCTCTGGGTCTGCGTGGGGTTCCTCTGGGTACTACGGTTTCCTCCCGCACGCCTTCGGCGCTATGCACACATAGACATGTTCAAAAGGTTTAGCACACATACTATAGTACCTACACGGTATGCGGTCTGCGTGGGTTTCTTCCGGATGCTCCGGTTTTTCCCCCGCGCTTCTATGCTGTGCGCATTTTCAGCACTATGCACAGCATAAACATGTGCAATTGGTTTATTCGCATGCTAACATGCCTACACGGTTGTGTACACAGTCTGCGCGGCTGGTTTCCGCCTACACCCCAATGAGGTGCGCGCCTTCGTCGCTGGAACAGTATAAACGTGTTTTAATATGTTTATCCACACTTACTAAACTGCATACGCCGTATGTGGTTGTACTATGCTCTTTGTGGCTGAGGGGGTTTCCTCCCACACTCTAATTGCGCGTTTTGACGCAATAAACAGTATAAACTATGTGTTTGTACAATCAGCACTTATCAATGGAGTAGCTGCCGGATGGAGCATTGTCATAGGGATCAGGGGTACCACCTTCCCTTCGGTGGTAATCAGAAGCGCTGGCTTGGACTGTGTTCGCCATGCTGAAGTTAGCGTTACGCCCGGTAGTGGCTGCATCTCTGGCGTTCCTGAAGCTCAATGACTGGGCATAGTGATGAGCCGAACACCCCCGGGTTCGGTTCGCACCAGAACCCGCGAACGGACCGAAAGTTCGCATGAACTTTCGAACCCTATTAAATACAATGGATGCGAACGTTCGAAATCTAAAGTGCTAATTATAACGACTATTATGCATGTTATTGTCCTAAAAAGGGTTTGGGAACCCGGGTTCTGCACCAGGGGGGACATGTATCAATCCAAAAAAAAGTTTTAAAAACGGCCGTTTTTCGGGAGCAGTCATTTTAATGATGCATAAAGTGAAAAAAAAAATCAAATATTCCTTTAAATATCGTACCTGGGGGGTGTCTAAAGTATGCCTGTGAAGTGCCACGTGTTTAGAACTGTCCCTGCACAAAATTACATTTCTAAAGGAAAAAAAGCCATTTAAAACTGCTTGCAGCTTTAATGTAATTTCTGGTCCCGGTAATATGGATAAAAATCTTTAAGAAAAATGGCATAGCTACCCCATCACCCCCCCCCCCCTTCCCCAGCCCATTACCAGCCCCTTTGGGTCTTGTATGGATATTAAGGGGAACCCCGCACACAAAATAAAAAAGGCCCTATATACTCTGAACAGCCGTATACAGGCGGTGCATACAAGACAGGGACTGTAGGTTTGTTTTTATGTAGAATCTGTTTGTAATTTTGAACAGGTACATTGTTTAAGTGTAGCTCCAGCCAAAAACTCTATTTGTAAGCGTTTTGGAAAACATAGGGAAGGGTTATCACCCCTGTAACATTTGTTTTGCTGTCTGTGCAGTGTGCACCTGTTCAGAACAGTTCACCTCACTTTCCGTCCTAATGACAAATGTTTTTTGAAAATTTGGGGTTTTTATTGAAACAAGAATTGGTGATAAAGCATCAGTGGAGAGGAGACACTTTTTTCCCATATTAACTCTTACAGGAGAGAATTTGCCTTCCTAGGGGTAGATTTCCTTTCACTTCCTGTTGTATCCTTCCGTTTGCAAGGAGTCGTCGTTTGTAAGTTGGATGTTTGAAAGTAGGGGCCTGCCGTATATACTCAGCTGAAATTTGTCCCTTACATGTTGGTGTTGACACAACACTGTAAGGCCTCACAGTTGCTCTTGGTGGGCGCAGGAATGGGCCCTGCTGTGAATTATTAGATCAAGAATTGTAATTACATGCCCCTGTTAAACAGGGGCAGAAAAATTGGGCCTTAGGAACTGGTGCCACAACACTGCAACCCCTCACAGATACTGTACTTGGAGCATAGCAATGAGCCCTGTTGCAAAGTATTGCATCAAAAATTGTAATTACACGCCCCTGTTAAACAGGGGCTGAAAAATTGGGCCTTAGCCACTGGTGGCGGCACCCAGAAACAAAAATGTTCTTCCAAGCTATCATCATCAATCGGATCATTGAGGAGGAGGAGGATAGTCAGTCAACATAACAGGACAGTCTATCAGCATCAGTCTTGAAGGGATGTGACATTTGAAAATAAATTAGTCAGTTATATCAGCTTTAGGTGTTTGGTAGCTGGTGGTGATCCAAGACTGGTTCATCTTTATGAAGGTCAGTTGATCAACCGAGTCGGTGGACAGGCGCACCCTGTGATCCGTGACAAATCCTCCAGCAGCACTGAATGTGCGTTCTGAAAGAACGCTGGATGCAGGACAGGCCAGTAGCTCAATTGCATACTGTGCAAGCTCTGGCCAGTGATCCATCCTCAAGACCCAGTAAGCCAGAGGATTTTCGGTGGGGAAGGTGTCCAAGTCTGACCTTGCCCCTAGGTATTCCTGCACCATGTATATCAGACGCTGGCGATGGTTACTGGAACCGATCATACCTTGGGGCTGCGGACTAAAGAATTGTCTGAACGCATCGGTCAGACGGCCACCTTCCCCACCGCTCCTTCTTTGACTGGCCGAAGCCTCAGCAACTCGTTGTCCAGGACCAGGAGTTTGTAACCTCCCAGTCTCTGGGAACGCGTTGCACAGACCTTTCTGCAAGGCCTCCCGGAGTTGTCTCATCCTCTGCTCCCTCTGCGATGGTAAGATAAGGTCCACAACCTTACCCTTGTACCGTGGATCAAGGAGAGTGGCCAGCCAGTAATGGTCCCTCTCCTTGATCCGAAGAATACGAGGATCCTTCCGCAGACTTTGCAGGATCAGGGAGGCCATGCAGCGTAGGTTAGCTGAGGCATTCGGTCCGGAGTCCTCTGAGTCATTAAGGACGACATGATCTGCAGCCACCTCCTCCCAGCCATGTACAAGTCCACTGGTTTCTTGGGACTGTAAATCATCCCTAAAAGACTGCTGCTGATGATGCTGAGGGCCAGGCTCCACCTCCATGCTGACACAATCCTCCTCCTCCTCTTCTTCTTCCTGTGCGATGGGTGGGACAGAAGGAACACTGTCTGGGTAAAGGGGGCCTTGAGAGGCAAGGAAGTCCTCTTCCTGCCTCTGTTCTGCCTCAAGTGCCCTGTCCATTATTCCACGCAGCGTATGTTCCAACAGGTGGACAAGAGGTACAGTGTCACTGATGCATGCACTGTCACTGCTCACCATCCTCGTGGCCTCCTCAAATGGTGCCAGGACAGTGCATGCATCCCTGATCATGCCCCACTGGCGTGGTGAAAAAAACCCGAGCTCCCCTGACCCTGTCCTGGTGCCGTAGTCGCACAGGTACTCATTGATGGCCCTCTGCTGCGTGTGCAGCCGCTGCAGCATGGCCAACGTTGAGTTCCACCTGGTGGGCATGTCACATATAAGGCGGTTCTTGGGCAGGTTCAACTCCTTTTGCAGCTCAGTCAGGCGAGCACTGGCATTATAAGATCTGCGGAAATGCACACAGACTTTCCTGGCCTGCCTTAGGACATCCTGTAAGCCCGGGTACCTGCCCAAGAACCGCTACACCACCAGGTTAAGGACGTGAGCCACACAGGGCACATGGGTCAGTTGTCCCTGTCGGAGAGCGGAGAGGAGGTGGGTGCCATTGTCGCAAACCACCATTCCTGGCTTAAACTGGTGTGGCGTCAACCACCTCTCGGCCTGCCCCTGCAGAGCAGACAGAACCTCTGCCCTAGTGTGGCTCCTGTCCCCCCAAACACACCAGCGCAAGCACGGCATGGCATCTTTTTGCCTGCGTACTTGCGTAGCCCCTTGAACGCCTACGGAGCACCGCTGGTTCCGAGGACAAAGCACAGGAAGAGGCCATGGAGGAAGAAGAAGAGGAGGGGGTGGAGGACCGAGGTGTGTCACAACCAGTAATAGCATTTTGGAGGCGTGGCGGTGGAACAACCTCCAACACTACTGCACCTTGTCCTGCATCCTTCCCAGCTGCCAAAAGAGTGACCCAATGGGCCATGAAAGAAAGGTAACGTCCCTGTCCATGCCTGCTGGACCATGAGTCAGCGGTAATATGCACCTTACCGCTGACCGCCCTGTCCAGCGAGGCCAAGACATTGCCTTCCACATGCTGGTAGAGAGCCGGAATCGCCTTCCGTGAGAAAAAGTGGCGTTTGGGAACCTGCCACTGAGGAACCGCACATTGCACAAACTCACGGAAGGGGGCCGAGTCTACCAACTGAAAAGGCAGCAGTTGAAACTCTAGCAATTTAGCCAAGCTAGCATTCAACCGCTGGGCATGTGGATGGCTGGGAGTGAACTTCTTTTGACGGTCCAGCAGCTGGGGCAGGGAAATTTGCCTGCTAGAATCTGACGTCGGTGTACTGCTAGCAGAGTGCCCGCAAGTACTTGGCTGTGACACACCTAATTCTACACCTTCATTCCTCTCAGTGCAGGTTTCAGAGAGGACTGAAGGTATAGTGGGGTTGAAGATCCCAGCTGATGCGGTGCAAGGAGAGGTCCGCTTTGTTCTTTGGTGTGGGTCTTTAAGGTAGGCTTGCCAACGAGCTGCATGGCAGGTCAACATATGTCTGGTCAGGCATGTGGTACCCAAGCGGGTGATGTTTTGGCCACGCGATATACGCTTGAGACATATGTTGCAAACAGCAGCTGTGCGATCTGATGCACTCGACTCAAAAAAGGCCCACACCAAAGAACTTTTTGAATAACGGGCAGAGGCAGCGCCCTGCACAGGCGGAGCTCTGCGGTGTGATTCCGTCGGTGTGCTGCCCTTACGCTGGCCCCCCGAGGGCATCCTGCCTCGTTGGAGATGTGCCTCCTCCTCATCCTCCTCCTCCTCTCTCCTATTAGGCACCCACGTGGAGTCAGTGACCTCATCATCCCCTCCCTCCTCATCACTGGAGCCAATCTGGCAGTATGCTGCAGCTGCTGGCACATGACTGCCAGATTGGTGTCCTTCTTGAGCATCCCCTCTCTCTGCTCTCACGCTACTGCCTTCCTCTAGCTGGGTATCATCATCAGACCCTTCGAAACGCTAGGCATCCTCCTGGAGCATGTACCCAACACTGTGCTCAAACAGTTCGGGGGACTCCTCAGGAGGACATGGTTGGTCTAGGGAAGGAGTGACTGATGATGACATTGATACCAGGGAAGAGGACGCTTTGGCAGCTGCTTTGCCAGTACCCTGAGCCTGGGTGAGAGAGGATGAGGAGGATGAGGAGGGCTTGGTCATCCACTCTACCAAGTCTTCGGCATGATGCGGCTCAACACGTCCAGCTGCCGAAAAGAAGGACAAGCGTGTCCCATGGCCACGTGCTGATGGCGATGCACCGCGTCCACGACCAGCACTGTTGTCTCTAGACACAGAGCCTGCTTGCCCTCTTTTATTGGCTCCTGACTGTCTGCCTCTCCTTGTTTGCCTTCCAGACATTTTAATGGCCTGCAGGGAAATGGGAAAACCAGCAATAAGGCCTAGCTTCAGGAGTATATTTTGCAGGAATCACACTACGCCTGCTGTAGGTGCTGCAAATGCCTGTTGGTGTAACACACCAGGAAAAAGCAGCAATACAGGCTAACTTCAGGTGTAATATGATCAGGAGGCACACTCCGCCCGCTGTAAGTGCCGCAAATGCCTGTTGGTGTAACACACCAGGAAAAAGCAGCAAAACAGGCTAACTTCAGGTGTAATATGATCAGGAGGCAAACTCCGCCCGCTGTAAGTGCTGCAAATGCCTGTTTGTGTAACACACCAGGAAAAAGCAGCAATACGGCCTAACTTTAGGTGTATAATGTGCAGGAGGCTTAGCAACAATGACACTGACACTCTCCCTGCCTATCCTTCTCTCTCCCTGCACACAAGGTTTAGCAAAGAATGTGACACTTCCACTGTCCCCTGCCTATCCTTCTCTCTCCCTGCACACAAGTTTGAGGTACAAATAGCACTGACACTGTCCCTGCCTATGTAACTCTTTCCCTGCGCCGGAACACACTACACAAGGCCGCCGCGCTGGCGGCCTTTTATAGTGTGGGGCGTGTGCTAAACCCCCTGAGCTAAAATTGGCCACAGGCAACCTGCCTGTGGCCAATTATGGCTCTCCTAGCTGCCGGCGCTGTGATTGGCCAAGCATGCGGGGTCACAGTGCATGCTTGGCCAATCACAGCGCCGGGATTGCACTGCGATGGCGCAGTGTATTGTGGGCCGTTCGCGTCACTCGAATTTGGCGCGAACGGCCCAAATCGTTCGATGTTCGTCGAACAGCCGATGTTCGAGTCGAACTTATGTTTGACTCGAACACCAAGCTCATCCCTAACTGGGCAAAAGCCTCTGCTTCATCTATCAGTCGACCATCAGGTGCACTGCAACTGCTTTAGCCTCTAGGGTCTCTGTGTCCGGGGTGGGTCTGCGCCACCTGTAGAGGCTGAGTTACTGGTCCACGGACCAAGTTTCTAGGGAAGCTCTGTCAGGTTGCCTTTCTTGGCCAACAATTGAGGCACCCCGTAAGCCGGGGCCTCCCTTCTCCAAAACATTGCAGGGTCTCCTTGGGTTTATCATACCCATCCCGCTGCAGGACGGTCCTGTCGGCCGTGTGCATTCCAGGGGAAGGGTCCTTACATCCAGAGGTGTTTTCACCTCCTTTACCGGAGGTGGGGCACCAGATGGACCTTCTGGCCTCTCGACTCACTCGCAAGATGTAGAGATTCGTGGCCAGGGTTCCCTGGGCAGACGCGTTGGTAGCCCGTGGGGGCAGTATCGCCTGATGTATGCTTACCCTCCGCTACTGTTGTTGCTTCGCAGAGTAGTGGTCGAAGCTATTCCGGTGATCCTCATTGCTCCGGTACGGCAACATTGGTACGCCGATCTAGTTTGGCTAGTCACAGACGTTCCTAGGTGACTGCCTATTTGGGTGGACCTTCTGTCTCATGGTCCCATACTTCATCCTGCTTTATAGTCCTTGGCTTTGGCACGGCTGTTAAAGCCAGGTGCTGAGGGACCGAGGTCTCTCGGATTCGGTCATCTCATCTATGTTGTGGGCACGGAAATCTTCCTCCAGAAAGATCTATCACCGTACCTGGAAGGCTTACATCACTATGTGCGAGGAGCTTGATGGCGTCCACGGACGTATTCCGTTCCCAAGATTTTGCTGTTCTTACAGCGTGGTGTGACCCAAAAGCTGGCCTTGCGTTCCATCGAGGGTCAGATTTCGGCCCGGGCTGTCTTTTTTCAATGACCGCTAGCATGCCATTCCTTTATTAGCACCTTTGTGCAGGGGGTTCGCCATGTGATCCCCCGTCAAGCTTCCTCCCCCTCCTTGGGATCTGAATTTGGTGTTCTCGGTTCTCCAAGAACATCCCTTTGAAAATATCAGGGAGATTCCTCTCTTGACCTTGTCCCGGAAGGTGGCTTTCTTAGTGACCATTACTTCTGTTCGACAGGTATCTGAGTTGGCGGCCTTGTCCCGCAAGTCGCCTTACTTGGTCCTTCATAAGGATAAGGCGGTGTTGCGCTACGACCGTCTTCCTTTCAAGGTGGTCTCGTCCTTTCACCTTAATGAGGACATTGTTCTTCCGTCCTAGTGTCCTCAGCCATCGCATCCCTGAGAGTTTGCGCTTCATTCATTGGATGTGGTACGAGCCTTACGGGTGTACCTGTCTGCTACTGTTTCCATTCGGAAGTCTGACTCACTGTTTGCGTCTGTCTCTGGTCCAAAACAGCGGTGTCGTCTGCCACCTTCCTAGGGGGATCAGACAGACCGTTATACAGGCCTATCCCCTTAAGGAGCGGGCGCCTCCCTTTCTGGTTACGGCGCATTCCACCAGGGCAATTGGTGATTCCTGGGCTTTCCGACATCAAGCGTCGGTTGCACATGTGTCCAAGGCGGCGACATGGTCGTCCGTTCATACCTTTTCTAAGTTCTATAACGTTGATGTGGCTGCATCTTCGGATGCTTCCTTCGGCCGCAAGGGTTGCAGGTCGCTGTTTAAAGTTGCAACTCACTCCTCTGTTAAGGAGTTTTGCTTGTTTGGAGTGGAGTTGGTTTTTCCTTTACTACTGCTCCCACCCTTTTCTGATACTGCTTTGGGACATCCCACGTGTTTCAGTATTAGAGTTGTGTCAGTCCATGGACGATAAGAGAAAATAGGCTTTTTGTACTCACCGTAAAATCCTTTTCTCTGACGTCCATGGACTGACACAGCACCCACCCTTCTTTAAGGTTTGTACTGCTTTGTTACGAACTGAGGCTGCAGGTAGGAGGGTTATGTCTGGAGGGACCGCCCCCCTGGGCGGGGCTGTTCAGCTCTGTTTTTTTCTAGAGTGTACCGTATATACTCGAGTATAAGCCGAGATTTTCAGCCCCTTTTTTTTTGGGCTGAAAGTCCCCCCCCCCCCCCCCCCTCGGCTTATACTCGAGTCAGCGAACTTTTTACATTGGAAATAGTACCTGTAAAGAAGTTGTGGCTGCAGCGTCCATCCTTCAAATTCCGCGGTCTCTTCCTGTTCCTTCCGTGATAGGCGATTCTCATCAGACACTCTCCGCCTATCATGGACGTTCTCTCATCCTCAGTTTCCCAGCAGACGTCTGATTGGCGGAACACCCAACACAGTGTCTGCTGGGAAACTGAGGATGAGAGAATGATCGTGATAGGCGGAGAGTGTCTGATGAGAATCGCCTATCACAGAAGGAACAGGAAGAGACTGCGGAATTTGAACGATGGACGCCGCAGCCGCAACTTCTTTACAGGTACTATTTACAATGTAAAATTATAGGATAGGGAAACGGTGAGGATGGGAAACGGTGAGGCATTGTTGACCCTCGGCTTATACTCGAGTCAGTAAGTTTTCCCAGTTTTTTGTGGCAACATTAGGTACCTCGGCTTATACTCGAGTATATACGGTATGTATCTAACATTCTGCCTAGTTCTTCTCCTGCGAGCAGGGACATATACCCACGTGTTTCAGTATTAGAGCTGTGTCATTCCATGGACGTCAGAGAAAAGGATTTTACGGTGAGTACAAAAATGTGATCATTAACAAAGTCCATACAAAATTACTTCTCACAAAGTGATACTGGGTTCTGTATTCTCTGAAAGGGGTGAAACAAAGGGATGGTGCTTGCAGCAACTCTTTGAGGGGGGAAAAAAAAAAAAAAAAAGCTCTGATCACTACTATCCATTTATGCCAGCTTCTGCAGATAACACACAGTAAGGAACAGCCACTAAGATAAAACAACTAAAGAAGTGTGAAGTGGTGACTATGACAGAGAAAGGGACAGTTGGAGGGGAATGTGTCCATTTATATGAAAACAAGTTAGTGTATAGTCCTCTCAGCTCCTACCACTAGATGGAGGCAGAGTCTATAATGTTGGTTTTCTTATACCAATCCTGCACTTGTACTTATCAAGCAGTAGCAATCAGCTTCATCATTTTGTCTGCTTGACCTGAACATTCTCTGCCATCCTATTTAGCATTATGTTATTTATTAAAGTGGTAGTAAAGTCCCTTTTCTTGATTTATACCCACAGGTAAGCCTATAAATAGAGCTTACCTGTAGGTAAAGTAAATATCTCCTAAATGTGCACCATTCAGGAGATATTTACTTCAGCAGCACCGGTGAGGTCACCGCCGCACATTACGCTCTCTAAGGATGGCAGGCCGTGGCCGTAAACACCAGCGTGCATGCTCCCATGCGACTCCTGGGCATGTGCTTATCACGGCTCGGCCATTCAAAGTCTGCAGCCCATAAAAAAGATCAGGTGAAGATAGAAGCCCAGAGGGATCCGTGTCAGCGCGCCACTGGAGGACTTCCTTTTCAGATAAGTCTTTCATAATATGCTAGTATGCGATGCATACTAGCACATTATGCGCAGAGAGAAGATTTTGTTTTCTGTGGTTTACTACTGTTTTAAACCAGATGCACACAGGGCCATCTCCCAGTCTAGTTTCCATTTAAAGCAGTGGTTCTCAACTCCAGTCCTCAGGACCCACTAACAGGCCAGATTTTAAGTATTACCTTGGTGAGATGCAGACTAGAATACTGCAATCCCTGAGCAGCAAATTATATCACCTGTGATGCATTTCAGTTATCTTGCAAACCTGGCCTGTTGGTGGGCCCTGAGGACTGGAGTTGAGAACTACTGATTTAAAGTGACCCTAAACAATATTCTAATTCTTCAAAAATAATCTATCTATACACATCAAAACTTAATAGCCCTGTAATCATTTTTTTCTGAAATAGTTTCTTACGGTGTTTTTCTGCTTCCTTGTAATGTCCCATGAGCTCCCGAGCCTCTCCTTTCCCCTCTCACTTCCATTTGTTTGGAATGCATAGCGCACATTACTGTAGTAGTGGTCATGTGCATTGCTCTGTGCACACTACAAAAATCTCATAGTCCAACTCAGGAGTGAGCAATATAGAGTGGTAATGTTCCCACACACAGTGGGACCAGGAGAACAAACATAGTCACCCTCTAACAGGAAGTCAGATCACAGCGGGCAAAAAAAAAAGAAACATTTTGGAAGAGGCTGAAAGCAATAGAAGAACTTTGAGTTAAGAATATAACTATACTTGCATAGATTTTTTTTTTTTTTTTTTAACCAGAGTTTGTCCCTTTTAGGCCTCATGCCCACGGACGTTTTTACAGCTGCATTTTTTTACAGCTTAAAAATGCCTGTCCTTGTTGTTGTATAACATTTTCGACTTTTTAAAAAAAAAAAAAATACGAAGATAAAAACGCCGGAGCTCAAAAATGCAGCCGCTGCGTTTTTGCGCGTTTTAACGCTTCGCGTCTTTTTATGCCTAACGCCGACGCCGCGGAACGCACTGGTCCTGGGGTTTTTTTACAGCTTAAAAACGCCTATGCTATTTGCAGCTCAAAAACGCCTAGGTGGGCATGAAACTATAGACTAACATGGACAGGCGTTTTTAAGCTGTAAAAAACGCGGCTGTGAAAACGTCCGTGGGCATGAGGCCTTAATGTCAGGTGGGATCAAAAAAGTTCTGGTTGGAGTTATTTTAAATCTGTGCTTAGTTCTACTAAAATCGCTAGAGCTTGACTGACTGCCAGGAGTAGCAAATAGTCACTAAGGGGTTTATTTACTAAAGTAGAGAGGGCAAAATTTGTCACAATTCTGCAGAGAAACCAACCAGCTTACAGGTTTTATTGCTAAAGCTAAACCACTTTCCAACTGAGTCATAGCTGAAAAAACAGCTACAGCGCCGTCTGATAACTCTGGGAGGGTGTACTTTAACGTCCTCCCAGAATCGCGCCCCTGTGTCTCTTAGACTGTCACAGATCGGGGAAAAGGGCCAATGACAGTGGCCCTTTACCACGAGATTACATCGTCCAATGATGGCGTGATCACTTGTAAACAAACCGAAACATGTCCGATCCGACTCCTACTCACGCTGATCGGTACAGTGTGTGAAGAGAGGAGGGAGCCGGTGCAGCAGTGCTGTGGGCTGGATCTGAAGTGCCCACAGCGCTGATCTGTGCCCATCCATACTCATTCATGCTACATGCCTGGCTCATCCATCCACTTTCATGCCCATCCATGCCACATCAGTGATTATCCATGCCACACAAAAGTGTAATAAAGTCAAATTAGATTTGAAATGTGTGCTCCCAGAACACCTGATGGTGCTCCCTGCATGTTAGGCCTCTGTATGTGGCCAGGCTGTGTAAAAGTCTCACACATCTGGTATCACCATACTCCGGAGGAGTAGCAGAATATATTTTGGGGTGTAATTTTTGCCATGTACATGTGTTAGAAATATCTTATAAATGGACAACTTTGTGTAAAATAAAGAAATAAAAAAGAAATGCGTTTTCATTTTCTTTACACATTTTCCAAAAATATGTGGAAAAAAATGACATGTTGAAAAGACTCATTACGCCTCATAGATTATACGTTGGATGTGTTTACTTTCCAAAATAGGGTAATTTGTTGGGCATTTCTATTGACCCTTGGGCTCCAGGACCTTCAAAAGTGTAAGAGGTAGTCAAGAAATTACATGTGTAATTAATGCTCCTAGGACGCCCGATGGTGCTCCTTGCATGTTGGGTCTCTGTATGTGCCCCAGGCTGTGTAAAAGTCTCATGCATGTGGTATCGCCATACTCAGGAGTAGCAGAATGTATTTGGAGTTATAATTGGAAGTATGCATATGCTGTGTGTGAGAAATAACTTATGACACTTTTGTGAACAAATCTTAATTTTTGCATAAAATTGTGGGAAAAAATTACAACTTCAAAAAACTCACCATGTCTCTTACTGAATACCTTGTACTATCTACTTTCCAAAAAGGGGTAATTTTGGGGGGGGTATTTGTACTTTCCTGGCTTGTTAGGCAGGCCATACATGTTCAATTTTCCTTTTAGATTTACCAAAAACCATATAATGAGGTAAAAACTAAACAAACAACAACTTTCAATTGTATCCAATTAGGCAGGCCCTAGCACTACATTGTTTAAGGTAAATCAAAAAAATAGACGGGTTCTTTTCACACAAACGCACATCATGTGAATGACAATAATGGTTAAAGCCCCAATCCGGGAATTAACACTTCCCCTCCCAGCCTTGTCTGGAGGCCCAAGACATCTGCAGAATTTAGTAGATGATAGGTAGCCTACTGAAAAGATGCTAGAAGGTGCCTTCACTGCAGGGCTGTTTTTTTTTTAAACATGGAAACAACCAATTAGGCATTCCCTCAAGAGGGCCATGAGTCTGGGAACCACTGAGCTAGACAATACCACCATGTGGCTGCACCTTCTAGCGATCAATCCCTTGATTGGAGCATTGTCCGGGGAGGAAAAATTGATCCTTGCTGTATGGTACCGGCGGTGTAGCTCACTCTAGGATAGATTCTAGTTAATTGTTCATAGTAGAAGAATTGCAGACGTCAGGCAATGTTTGCTTCCTTTGGAATATTTTATTGCTTAATATGCATTTTTGATAAAAGTTTAAAAAAGGAAAATACAAAATGCATTATAGTCAATCCATATACATCTGACACAGTAGAGTTTTAGAAGCTGAAGTAGGGGACTGCAGACAGGTGTTAAAGGTCTTCTCTCTCATATATATATATATATATATATATATATATATATATATATATATATATATATATATACACACTGTATATAATTATAGGGATATCATTGTGCACTGTTTTGAGAAATTTAATTTTAGGGCAGTATGCTAAATTAAAGAGGATGTAAACCTGAAAAAAATATATATGTTTAATTAAGGCTTGCACTTGTACAGTAAAGGATTTCATGTCACCTGTGCCCAGTCTTGCCACGAAGAGTTAATCCAGCTCTGAGCAGTCCTCTTATCTTTTTTCAGCGAGATAAAAACTGACACATAGAAATAGGAGTCAGTTCTTCCCTCCTGCTGGCACTAACCTGAGAGAGACATTCTGTGCACTTCATATCCCCTCCTTTCTTCTCCAGCTCTCCCAGGATTGGCTGCTCCATACCTCAGCATGATTGGACATGCTGATGTCATGTGGTGACTTTTGTGGGTTCTAACTGGATGTTAGTTATCATACCAGAAGTTCAGTGTAAGAAGTACACAGGAGAAAATGCATGTTGACAAGGGGAGTGTAGGGGTGGGCGGGGAGTCTACTGACATCACGACTCCACCCACTGAGCTCCAGACAACAGACCCACCCACAGAATCTCCCCTCTGTCTCATAACAGACAGAGGGGAGACATTTGACAGGCAAGGATACATGCAGGAGGGATCTATATCCTTCTAGATAACCACTATGGCAGAAGTTTGGATGTAAACCCATTCTCATCCTTTCTACTTTAAATCTTCCAGCATACACTATAGACCACATATGTCAAAACACAAGGTCCGCAAGCCGAATCTGGCCCTCCAGGCCTTGTCATGTGGCCCTTGCACCCAGATTTGCAGCCCAGATTTGCAGATTTGGGGTTGCATAGTGCACTATGCCCTGCACTTTGTACACAGCACACCTGTACACTGTATACATAATGCACTCCTGAACCCTACCCTGTGTATACAGGACACCTTTGCACTCTGTACGTAATACACTCTTAAATCCTGCACTGTGTACACAGCACACCTCTGCACTGTGTACGTAATGAAACCTGCATTCCATACACAACACACCTCAGTATGTAACGCAGTCCTGAACCCTGCACTGTGTACACAGCACACCTCTGCACTCAGTGCAGAGTTCAGGAGTGAATTACGTACAAAGTGCAGAGGTGTGCTGTGTACACAGTGCAGGGTTCAGGAGTGCAGTTTTTAGAGGTACATTACGTACAGAGTGCAGGGTTCAGAGGTGTGCTGTGTACAGAGTTCAGGAGTGCATTACATACAGTGTACACAGCACACCTCTGCACTCTGTACGTAATGCACGCCTGAACCCTGACAGAGGGGTCAGCATAACAGGCAGGCAGCTAGCACCTTCAAGAGTTGATCAGCAATGGTAATAACTACTGTATTTAAAGTTAAATTTTACCGTGGTTGCCAGCAAAATATGTTCATACCACTTAGTCTAGACTCTAGAGGTACACAGGAGGTTTTCAGCTGAGCTTGCTAAGAATATCAATGATGGAATAAACGGCTCCCTGTAGAACAAGCTTTAAAAGTATTGTGTAGCAGTGAGCACATGATGCCAAAATGCTCCAATCAGGTGCAGTGTTCAGTACATGAGATCAATACAAAAAGTGAGATCTTAATGCAGGTAACATGCGTAGTTTACTCCATAGGGGGCTATTTGTGTCATCCGTTTTACTGGTCAATTGCTGCTGCTAGGGACTTTTATAGAACTACTGAGCATGTCTTGTGTAGCTCTAGACTTAAAGATACACTGTCCTCAACTTTAAAGGATTAAGTTCACCTTTTTAAAAATAATAAATTCACATATTTTTGAAGGTAAAAAATGTGCATTTTTTTTCCTAAGGAGCCTGCAGAGCATTGCACCTGTGACCAGTGGATTGCAGGTTCAATGTCAGGCTCCTGCAGTCTCTAGCTCCAGCTTTCTTGCCCTTACCTCTGTGCTTACTTTATGCCACAGAGCTGGAGGAAGTGTGAATGAACCAAAAGCTTGCTCATCAGTGCTACCTTGTGGTTCATTGAGAACTACAAGCTGTCTGCTGTAGTGGTAGATTGGACTTGGAGTTTCTTCATTCGCAGATCTCTTGTGAACGAATGACACAGCTGTGCAGGCAGAGCCCCTGCACAACTGCACCAATTTTAAAATGTAACAGCTGGTGCGGTGGAGAAGACCTCCTGCCCACTGTCACAGGATGAAGTGGGGAATCCATAGTAACATGCTACTAAAGCTGAAATTGGCCTTTAAAAAGTTGCAGGTAAAAGCATTGAAAATTCAAGTATTTGAAATGTTTAATCTGATGTTGCAGAAAGCGTCTGTCTGTTTCCCAGCACAAACCCTGACCACCCCCTCCTTGCCCATTACTGCCCCCTCCTCTTCTGGGAGTGTCTAATTACTCTCTGTGCTGGCCCAGCTCTTCCACCCCTCCCTAATAGCACTTTATGTAGCTGCAAGGGGAGGAGTGAAGAGGAATATTATAGTGTGTCACAGCGCTGACTTTGCTGGGACTGCTGACATCACATCCAAGATGGCGGCACCCAGGAGTGGCCTCAGGACTTTTGGCTATCTACACAAGGGGGAGGGTTTTACATGCGGACAACAAGCCTAAAATACGTTAAATGCACATATAATCTTATGGGAAGGTTTTGTTGAAATGAGTGGTCTGGTGACATGGTCCTTTTTGAGAAGCAGTAAGTGAATTCCACAGAAGATATCAAGGGAAAGGAACAGAAGGTGCACTCTGTAGGTGTAGCGAACGTAAACACTCTGCTGATCAGGTTATTTACGTCAAGGAAAGACCAACCTTTTCATCTAGTCCTCCCAGGCTTCCTTGAAAACAGAACTCAACAGGTTAACTTAAGACTCGTGTGTAAGGAATATAAGTATGACAGGGTTCATGAAGCCTGACCGCCCCGTATTATAATAGTACACCTCAGAGACCTTTAAATCAAATTATTTAAATTCCTGTACTTGACGTGTGCGTAATGAGCATCGAGGACTTTCTGTTGGACTTTCTTTGTTTCCAAAGATACCTCAAGTGAAAAGATCACTCCTGCCAGGGGTGATAAAACCAAGGAAGTCAATATAGTCCCAACTATAAAGGCATCTGTTACAGGTGTCAACGCCCATGGCACATTGCTGGGCGATACTCAGTGTTAATTTTGGCAGCAAATTTCGATTTCGTTTTAGTCTTAGGACTAAAATGGCATTTTAGTTTTAGTCCTATTTAGTAGACTAAATCTAAATCGTCAGTACATTTTAGTCGACTAAAACTCATTTTAGTCGTCTAAAATCGAATAGGTGTAATTGGTGAACATTTCTCTACAACTTCCAAACTCATATACTGCCGGAGTAAAAAATCTCATATGTTAATGTAGCGGGGTCTCTAAATTTAGGTGGGATACACCTGGGTGGTAGTATGATCCAGGTGTGTAAATTGTGAGAGGAATTGGACCATTTGTATTCGTGGAGGATTGGGCGGTGTAATAATCTCCCTGGCCTGTGGGTGGCGAGTACCCGCAGGCTCGGGGTATATTTACTGCCATAGTGCTGTCCTTTTTGTCCCTTCTCGGAGATGGTACGGCGAGGGCGGGGAACCTGCTGTGACGTCAATGGAGGAGATAAAGGGGGGAGACGCCCTTGCCACGAGGTCTTCGGGATCTTCTTCATCACGCGCCCAGGCACCTTAGGCCTGGGTGCGGGCGGTCCGGAGTTTTCGGCCCAGGCGCCCTAGGCCTGGCCGGAGCAGAGTTGGCGTCCATCCCAGGCACCTTCAGCCTGGGGTGAGGTACTAGATTGGAGGCCTGGGGCCCAGTAACTTCGACTGGGTCCCGCGAGGGTGAAGAAGTCCGAGGGTCCCTGAAGTGGATGGGGCCCAAGTCTGAGGTGAGGAGGCTGGAGAGGTCACCCGTCCGGAGAGTCCGGAGCAGCATCAACCCGGTGACGGATGGGCCTCCGGTAACTCCCTTGGGGGGACATCTTCCCCTGACAGGGGCCACAACGCAGCGAAGGTACTCTTATCTACGTTCTCTTGAGTTGCTGGTAGAGACACACAAGTTCTAAGTTCTCTCTTAGCCTATGGCTATAGTAACCGCTGGTGAAACCACAGTGGTTTAGTTTACAATCAGGATAGTGCCTCGACCTGCTCACCCCACCGTATTGAGCTGTTATTGGGTCTCAACCAGTTGGCTGCTAAAGCACTGTTTATTGTGAGTGTGACAATAAAGCAAGAGTTGGACCTTTATCGGTGTGTGGTACTCTGGTTAATGGGAGGCAAAGGGAAGTGTCAGCGCAGAAAGACTTGGTCCTTAACTGAAACACACAGGCCTGAGGAAAGTATCTGGTACTAGCCTTCACCTCACCCACTGCCATGGGCCGTAGCGCATCTCACCCTTATACACGAAATACCCCTAGACATATCAAAGGGGGTGAGGCCGCTACATTAATATTTATGGTATTGAGGTATGAACATGCACTACAGACCAGTGTTAATTTTGAAGTCAAATTTCAATTTAGTTTTAGTCTTGACTAAAATGCCATTTTAGTCCCATTTTAGTCTTTTTAATAAAATGCTGTTTTAGTCGTATTTTAGTCATCTCAATTGTTTTAGTTGTATTCTAGTCGACTAAAATAGTATGCATTTAGTCGACTAAAATGTTTTAGTCGACAAAATTAACACTGGAAATACTGCTCTCTAAAGGTCTCTACTGTTCTAAGATTGGTGTCTTTAGTGTGTCTAGGACAGGTCCACTTAAATTCAACACATGCACACACAGGGAAGTTTGTGGAAAACTGGCATACCCCCTAATATCCTGCTTAGAAGCCTAGGGCAGTGCAGAGAGGGAGACTGGCCTTACCCATATGGGCATTACTAGACAAATCAGTGCAAGGCTGTGGCAGGTCTTAGTTATAATTTTATAGAGCATTGTAAGATGTTGGGCCTGTAAGTTACAAGATAATAGTACATACAGTTTGTGCAGTAAGACCAATCATCAGTCTATTTACAGTGATACCAGCAACTTGTGAAATCCAGACCTCTATATATACACAAAATAAAAACGGCAATATATTTAACACTTAAAACGCATCATGACACTAGCATTATGGCCTTTTCCTTGCCACTCCACCTTCCATATAGAAATGTTTGGCAGAAGCTGTAATATTTGGTGCATAGCGTTGCATTTAAAAACATTTGTTCTGAAACCGGTTATATTACCCTATAAATGTCCATTTTTCTATAGATCTATAAACCAAGTCACGTGCATTGAAGATCCAAATGCTTGTACTGAGGGTTGGGGAATGATGTATGGTGGACTTTAACCCTCTTCTCGCCATTGTTAGTAGTATGAAGCCTCTGGTAGACACCAGTGTGCCTGCGGTGATCAGACGGGTAAATCTGCAGTGCTGACTGCTATTCCACTGGTTTGCTTTTTGCTGTTCCTCCGTGCAATGTCTGTCCTCCTGTACGGCTGGTTCCTCAGGTCTGGGGAAGAGACAGAAGAGTAGAAGTTCTGCTGAGCAATATGTATACAGATACAGTAGAACCTTGGATTACCGCATTGACTTCTATGGCATGCAATACCACATGTGGCCAGAGGTGGGAGCGCCGGAGAGCCTCGGAAATACTCGGGGACAGCTCGGCTGATCTAGGAAAGGTTCGGGAACGGAGTGTTTCCGAGTATTTCCGAACGGCTTCAAACCGTTCCGAGTGTCACCGGCGCCCCCGCACCTCTGGACAAATGCGGTACTGCACACCCCATTAGCTTGAATTCTGCTTGTTTTGCGAGACAACACTCGCAAGCGGAGTCAGAATTTTTTTTTATAAGTTGCTCGTTATTCAAAATGCTCGTTAACCGCGTCACTTGTAAACCAAAGTTCCACTGTATACAGTTCAAGGCAATACATCAGATTTTTCTATATTAAAAAAAGATCAAATATGCCTTAGGCCTCATTCCCACGGAAGTTTTTACAGCTACTTTTATGAGCGTTTTTTGCAGCTTAAAAACGCCTCTCCATGTTAGCCTATGGCTTCATGCCCACCATAATGTTTTTGAGTTGTGAATGGCATAGCCATTTTTAAGCTGCAAAAAAAAAAAAACAGGACCAGTGCGTTCTGAAGCTCCAGCGTTAGAGCTGTAAAGACATCAGACGCAGGCAAAGGGTGTTTAACGCGATTTAATGAGGCTTAACACTGTGTTAAGCCTCGTTCGGCATTTCTTTCTCTATTCCAAATCAATGGTTCCCTATGGGAGCCCATTGATTTGAATAGAGGTCGCACCAGAATTCGAATCAAGATGATCTGACTTGCGGGGCGGGGTACCCCTACCCATTCACCTGGGGGGAAAAAGTGTGAATAAAAAAAACACACTAGACAGGTTTTTAAAGTAATTTATTAGGCAGCTCCGGGGGGTCTTTTCCGACTTCGGGGGTCTTCTTCCGACTTCTCCGCTTCTTCTCCCGCTCTCCTGCCGCTTTTTTGCTAGCGTTGGCCCGGTCTTCTTTCCTCTTCTCTTTTTCCGATGTTGACACAACTCTCTCTCCCGCTGTAATGCCGTGTGCGCAACGACTTATATAGGCATGGGGCGTGGTCACCGGGTGATATCACCCGGTGACCCCGCCCCCTTATGACGCCACAGTCCCATCATGCCCCGGGGGTGTGGCGTCATAAGGGGCGGGGTCACCGGGTGACATCACCTGGTGACCACGCCCCATGCCTATACAAGTCGTTGCGCACCGCGCACATGGCATTACAGCGGGAGGGAGCGTCGTGTCAACATCGGAAAAAGAAGAGGAAAGAAGACCAGGCCAATGCTAGCAAAAGAGCAGAAGATAGCGGAGGAGCCAGACAGAAGTGTTGGAGAGCGGGAGAAGAGAGCGGAGAAGTCGGAAGAAGACCCCCGAAGTCATAAGAGACCCCCATAGCTGCATAATAAATTTACTTTAAAAACCTGTCTAGTGTGTTTTTTTTGATTTACACTTTTTTCCCCCCAGGTGAATGGGTAGGAGTACGATGTACCCTATATACTCATTCACATAGGGTGGGGGGCCGGGATATGGGGGCCCCCTTAATAAAGGGGGCTTCCAGATTCCGAAAAGCCCGCAGACCCAGACAACCAACGGCCAGGGTTGTCGGGAAGAGGCCCTTGTCATCATCAACATGGGGACAAGGTGCTTTGGGGTGGGGGGCGCAGTTCCCCCCCTGCCCCAAAGCACCAACCCCCTATGTTGAGGGCATGTGGCTTGGGTATGGTCTAGGAGGGGGGGGGGGGCGCTCGCTCGCCCCCCTTTCCTGACCTGCCGGGCTGCGTGCTCGGATAAGGGTCTGGTATGGATCCTGGGGGAACCCCCACGCCATTTTTTTTGCTGTGGGGGGGATTCCCCTCAAGATCCATACCAGACCCAAGGGCCTGGTATCATCCTGAGGGGGAACCTCACGCAAATTGTTTTTAAAATTTTCACGGTGTTCCCCTTTAAGATTCTCCGGACACGAGTCGCCCCGCAAGTCGGATCATCTTGATCCGACTTCTGGTGCGACCTCTATTCAAATCAATGGGCTCCCATAGGGAACCATTGATTTTGAATAGAGAAAGAAAAAACACGGCTGAAAGCTAGCGCGGCGAAACGTGCATTGAATTCAATGCAAAACGCAGAAAAAATTGCGTTAAAAACGCTGCTTTTTTCCTGGTGTCTGTACTAACTTTACAGCCCGTTTTTTTTTTAAATGTCCGTGGACATGTAGCCTTAAAGTTAAATGAGAAGCATTGTTAGGCCCCATGCACACGAGATGCTGTTATTTGCTGTTAAACGCGTGTTCAGAGGCAGTTGGACACTTTTTTTCAATGTTATCCTATGTGTCCATGCACACACTCTCGTTTATTGCCGTTTTTAGGCAGTTGCGTTTAACCTCGTTTTTCCAGAAGCAAAAAAATGGGTTCAGACGCAAAAGTTTTCCACGTTTCAGACGCTAAACGCGGCAAAACGCCGGTACCGGCGTTTTGCCGCGATTTTGTTTATTAGCGTTTTTAAAGGTGACCTATTTTTTTACATTAGAAATCTCAAAAATGCTGGCAAATGATGAAAAACCATCAAAAAAATATGAAAAAAAAACCTAATTGCTTGCATTGCACTGTAGACAATCCACAACTTGTGGCAGGTGACGTGGCAAGTGGACAATCCACAACTTGTGGCAGGTGATGTTGCCAGGTGACGTGGCAGGTGGAAATCCACAAATTGTGGCAGGTGACGTGGCCAGGTGATGTGGCAAGTGGACAATCCACAACTTGTGGCAGGTAACGTGGCCAGGTGACATGGCAGGTGACGTGGCAGGTGGACAATCCACAACTTGTGGCCAGGTGACGTGGCCAGGTGACATGGCAGGTGAGGTGGCAGGTGGACAATCCACAAATTGTGGCAGGTGACGTGGCAGGTGGACAATCCACAACTTGTGGCAGATGACATGGCAGGTGACGTGGCAAGTGGACAATGCACAACTTGTGGCAGGTGACGTGGCCAGGTGACGTGGCAGGTGACGTAGCAAGTGAACATTCCACAACTTGTGGCAGGTGACGTGGCAAGTGGACAATCCACAACTTTTGGCCAGGTGACGTGGCAGGTGGACAATTCACAACTTGTGGCAGGTGACGTGGCCAGGTGACGTGGCCAGGTGATGTGGCAAGTGGACAATCCACAACTTGTGGCCAGGTGACGTGGCAAGTGGACAATTCACAACTTGTGGCAGGTGACGTGGCCAGGTGACGTGGCAAGTGGACAATGCACAACTTGTGGCAGGTGACGTGGCCAGGTGACGTGGCAAGTGAACATTCCACAACTTGTGGCAGGTGACGTGGCAGGTGACATGGCCAGGTGACGTGGCCAGGTGATGGACAATTCACAACTTGTGGCAGGTGACGTGGCAAGTGGACAATCCACAACTTGTGGCCAGGTGACGTGGTAAGTGAACATTCCACAACTTGTGGCAGGTGACGTGGCAGGTGACATGGCCAGGTGACGTGGCCAGGTGATGGACAATTCACAACTTGTGGCAGGTGACGTGGCCAGGTGACGTGGCAAGTGGACAATTCACAACTTGTGGCAGGTGACGTGGCAGGTGACGTGGCAAGTGGACAATGCACAACTTGTGGCCAGGTGACGTGGCAGGTGACGTGGCAGGTGACATGGCCAGGTGATGTGGCAAGTGGACAATCCACAACTTGTGGCCAGGTGACGTGGCAGGTGACGTGGCAAGTGGACAATTCACAACTTGTGGCAGGTGACGTGGCCAGGTGACGTATCAGGTGACGTGGCAAGTGGACAATCCACAGCTTGTGGCAGATGATGTGGCAAGTGATACGCTAAATACAAGTACACTGCTGCTCTCTCAGCTGCTGGTCTCCCAAAATGGCTGAAATGGTTAAATAATAATGTTTTTTGAGCTTAGGGAGGGTCTTATGATGTTTCTTAACTAAACGCCTATAGACGCAAACGCGGTAAAACGCCGCTAAAATCACGGCAAAACGGGCGTTTTTAAACGCCGGTTTTAGCCTTTAAAAACGTGTGTTCAGCAGAGTTTGCACCGGCGTCTCGTGTGCATGGGGCCTTACTGTCTGATGGTGACACAAACATAGGTGGTAGTTGCTTTGGTAGAGTTTTCCTAAACCTAGTTCTTCATATCTGAACCAAGGCAACTACCACCTCTGTTTGTGTCATCATCAGACAGTAACAAGGTTTCTTAAGTGATCTTTTTAATACAACTCCTCATATTCGGCATAGTTCTGGAATTCTGCCCATGCTCCTGGCCTGCCTTAGGGCCTATGGATACAAGCTTTTGTTTGCTTCATTCACGTTTTTACATTCCCTTGCAAAATCTATGTGGTATGCAAAACCCACTTGAAGGAGATCAGCTGCCATTGTCAGTTAATAGTGAATGACCTCAGAAGTCTCAGACTGATATCATTGACACAATCTCATGGACTCAGTCAGGCCTTTGCTGCATATGCTGGTTGTGACTGTATAATAAAGGCTGTTGTCTATGGCCTTGCACAGATGCACAGACTGGACATTATTCTGTAGCAAGCTGATAGTAATCACTGCGCTGGGCCTGCACTGGCACTTTGTGGCTTTCCCAACACTGCTGGTAGGATTCATGTAGAAATTTGGTCCAGAGACTATGGAGGTGAATTTTGTGAGGATTAAACTTGAGGATTTAATAAAGGTCCCCTCTATCTTAGAACTGACATCAATACAAGTGCATTATATTATCAAAAGTATTGGGACACCCGCCTTTACACTCACATGAACTTTAAAGGCATCCCAGTCTTAGTCTGTAGGGTTCAATATTGAGTTGGCCCACCCTTTGCAGCTATAACAGCTTCAACTCTTCTGGGAAGGCTGTCCACAAGGTTTAGGAGTGTGTCTATAGGAATGTTTGACCATTCTTCCAGAAGTGCATTTGTGAGGTCAGGCACTGATGTTGGAGAGAAGGCCTGGCTCGTAGTCTCCGCTCTAATTTATCCCAAAGGTGTTCTATTGGGTTGAGGTCAGGACTCTGTGCAGGCCAGTCAAGTTCCTCCACCCAAACTCGCTCATCCATGTCTTTATGGACTTTTCTTTGTGCACTGGTCCAAATCATTTGGTGGAGGGGGGATTTTGGTGTGGGATAGTTCTTCAGGGGTTGGGCTTGGCCCCCTTAGTTCCAGTGAAGGGAACTCTTAAGGTGTCAGCATACCAAGACATTTTGGACAATTTCATGCTCCCAACTTTGTGGGAACAGTTTGGGGATGGCCCCTTCCTGTTCCAACATGACTGCTCACCAGTGCACAAAGCAAGGTCCATAAAGACATGGGTGAGCTTGTTTGGGTTGGAGGAACTTGACTGACCTGCACAGAGTCCTGACCTCAACCAGATAGAACACCTTTGGGATGAATTAGAGCACTGCAAGCCAGACCTTCTCGTCCACATCAGTGCCTGACCTCACAAATGGGCTTCTGGAAGAATGGTCAAACATTCCCATAGACACACTCCTAAACCTTGTGGACAGCCTTCTCAGAAGAGTTGAAGCGGTTATAGCTGCAAAGGGTGGGTCCACTCAATATGCGTGTAAAGGCAGGTGTCCCAATACTTTTGACAATATAGTGTATTCAAATAGGCTTCATGACATTATGTATTATGTATCATGTCTCAACACCCCCCCCCCCCACCCCACAAAAAAAACACCACATTCACAGAATTTTATTGGTTTGAGAGATTTTTTCCACCCTGCGTCTGAGTTTTCTTGCCTCTATGGACCCAAGGAGTCATTCGGAACTTTCCAGAAGTGAGACATTTTCACATTCAATTCTACCGGTGTGTGGTCAGCTTTACTAACCCCAATGATAAATGCTGCACCAGACAGTAGATGACGGAAAAGCTGCAGCAATGTCACAGGCAACAAGTAAAAGCCCCCCCTACTGAAAGAGAACCTGTTTTCGGCATCAAATCCTCTTCTAACACATGCAGCAGTATTGCAGAGTGTTTCTTTGTGTCAGATCCCCCCCTCCCGCTGTGTCTGACAGTGAGGAGCTTGCAGTGAGAGACAGCAGGGATTACTGAAGGAGAAGGCAATTATAGTAACTGTACTAAATTCAGGTGCTCAGCCATTGTTTACAAGAGGTTAGCCATTATACTATCAGGATGTACACTACTAAACTCCTCCGCTGTGAGAGCTGCAGTATATGCCAGTGCTCTCTCTATGCTCTGTTAGCCCCCCAGCATATACAGCGGCTCTTACATCAGTAGTTATTTTTGTGCATCTTGATAGTCATATGACGGAGCAGCTGCATATAAAACAGCAGCCATTGCAACCTTCTCTCCAGTAATCCCCACCATCTGTAAAAAAAAGACGTGACATAAGAGGAGGGCTGCAGCTGGGGGATCGAATACTTACAAAAATATCTTGGATCCTTCTGTAAGATTGAAGGCTTAAATTATTTTTTTAAAGAAAACAGTCTGCAACATGCGTACACAACATCCCGATCTGCTGTAATTGCTTAAAGCGGAGGTCCACACAAAAATGGAACCTCTGCTTTTCGGAACCCTCCCCCCCCCTCCAGTGTCACATTTGGCACCTTTCAGGGGGGAGAGGGGGTGCAGATACTTGTATAATACAGGTATTTGCATCCACTTCCGGGCATAGACTCCCGCAGGGGTCACGCCCCTTCCCCCCCCCCCTCCCGCTGTCTTCTGGGAAACACACAGGTCCCAGAACACAGCAAGGACCAGTGAGGACGCACAGTGCGACTCGTGCATGCTCAGTAGGGAACCGGGCAGTGAAGCCGCAACGCTTCACTTCCTGATTCCCTCACAGAAGATGGCGGCGGGGGCAGCCGAGAGCCAAGCGATTGATCGCCTTCAGCTGCCCACATCGCGGGCACCCTGGACAGGTAAGTGTCCATATATTAAAAGTCAGCAGCTGCAGTATTTGTAGCTGCCGGCTTATATTTTTTTTTAGGCAGACCTTCGCTTTAAAATGAGACATAATTATGGCAACAGGGGTCTTCTGAGGAGGAGAGGGAAGCATTTCTAGTGTCTGTGTTGCTGTTGGAGATATTATCCCTTACTTCCAGTTTGATGAAACTTATCACTGCAACAGTAAGTAAGGGATAATGGGGGGAGAATTACTATAACTGGAGCTCTCTGAATCTGGTCTAGCTGTGCATGGTAGCCAATCAACTTCTAACCTCAGCTTGTTCAATTAAGCTTTGACAAAAAAAACTGGCAACTGATTGGTTACTATGTAGAGTATCACAAGGTTTTACACTCTCCAGGTTTAGTAAATCTCCCCCAATATCTTCCAACAGAGCCTTGGAAAGCCACAACAACCCGACAGAGGTTCCAAGCCTTTCCCACCATCCAAATTTCCATTGACTCATTTGAGAATAAAAAGCAGTTCAGATTAAAACAAATGCAGGTCGATACAAGGCCTAAATCTCTCCTTACCTGTAATGATATCCTCTATGGCCCAGTTCTCCTCATACACCCGTGGCTCTTTTGTTTGCAACTTCTTGTTCAGTTCAGCCATCAGATTGACTGGTGGTTTTGATGCTTTGGCAGGTGGAGACTGCAACCCGAAAAACGTGTCAATGTAAATGAGCAAAATGCATTCAATCCAATGGAAAAGGCAAAATGAAGGTAGATGGGCTTTAAAAGGGTCCCGGTCACCACACCTACTATATATGAACTAATGAGTAGATGTACTTGCACCAGTGATTTGCAGTAATTCTACTGTACTAAGCAGATACCAGGGTCATGATTCTGCTAGAAATGTCTACTTGCTGGCTCCCTGCAGCTCCAGATCACTTGGCCCCTATGTCCTGTCCAGTGTTTCTGCTGCAAGTACAATATTCTTCCAAGAGTAACACTGAAAGCTGCTGCATAGTAAACCCACTGATTTATGTTCGTCTAGCAGAAACATTGTGAGGACTTAGGGACCAGGGATCAGCAGCCCGGAATTCTAATAAAAAAAAAATAAAGATGACAATTTTTCCATTCTGTTGCTTGATTTTTTTTTTTGGCATGGGGCCCAGAAGCAAGTGGAGATCACTGGTGTAGTGGTGTCTACTTCAGTGATTTCCAGTGACATCGACCAGGTATGGTATATACAGCATACTTAATGATGCATCATAAAAGCCATTCCTGGAATTCTTGCTTCAGGGTATTTTAATTTTGTTTTCAAGCAAGTTTCGCCCAAACACTATGGTAATCTAGAGGTTAATTTCACTCAAACACTATAGTAATCTAGAGGCTAATTTCACCCAAACACTATGGTCAGCTAGAGGCTAATTTCACCCAAACACTATGGTCAGCTAGAGGCTAATTTTTTTTGACCATCTCTTGTATCATGTATGCAGTCTATGACCATCTCTTGTATCATGTCTGCAGTCTCTGACCATCTCTTGTATCATGTATGCAGTCTATGACCATCCCCGGTATCATGTATGCAGTCTATGACCATCTCTTGTATCATGTCTGCAGTCTATGACCATCTCTTGTATCATGTATGCAGTCTATGACCATCTCTTGCATCATGTCTGCAGTCTCTGACCATCTCTTGTATCATGTATGCAGTCTCTGACCATCTCTTGTATCATGTCTGCAGTCTCTGACCATCTCCTGTATTATGTATGCAGTCTCTGACCATCCCCGGTATCATGTATGCAGTCTCTGACCATCTCTTGTATCATGTATGCAGTCTCTGACCATCCCCGGTATCATGTATGCAGTCTCTGACCATCTCTTGTATCATGTATGCAGTCTCTGACCATCTTTTGTATCATGTATGCAGTCTCTGACCATCCCCGGTATCATGTATGCAGTCTCTGACCATCCCCGGTATCATGTCTGCAGTCTCTGACCATCTCTTGTATCATGTATGCAGTCTCTGACCATCTCTTGTATCATGTATGCAGTCTCTGACCATCTCTTGTATCATGTATGCAGTCTCTGACCATCTCTTGTATCATGTATGCAGTCTCTGACCATCTCTTGTATCATGTATGCAGTCTCTGACCATCTCTTGTATCATGTATGCAGTCTCTGACCATCTCTTGTATCATGTATGCAGTCTCTGACCATCTCTTGTATCATGTATGCAGTCTCTGACCATCTCTTGTATCATGTATCTAGAAGCTAATTTTAAATTGTTACTTTTGCGAGAATAGCCCCACTCATGCCAATTTGTAATTTAAGATGCTGTCCTCAATTTAAAACAATCAAGCGAGGATTGGACTGCTTAGGAATACCCTATAGTAGGGGTAGACAACTGCTGTACTCCAGCTGTGGAATAACTAGAAGTTCCATGGTGCATTGCAAGACTGACTGGCAGATTCACGAAGGGATTTGTAGTTTCACTACAGATAAGTATGCCAGGAGTGCCTACCCTTACCCTAGGGGACTGTCAGAAGTGGGTGCTGCAAATAAAATAAGCTTGAGAATAGGTAGAAACGCAATAGATGGTGTGTCCACAGCTTCCTCCTTTCACATGATTACAGGACCTTCCGAGGACAGGTAGATGTAAGTCTCTAGGAAAAATCTCCTCCCTATGGTCTGCCTTAGGCACTCTTCATGAATATGACTGGCATAACCGCCGTAGCTTCCACCCCCCCCCCCCCCCCTACTGGGCTCACACGAAGTGTGGTGTAATGTAGGAATCATTACCTTTTTTCTGTGGAAAACAAGTTCAAGTGTTGGGTCGCTTTAAATAAATGTCAGTGCTCATTTTTTTTAACCCCTACAAGCATCACTTGGTAAAGGCTTTTGATGCCGTACCTGTGTTGGTTTCTCCTGTTGAGCCTTCTCAGTGTGCACCATTTCCTGCTTTTTCCATGCCTCCAGATCCTGCTCTGCTTGCTTACAATAGAGAAGAAAAGTCACTGTCAGTACACTCCTTTTAATATAAAGGCTGTCCTACACATTATGAAAAAAGCACAGCCATGCAGATCACATGGCAATCTTTTCTCCAATGGCCAAGTAACACATTTACGTCTTGGGAGCAAACCCTGTACAATGGCTGGAGGATCAAATAATTGTGACCCTCATTACCATGTACAAGAGTAGGCTTGAGGATTCTTCTAAATATTAAGCATAAAAAAAAAGGAGCAGGATTGAGACGGGAGTGGTTTCACTTTGAGGAATAGGCAAAAGACTCGTTTGTGCCCCAAATTATTTTAAAGGCCAATATGGGTAAAACATGTTGGTAACGATGTGGGTAGCTTAACCCCAAGACAACAACCAACTGCCCCATCGTCATCTTCTTGTTTTAGTTGAATTTCTTGTAGTCAGTAACTGCACAACGTTGAGTAATCTGTTCAGTTATAGTGATGGTTTCTACATATTTTTTATTTGTTATTCAAGAAAAAACGTAATTCTTACCTTGTAGGCCTTTACAAATCGAAAAAATATTGGGAAAAATGCCGAAGGAACCATAGTCTTGCTGTTCTCCCCAAAATACCCAACAACTGTTTCATAGGCTTCCTGGAATAGACAGAAGAGAAGGAAGGGCTAAATTGAGAGAAGGCTGGTATGATGAAGACCAGGATTACTGGCGATTCTGTAGATTACATATACTATATTATACCAAGCTGACTGAGGCTACCCTATAATGCCTATCAACCCACATTTGAGAACACAATCAAACGTTGCTAAATCCATTGGACCAATTTCAGGTATAGCTAAAGTCAAAACTTTTTATTTTTAATTTTTTTACATTTTGGATAGACCAGGGAAGTTCATAGTTCTCTACCAGAATCTGTCTTGATTGTCCTCCCCTAACCCTTTTCATGGCAGGATTTAGGGATGCAGAGTACGGCCCAGTGCAGCACACACACAACCAGCAAGGGTTAAATGTTATACCTAGCAGGTGCATTAACCGTAATTCACATCTGCTTTGTAGTAATGTGATATCCAAGCTGGACGCAGAGGAGCAATCAGCATCTGGAATGCTTCAAAACATGTTATGAACATTCCAAAAATAATGCACTTTGGGGTCATGTGTCACTCAGGTAGGGAATTCCTACTGCTCTTGAAAAATTCGACTTTTACATTAAAGAAGTTGTTAACCCCACTTTGTTATTTTTACCTACAGGTAGCCCTATAATAAGGCTTACCTGTAGTAAAATGTATATCTCCTAAATGTGCACCGTTTAGGAGATATTTACCCTACTTGCAGCCGCCTGACGTCAGCGGCGGCGCATGTGCTGCCGGACCTTCAGAGCTTCTTGTCGGAACTGAGGGCTCCCGCGCACATGTGCGGGAATGACGCCATTGTGGCTCCGGCCACTCACAGCCAGAACCCGTGAACCCGGAAGAAAGGCCAGGGGAACAGGTCAGCCCCCTCAGCGGTGACCGGGCGCCGCTGGAAGGGCTTCGTTCTAAGGGAAGTATTTTAAAATGTGCTAGTGTGCGATGCATATTAGCACATTATGCCATCGTCTTGCAGGGTTTTATTTTTTTGTTTTTTTCTTTCCCAGCGGTTTACTACCGCTTTAATGTCAGATTCATGGTTCTTTGCTTAAACACTATAAGAGAATGATTACTGCTCTGTTGGTAATGAGCCTCGCTGATGGATCTTTCAAAAATGCATCAGTGTTAATTTTTACATCAAATCTCAATTTAGTTTTAGTCATCTGAATTGTTTTAGTCGTATTTTAGTTGACTAAAATCGAATAGATTTAATCAATTTGTAATGCGTTATTTAAGCATTTCTCTAGAATTTCCAAACTCATTATATACTCCTGGAGTAAAAACCTAAGAACACATTATTTATGGTATTAAGGTTTGAACAAACTACAGACACAGATTTAGCCATTAAATAAAGCAGAAATTCATGTGGGTAAACGCCCCTCCCCCACACTTTTCATCCAGTTTTCGTTTGTTGATGAAAATTGGAATTGATTTTCGTCGGTCAACGAAAATTCAAATTGATTTTCATTTAGTTTTCGGCACTGGAAACATGCCACTGACGAAAATCATGACGAAAATATTTTCATCAACGAAATTAACACTGCCATCCATTTATGGGTCAGCAGTACATTTAACTATTGGGGCTCCCTGCTTGGATAGGACTGCCATTGAACTGCTAGAGTTTGTAGCCAATACCATAATATTCTACTGTAATTACTTTCAGAATTTCTTAACAAAAATATGTAGAACAATATATCGGCCTAAAATGATGAATAAATTGTTGTTTTTTTTTTTCTTTATTTTTTCTGGATCTATATTCTAGCAGAAAGTAAAACTTTATTTTTTTATTCAAAATTGTCGCTCTTTTTTTGTTAATAGCGCAAAAAAAAAAAAAAAAAACGCAGAGGTGATCAAATACCACCAAAAGAAAGCTCTATATGTGGGAAAAAAAGGACATCACTTTTGTTTGTGTACAGCATCGCACAACCGCGCAATTGTCAGTTAAAGTGACGCAGTGCGGTATCGCAAAAAATGGCCTGGTGATTAAGGGGGTAAATCCTTCCGGGGCTGAAGTAGTTAAACCCAATTTGAATTTGAACAGTGGTTTTGGCATAGACCGGTTTAGAACCTCTAAACCCTCCTGGCCAGTTAATGTGTACGTCCAGCTGAAGCGTAATGCCGCGTACACACGATCGATTTTCTCGACAGCGAAAACACCGTCGAGAAAATCGACGGGATAAATTAGGGAACGGCTTGGTTCCCTACACACGTCCGTTTTTCCCGACATTTTTTTTTTTTGTCGAGAAAAACGACCGCGTGTGGGCTCCGTGGCAGTGTTTCCCTATGGGAAAACTGCCGCGGAAAAAAACTACGGGAATCACGAGAAAAATTAGAGCATGTTCTAATTTTTCTCGTCGTGATTAATGCCGTTTTTCCCGTCGGGAAAAATTACAAAAAGCCCACACACGGTCGTTTTCCTTGTTATAAAATTTTTTTTAATTTTTCCCGACGGGAAAAATGATCGTGTGTACGCGGCATAAGAGTCCTTTAAAAAGGATTAGAAACTCTGGCAGGTGTTACTGCTTTTCAGGGAGGAGAGATTTTGCCCTCAATTAGGCAGGCCATAGATGCATTATTTTTTTTCTTTCAACCATTGAATGAAAAAAAAAAAAATGATTTGATTTCCCCCATTAACACACTCCGTTACTGTATTCTGACAGCGGGGAGAGTAACCCGCTGTCAGAATACAATGATCAGTGTTGCCGGCTATAGCTAGAGGCACTGATCGAGCAAAAAAAAAAACAGGCTGGTTGTAGAGTAGTCAATCAAGAGGTTGACTTCTGTACAACCAGCTTGCCAATAAATTGTGACCAGAACAATTAAGCCGGCCATAGATGGGTCAAGATTCGGCTGGTTCTGCAGGGACTGGCAGAATTTTCATTCATCTATTGGCGGCTTAACTGTCATGGTGACAAAAAGAGAGAAAATCTTCAACTACAAGCACAGAACTAAAAATGTTTTTTAGTAGGGGAAAGCTAGAACCCGTCAGCTTTTTGTTTTTTGTGTGTCCCCCTATTGCAGATTTTTGTTTACTTCCTCCCTTGTAAGAATTATCATTGTGAAAGTGAAGAGAAATCTCTCTAAAGCTCACCACACATTACAGTCTGATTATTTCCTTTAGATCTACCACAACTTTGTAGTGTGAGGACCTGCCTAATTGGATAGTTTGGTTAGGTCCTCATATAACATAGTTTTGGTAAATCCAAAGTTGGTTGTATAGTCTTATTCTAATGTGTATGGTGAGGTTATCAGAGCCCTGGATAGCAGTACAAGCCTGGTAGATGTTGTAAACCTTCCCACTCTATCCAAAGCTTAAAAATAGGATTTTTATAACAGCTTACCTGTAAAATCCTTTTCTTGGAGTACATCACGGGACACAGAGCGACATAGTCATTACTAATGGGTTATATAGATACCGTCAGGTGCTGGCACTGGCAACTTCCAAAACCGGAAGTACCCTCCCCTATATAAGCCCCTCCCATCCGGGAGCACCTCAGTTTTGTAGCAAAGCAATAAGTGTCCCCAAAGAGGGGCGGGAGCTCTGTGTCCCGTGATGTACTCCAAGAAAAGGATTTTACAGGTAAGCTGTTATAAAAATCCTATTTTCTTTCTCGTACATCACGGGACACAGAGCGACATAGTCATTACTAATGGGATGTCCTAAAGCAATGCCAAATGAGGGGGGGGATACACCATATATAAGCTGAGCGCTATCAGACATGAGGATCTTTTGTGGCCTGCAACACACTGCGCCCAAAGGCGACATCCTCCTGACTTCTAACGTCCACCTGGTAGAACCTAGTAAACGTGTGTACTGAAGACCATGTTGCGGCCTTACAGATTTGAGCCAGGGAGGCCTGGTGATGCACTGCCCATGAAGTTCCAACTGCTCTCGTGGAGTGCGCCCTAACTTTGAACGGAGGCGGTCTCCTTCTCAAGCCATAAGCTTGCATAATGACCTGTCGAATCCACTTGGCTAAAGTAGATTTTGACGCTGCCTGACCCTTTCTGGGGCCTTCCGGCAGTATAAACAAAGTATCCGTTCTGCGAATCTGAGCAGTGGCTTTTAGATAAGCTTTAACTGCTCTTACTACATTCAAAGAATGAAATAACTTTTCCTCTACCGAAGTAGGTTTGGGGAAAAAAGAAGGAAGAACCACATCTTGGTTCAAATGAAACCTCGATACCACCTTAGGAAGAAAGGCTGGATGAGGACGTAACACTACTTTGTCCTTATGGATAACCAGATATGGCTCTTTACAGGACATAGCTGCTAATTCCGACACTCTTTTAGCCGAACAAATGGCTACTAGAAAAATCAATTTCCTGGTGAGAAGCACCAAGGAAATATGCTGTAATGGTTCAAATGGTTGTTTCTGTAAAACCGACAGAACCAAGTTTTAGATCCCATGGACATATGGGAATATTAACCGGAGGACTAATACGCATCACTCCTTGTATAAAGGCTTTGACTAGTGAATGCGAAGCCAAGGGCCTTTGAAAAAATATTGACAAGGCCGAAATCTGACCCTTGATAGTACTCAAGGCAAGCTTCCTATCTACAGCCCATTGTAGGAAGTCCAGAATCCTTCCTATTACGTATTTACGTGGATGCCATTTCTTGGCCTCACACCAGGCGATATACGCCTTCCAGATTCTATAGTAGATCTGCCTGGATACCGGCTTCCTGGCATTGATCATGGTAGATACCACAGCATTAGAGAGCCCTCTCTTTTTTAGAATGTGGGCTTCAATAGCCAGGCCGTCAAACCTAGGGCTGGTAAGGAAGGGTGGTATATCGGTCCTTGCGAAAGCAGGTCCGGACGACGTGGGAGAGTCCAAGGACTCCCCACTGAAATTTTACAATCTCCGCGTACCACGCTCTTCGGGGCCACGCTGGAGCCACCGGAATCACTGGTTTCTTTTCTACCCTGATTCTGCGGAGTAATCGAGGTAACCATTGTGGCGGTGTGAATGCATATATCAGCTTGAACTGATCCCAAGGGAACACTAGGGCATCCGAGCCGCAAGCTAGGGGATCCCTTGTCCGAGAGACAAACCTGTCCCCCTTTGTGTTGAATCTGGATGCTAGAAGATCTACATCCGATGTTCCCCACCGCTGACATATTGTCCAGAAAACCTCGGGGTGAAGGGACCCTTCCTCTGGGCCTAATTGCTGGCGACTTATAAAGTCCGCCTTCCAATTCTCCACTCCTGGAATGAATACCGCAGATATGGCTGGGACATATTTTTCTGCCCATTTCAGGATGTAATTTACTTCCCTCTGGGCTGCACGACTCCTGGTGCCCCCCTGATGATTGATATATGCCACTGCTGTGGCATTGTCTGATTGAATTCTGACAGGGGACCCTTGGAGTTTGGATGTCCATGCTACTAGGGCATACCGGGCTGCTCGTATCTCTAAGAGATTGATGGGCAGGGCCTTTTCTGCATCCGACCATCTGCCCTGGAGAGACTATTGCTCCAGTACTGCTCCCCAGCCTATAAGGCTGGCATCTGTAGTGACCACCTTCCAAGAAATCGGACTGAAGGATTTCCTTTTTTCCAGATTCTGGGGAACCAACCACCAACGGAGGCTCTTGCGAACGGAAGGGGACAAGGACATTGTAAGTCTAGGGCCTGAACTTTTTTGTTCCAGGCTGACAGTATGGCCCCTTGCAAATTCCTTGAATGGAATTGACCGTAGGGTACTGCTTCGAATGATGCCACCATTTTTCCCAGCAGCCTCATATACAGGCGTATGGACGGCTGGCTTTTTTGTACCCACTAAGTGGATCAAATCTTTCAAAGACAACACCTTTCCTCGAGGCAAGAATATTTTTCTCTGGCCTGAATCCAACCTTAGCCCCAAGTATTCCAGACTTTTGACTGGTTTTTAGGGCTGACTTGTCTCGGTTGATAATCCAACCGTGAGATTCCAGATACTTGATTGTCTTGTGAACGACCACGTCTAGTTTTTTCACTGAGTGGTCTATCAGCAATAAGTCATCCAGATATGCCATTATCATTACACCTTGTGTTCTTAGATTGGCCAATAAAGGGCCAGAATTTTTGTAAACACTCGTGGTGCTGTGGCCAAACCGAAGGGTAAGGCTCTGAACTGAAAAATGGCGCCCTTCTACTGCAAAGCGTAGAAATTTTTGGTGGACTGGAAAGATGGGAATGTGCAAATAAGCATCTTTGATGTCGATCGCGGCTAACCAATCCTCCCCTTGTAAGGCAGTGGCCACCGATCGGATCGACTCCATCGGAAAGTCCTGATATACAGGAATTTGTATAGCCCTTTTAGAATTAATATGGGCCTCCCGTCCGCGTTTGCTTCGGGACTGTAAAGAGGTTTGAGTAAAACCCGAACCCTCATTCTTCCAGGGGAACCTCCATAATTACTCCTTGGAGCAATAGTTGTTCTAGTGCCAACAGGAGGGACTCTCTCTTCCGGGGATCCCTTGGCACGTTTGACCTCAAAAATGGGAAGGAGGAGAGTCTTTTAACTCCAAACTGTATCCCAAACCTACTGCGGAGAGCACCTATCTGTCTTGATCGTGTCCCGCCAGGTCTCTTGCGAACAACTGGAGTCCTCCCCCCACCCGACTGAGTGGGGGCTTCAATGAATTTAACTTTGGGGGAGGTTTTGTACCTCCCCTGACCCAGGGTTTCTCATTACCCTGCTACTGTCCCTGTTTTTTACCCCCGGGATTTGACCGAGGAGGCCGTCGGAACTGTTACACAGCCGATGGCCCAGGGACTGGAGAAGCAGGCCTCTCAAAGAGGGACCTCTAACTCTGTTTTTAAACGGCAAGAGCGTATTTTTACCGCTGGAAATTTTCTGGATATATTTGTCCAGGTTTTCCCTGGATAAGCGTTCACCATGAAACGGGACGCTAACCAGCCATTTTTTACAGGGAGCTTCAGCAGACCAGTTTTTGAGCCATAGGAGCCTACGCATATGTACTATAGACAGCGTAAGGCGGGAGGCCTGATGGACTGAATCCTCTATGGCGTCAACCGCAAAGCCTAAGGCTCTAGGTAGATCAGCTAGGGCAAAGCCTGCTGATCTGTCAAGTCCCTCAAGACCTGTTTCAACTGATCCTTCACTGCTTAGCAGACCCCAATAGCTGCTACTGCTGGTTGTATCACCAAGCAGATTTTCATAAGGACTCCAATCTTTTATTTATTGGGTTCTTGAACATTTGGACATTATCCACTGGACATGTCAGTGATTTATACATACAAGAGATGGCTGCGTCCACTGTAGGGACCTTCCATTTTTTTTTTTTTTATGAACTTATCCTCCATGGGATAGACCACCGGAAATCTCTTGGGGGAATAAATATTTTCTCAGGACGTTCCCAATCCTGGTAAATGAGCCCTTTCAGTAAAGGGTGAAGTGGAAAAGAACAAACAGTCTGGGGGCTTCCAGCGACCCCAACGAGGATACAGTAGTGGTTGATGGTTCCGCAAGGTGCATTTTTAAATGCTGATCGGACCATGTTAGTCAGAGACTGAACCCATAATCTTTCAGCTTGAGATGCTGAGAAAAGGTTCCCCCACTGTTGATTCCTCTATAACAGAATCAACCTCATCCTGATCCCCTTCAGGCAGGTCGATCCCTGTATGGGACTGTTGCTCTGCTAACAGGCACTCTGAAGGAGGAGACGGAGATCGGGCGTGCTTTCCCTGACAGGGAGGCAGCCTCTCTAATCCTCCCAGAGCTGAGGAAAAAACCTCCTCTGCTACATACACAGGAGCAGGTGAACTGAGGACAGCCACAGTACCAAGTACCCCTGCGGGGTCTCTACGGTCACTTACCTCTGAACTTCAGGGGAGACTGGTGCAGCAGAAGTATGCCCAAGATCCTCCGAGCCCGATGAGACCCCCTTCGCTTCCTGGAAGATTCAGTTCCGGAGCTTCTGGACGGCATATTTCTAAGCCTAAAGCTGAGGTATTCCAGCCGTAATACACCACTTTTACTGAGAATAGTCTAGCACAATTGCTGCTATATCACAGTTGGTGTCTACTAATGTGCCTTTCTAGGGGATGCCTGTATCAACCGCTTGCTGTATGCCTTTAAATGTTGCCAGCTCTGTCTCTGTACTTCATAGCCAGCTCACTACAATATTGTGGTTTTTTTAAACTGCTGGGACGCCCGCACATGCGCAGAAGCGCTGCGGCGCGCACAGAGCGTCATCCCCCAGGCTCCACCCCCTTTCCCGGCTCACCTCTATATATAGAGGCACGCGCACGCGCGCGGCCACGTGCGCCTTCGGCGCTAATTTCAAAATATGGTAACAAGGGACAGGAGCCAGGGCCCCTCTTTGCCGCAGGCCGGGGGATGGACGAGCACTGCAACATGGCAGAGGAAGCAGTTTCCTATAAGAGAACTCACCATCTGCCTGGACTTTGCTCTGCTGAGAAGAAGCTAGTCCACATGACAAGAAAACATTCCACAGCGGCCTCTAGTGGACAAACACAGGTACCGCAGTCTAATATATTAAATATATATAAAAAAAAAATTTTTTTTTTTTCTTGACCACCATTAAAAATTATTACATTTTTTTAGTAGTTACAGGCATGCACAGAATTTTGCGGGAATACCATTAGGTAACAGACAGAAAGACAAATTAGGCTTGGGGGTCCCCCAATAGAACCAAGTTCCTGGGGGCCCCCACTTACCTGTTCCCCGCCGCAGGACTTTGTTTGGTCCACAAAAGCCCAAACTTCACCTATCACGGCAGGCATTGTAATCAAACCTTCAGGGACCGGGTTCCCAAGGATTCCACTCCCCTGGACCTGTATAGCACCCTGCACAGAAAACATCTTGGTCGTGGGTATGACCAGAGCTCTGGATCCCAGGGTCCAGCTCTCCTAAGAGAAGCATTACAGGCAAAACCTTGCTCTTCTCTGCAAGGCCCGGGTACCGACCGTTTAGCTATGAAGCTTTTTTGGTCGGATCCGGAATAGCTTACTGAGGCCCAAAAGAACCTGTACGCAAGCTCAGTGAAAAACACATGTTTCTTCTTGGCCAACACCTTAGACACTGGCAAAAAACTGAGGTGCTCCCGGATGGGAGGGGCTTATATAGGGGAGGGTACTTCCGGTTTTGGAAGTTGCCAGTGCCAGCACCTGACGGTATCTATATAACCCATTAGTAATGACTATGTCGCTCTGTGTCCCGTGATGTACGAGAAAGAAAAATGGTCCAGATTTACACTTTAAAATGGAAGTCTGGTCAAACCCGAAGCTTAAACCTACTCCTGTCCCCATCCTAACCCCTATACTAGCTAGCCTGTGTAAAGATATGTGAACTTACTTAAAGGGGTTGTAAAGGTCCATTTTTAATTTTCTAAATGGGTTCCTTTAAGATAGTGCATTGTTGGTTCACTTACCTTTTCCTTCGTTTTCCCTTCTAAATGTTTTTTTTCTTTGTCTGAATTTCTCACTTCCTGTTTCTCCTCTGTAAGCTTGCCCCCATTATCTGAGCCGTTCTGGCTGGGGGTTAGTCAGCTAGAACAGCTTACTGAGGAGGAACAGGAAATGAGAAATTTAGACAAAGAAAACAAAGAAAAAAAACACATTTGGAAGGAAAAGTTAAGTGAACCAACAATGCACTAGCTTAAAGGAACCTATTTAGAAAAAACATAACAAAAACATTTACAACCCTTTTAATCTAAGGGCACTCCGGTCTGGTCATGTGATCGGCGCCTAGCGCCGGATTCAGGTGAAGAGAAGGGACAGTGGACAACGTATAACCTGTACGTTTATGGGTGATGTCACTGCCCAGGCATTAGATGTTGTCGCTGCTTCCTCGTCCTCTCCACTGAAGCCAGCAGCTGGGGAGATCACATGACCGGACTGGAGCGCCTTAGAGTTAGGTAAGCCCTTAGGATTAGGTAAGTGTACACATCTTTCCTTTACAGCAGTGGTTCTCAACCTGGGGGTCGAAAGATGATTTGCCAGGGGTCACCGAATCCTGGGCTGTTCCTGAAGCCTGCACCGCTATCCAATTTTTTTTGCGGCTGCCCAGCTGGGCTGTCCCTGGAGCCTGTGGCCACCCACCCAGCCTTTTTCGCAGCTGCCCATTCAGTTCACGGCATGGCTGGGGGGCAGAGACTAGGGGTCAGTTGACTGCTAAGGAATGTAAAGTGGGAGGGGCTGGAGGAGACCCTATCTCCTGATTTCGGAATAGGTGTCACTGCTATGAGACACCACAAAGCGGGAGACACAGTGAAGCCGGAGACACAGTGAGTAACACTACCTGTGATTATAGTTGCCATTAAAAGTCCCCACTACAGTTCTCAGATCAGCAAATCACCTTGATCAAGAGCACCCAAGTTGGCTGATCAGGACTCCCCCCAGTCTGCCACACATATCATTCCCCCCACCAAGGAGTAAGAGAAGGAATAAAAAAAAAGAGAATACATGGAAGGGGAGGAACAAAGAATGAGTGGAAGGGACTCGGGGAGCGCTAAATGTCCGTGGGTTAGGGGCGCAAATTACTTGTCTTGCCTTGGGTGCCGACAACCCACGCCTCAAAAATAATTTTACTCTTAGGGGGCCCCACAACTTGGGAAATGTTATCAAGGGGTCACGGCACTAGAAAGGTCGAGAACCACTGCTTTACAGGGTAGTTAGTTATAGGGCTTAGAATGAGGATGGGAACAGGTTTAAGCTTAGTTAGGTTTTGACTATCTCTAGACTTCAGTCGTCAAGAAGGTCTTAATCAAGGGCAAATTATTGGCCAATATTCCTTACAATAACCTAAGGACTATTGCCAGTTAGTTGGTATGTACACTGGCTTCCACGTAACATACCCACATGGCTTGCTTTGTACCGATTTGCCGATGTCTTCTTACCTGTGCTGTCTTGGCATCAGCAGAAAGCTGTGACATCTTGTCCATACTGGATTTCAGAAAGTCCTTCAGGGTGCGGCAATCATCTTGCTTCGTAAATTCTTTCTGAGTTTGTTCCATCCCAGTCTGCAGAGCGCGGACGTCAGACAACAAAGCATCCAGGGACACTGAACAAAGAGTAAGAGGTTAAAATGAAATGGATATTTAAAGTTAAACTCAAGCCAAAATGTTTGGGGGAGGAAAAGAATATATATCGGGCTGTTATTGCTATCTATGTCCCCGTTGAAGAGATTTTTTAGGTATGGATATTTTTGCATAGTTACATTATTCCAGCTTGGACCAATGTATGTCCCATACCTGGTTGATCCCCATGGAATCTAGAAACCACTGTAGTGAACATTGCTCCTATAGTGATTTCGCTAGCTTCTGGGTCCCATGCTGGGTGGCTGCCTTGTTTAGTCAGCACAGGTTGTCACTCACTCAGCATGGGTGCCATTCAAAATACACTATGAATTCTCTCAATGAAGGCTGAGCGTTCTGTAATTGGACAGGATGAATTATTACTCTCTGAATGGTACTCATATGTTGAGCGAACAACCTCCTGTGTTCACTAATCCGCAGGGCAGCCACTTGGCACAGTGCCTACTACAGTGAATTCTAGATTCCACTGGGATTGGCCAGGTATGGCACCTTACATTGGTGCTGTTTGGACTATGCAAAAAGAAAGCCATACCTAAACTTCAACCTCACTTCCTGTTCCGATGACAGGCTGCGAAGTTGCGAAAGCAACAGACTCACCCTCCCTAATGGAAGTTAAACTACAAAATCCCTTTTATTTTAGTAAGCTGGGGAAGAATTCGATCATCTGTCAGGTTTTTATAGCCCTTTGTTCCAGGGACATCCTCCCTTGTCCTAGTGTCCTTGAGACAGGAAGTGAGGTAAAATCTCCCCAATGAGTAGTTGACAATAAAAACTTGTTCTGACTCTACATAAAACTTAAAAAATAAATAAAAAATAAAAATGTTACCAGGGAAAAAAAATTATTCAATGATGGGAAAAACTGTCACTTAACTAATGCTATTTGTTTTTCTTAAAGCACACTGGTCCTTTGAGAAAGATCAAATATACTATAGGGAATTTTGGGATTTAGGCCGGCCATACATTTATTTTCTTCAATTTCCTTTAGATTTACCTTCAACTAAGTAGTGCAAAGACCTGCCTGATTACATACAAACTGAAAATGTTTCGGTTTGACCTCATATTATATGGTTTTGGTAACTCTAAAAGATAATTGTATAATGTATGGCCAGCGACCTGAATGAAGAAAAACTGACAGCTCAGGTCAGAGCCGCTGTAATAACATTCCAATGTTAGTACAGCGATCTCCCCTGCTGTTCTATTGTGTTCTGACAGGGGGACCCCATGCCAGAACACTCCAGTCAGCACTTTCAGCTGATCGGGAGCCAACCGGCAAACATTTTTTGGTCATGCCCCTTCGACAGAAGCTGGCAGTTCGGATCAGCTGCAGTACACACACGGGTCAAATGTCAGCCAGTTTTTTATTTTCATAGATGTACAGTGGAACCTCGGATTGCGAGTAACGCGGTTAACGTGCGTTTCGCAATACGAGCACTGTATTTCCTAAAATCCTAACTCTGTTTGCGAGTGTTATCTCGCAAAACGAGCAGGATTCTGGCCAAAGTGGTGTGCAGTACCGCGTTTGGCCTGAGGTGGGGGGGCGCCGGACCCGAACGGTGACAATCGGCGCCGTTTGGAAACGTCCAGAAAGGCCCGAGGACAGTTCGGCTGACCTTGGCAAACCTCGGAAAGGCTTGTGAACGGAGTCTTCCGAGGTCAGCCGAACTGTCCTCAGGCGTGCGCGGGCACGTGGCGCGCGCAGGCACAGAAACGGCGCCAATTTTAAAAGACTGTCAGTGTGAGAAGCACTGCAGCAGCAAGCAAGCTCGTTAGTTCTCTTATTCCTGGCAGAGAAACACAGCAGCTATACAGGGACGTAAGGCTCCATGTGGTTGGATTGGGTACTTCCTAGAAGACATCCATGTTATGCATAGTTATGTGTTAAAAGTTGCATACTTAATGTATTTGCTAAACTGAACACGGTAGTATATGCATTTAGGTACCTTGTATTTTGTCTAAACGGTAAGCCTTCCAGGGGAAGTAATACGGACAAAAAGAGATAAGAAAGCACCACCGCCTGAGAGGAGGCTCTAACTGTGCTGACTCGGTACCTTTCTCTCCTGTGTTGCTAAATGCACCTGTTCAGGATGAGCCATTACCTCTGTCAGGTATGGCGGCTTCCCCAGTGGAGCCTGGGCCTGTATATGTCACTGAGGACACTTTATCAGCTGCCCTAAATAATCTGGAGGAAAAAATTGCTACCTTAATCGCTAAGTCCTCTAAAAAGGAACAATAAGCGAAGCAGGTCTCTTCCAGTATTGGACCTCCCTTCAGAAGTACCTGAGGGAGGAGGATGAGGAGGAGGAGGCTACATCAGCAGAGGATGAGGAGCCAGATTTTAAGGTCACAGGTACAATGCTATAGCAGTGCATTTAAGTTAACCTCTGCGGAGGTAACGGAATTACCTGTCTCCTCCCTAGGGTCATTAAGATCCCTGCAAGGTGCATGCTCCTTCCCGGTTCATCCGTTACTAGAGGATCTAATATACGCAAACTGGCAACATCCAGATAAGCGTTTCTCACCTCCAAAAAGGTTTAACATTCTTTATCCTATGGGGGAAAAACATTTTTTTTAAGAAATGGAGCCTGCCTGCGGTAGTTGCGGCTATTTCTTGTGTAAATAAAAACCTGACATGTCCGGTGGATAATGTACAAGGGTTTAAAAGATCCTTCTGAGAGGAAGTTGAAATCCTCCTTCCTTTTGGCCGGCTCAATTACCCAACCTGCAGTAGCAGCAGTCGGTATGGGTCAGGTCATCAGCCAACAGGTAAAGCAGGGGCTGAAGGAACTGCCTTCAGAGCAGGCTAGAAATTGGGAAAAATTTGCCTAAAAGCCTTATGCTTCACAGTGGATGCCATGAGAGATTCTATCATACAGGCATCACGCCTTACACTCCAGCTGGTACAGATGCGCAGAGTACTTTGGCTTAAGCATTGGTCAGCGGAGACCCCATGCAAAAAGCTGTTGGCAAGTTCCCGTTCCATGGCGAACGCCTATTTGGGGAAGATTTAGAAAAATATATACAGAAGATCAAGTGGTAAAATGACTTTTACCTGAGAGAAAGAAAAACAAGAGATCTTGTTTTAAACGCTCTCTCCCCAGCTCCCGGGAAATCTGACTCCAACCAGTGGCGGCGGCCTGTTTTAGCCGCCCACAAAAGCCAAGGGGCAAGCTCAGAAGAACAAGAAGCCGTGGGGTGCAAGAGCTAATAAGCAAGCCCCCAAAGCCTCTCAGTGAAGGGGCGCCCCCGCTCGGCCGAGTGGGAGGAAGGCTTTGTCAGTTCTGAGCAACTTGGTGGTCAGAAATCCAGGACAATTGGGTAGTATCCACAATATCCTCAGGGTACAAACTGGAATTTCGAGAGATCCCATCTTCTCAATTCCGAGGTTCAAGACTCTCCAAGGATCCACAAAAAAGAGAATCCTTCTTCAAAGGTTTGAATCACTTAATGGCTCAAGGGGTAGTTACAGACGTACCCCAAAAAGAGCGAGGTTCAGGTTTTTACTCAAACCTCTTTGTGATTCCAAAGCCAAATGGAGATGTCAGACCCATCCTGGATCTAAAATCCCTAAATCGGTTCCTGAACGATCGCCATTTTCGAATGGAAACGATCCAATCCGTGGCCGCCACTTTAAAGGGCGGAAAATTCATGGCGTCCATAGATATCAAGGACGCACATTTACACATACCCATCCTCCCCGCTCACCAAAGATTCCTAAGGTTTGCGGTAGAAGATCGCCACTTTCAATTTGTGGCTCTGCCGTTTGGTGTAGCCACCGCGCCCATAGTATTCACAAAGGTGCTAGCTCCTCTGTTAGTAACCTAAGAACACGGGGCATTGCGGTAACAGCCTATCTGGACGATCTACTAGTAATAGATCAGTCAAAGGACGGATTGGGTCACGCTGTACACACTACAGTAGGATACCTGGAGCATTTAGGATGGATTATAAATTTACAAAAATCCTCTCTCCAGGCCCAAAGAAGGATAGGGTACCTGGGCATGATCATAGATACAGCCCAAAACGAGGTATACCTGCCAGAACCGAAGATACAGTCTCTGAAAGACCTGATCCACAAGGTCAAAGCAAACAAGAGGCCGTCTATTCGCCTTTGCATGAGACTATTGGGAAAGATGGTAGCCTCCTTCGAGGCGGTCCCTTACGCCCAGTTTCATTCGAGACTACTTCAAGGCAATATTTTAGCTTCCTGAAACAGGAAGAGCCAAGCTCTGGATATACCCATGCGCCTGTCCTCACAAGTACGCCACAACTTCGATTGGTGGCTAGAAGCCAGGAATTTACGGAAGGGAAAGTCCTTCCTCCCAGTGGCCTGGAAGGTGGTATCTAGGAATACCAGCCTATCGGACTGGGGTGCAGTATTCGAGGAGGCTTCTACCCAGGGAACCTGGGCCAAGACTCAGGGGATCCTGCCCATCAATGTGCTAGAGATCCGGGCGGTATATCTAGCCCTCAAAACCTGGACATACAGGTTACAGGGCTACCCAGTTCGGGTTCAATCCGACAATGCTACTGCAGTAGCTTACATCAATCACCAAGGAGGCACCCGCAGTCGGGCAGCCCAAAGAGAGGTGAACCGGATCCTGGCATGGGCAGAAGAGCATGTACCTTGCCTTTCTGCAATCTTCATTCCAGGGATGGAAAATTGGCAAGCAGACTACCTGAGTCGTCAGCAGCTGCTACCAGGGAGTGGTCTCTTCACCCCGAGATCTTTCAGGCCATATGTCTGAGATGGGGAAACCCAGATGTAGACCTGCTAGCTGCCAGGTTCAACAAGAAATTGGACAACTTTGTGTCCAGAACGAGGGATCCTCTAGCCTACGGGACAGACGCTCTAATAATACAGACGCTCTAATAACTCCATGGAATCAGTTCTCACTGATCTAGGCATTCCCTCCGATCCCTCTTCTACAAAGACTGCTTCGCAGGATCAAGGAGGAGGGAATACCAGTAATCCTAGTGGCCCCAAACTGGCCCAGGAGGCCTTGGTATGCCGAGATTGTAAAAACGGCGATAGGAAGGCCCTGGAAGTTTCCACTCCGACACGACCTGCTGTCACAGGGTCCAGTATTCCACCCTTCCTTACAAAGGCTAAAGTTGACGGCCTGGCTGCTGAGACCCACATTTTTAAAAAGAGAGGGGTCTCTGGTCCGGCTCTTTCTACGCTCATTAATGCTAGAAAGCCAGCCTCCAGACTCATCTATCAGAGAGTCTGGAGAGCATACGTTTCCTGGTGTGAATCCAGAAGTTGGAATCCTCAGAAATATGAAATAAGCAGGATTCTTGCTTTTTGCCAGTTAGGAGTGGATATGAATTTAGCCCTTAGCACCATCAAAGGGCAAATATCGGCTCTATCAGTCTTCTTTCAGAGACCATTGGCATCTCACTCCATAGTTCGGACATTCATTAAGGGGGTACTGAGGATAAATCCTCCAGTTAGGACTCCCTTGTGTCCATGGGATTTGAATTTGGTATTGTCAGTGTTGCAAAAGCAACCTTTTGAACCTATTCGCCATATTCCTTTAATTATATTAAGTAGGAAGTTGGCTTTTCTGATTGCTATAGCTTCTGCTAGGAGAGTATCAGAGCTAGCAGCTCTTTCTTGTAAAGAGCCTTGTCTAATTTGTCACAAGGACAAAATCGTACTACGACCCCATCCGGCTTTTCACTTAAATCAAGACATTGTTCTGCCTTCCTTTTTTCCAAACCCGCGGACGGCGGGGGAAAAATTATTACACTCTCTAGATCTAGGGAGAGCGGTAAAGGTGTATCTGCAAGCAACCGCTCAGATACGTAAAACAGATGTTTTGTTTATTTTACCAGATGGGCCCAAGAAGGGCCAAGCGGTATCAAGATCCACCATTTCCAGGTGGATTAGACAAGTAATTATTCAAGCTTATGGTTTAAAGAACAGGACTCCTCCTTTTCCTGTTAAGGCGCACTCTACCAGGGCGATAGGTGCTTCATGGGCAGTGCACCACCAGGCTTCGATGGCTCAGATCTGTAAAGCTGCAACTTGGTCTTCAGTCCATACATTTTCCAAATTCTATCAAATAGATGTGAAAGGACATGAGGATTCCGCCTTTGGGCGAAGTGTGCTGCAGGCAGCAGTATAGGGCTTCTGGTCCGCAAGCGGCCTGTTTTGATCTGTGTCTCCCCCCCTTCATATGAGCATTGCTCTGGGACGTCCCATTATGTAATGACTAGCTCTGTGTCCCGTGGTGTACGATAAAGAAAATAGGATTTTTATAACAGCTTACCTGTAAAATCCTTTTCTTGGAGTACACCACGGGACACAGAGGTCCCCCCCTTCTTATGGGAACCTTACTGCTTTGCTACAAAACTGAGGTACTTCCCTGATGGGAGGGGTTATATGGAGGGGAACTGTCTTCCATTGGTTGTGCCAGTGTCCAATCACCGCTGGTGACCCTTAACCCATTATGTAATGACTAGCTCTGTGTCCCGTGGTGTACTCCAAGAAAAGGATTTTACAGGTAAGCTGTTATAAAAATCCTATTTTTCTTTACAGAAATTATTTTACACAACTGTACTGATGCAGATAGTGATGCATGTGCTATTTTTGTATGTAATCCTTGCTTTTCTGTTTAGAAAGTCTCCTAGCCGGAGACATTCCTTGACCTGCGCTTTTTTTATCCCCGTAATGCAGAGCTTTCCATACAGACTTATCTTCTCTACTGCTTGGAGATCTGCCCAACCATAAAAGAGATTGTTGTACACAAGGCCAGAAGCAGCCTCTCTAACAGGAGGTCAATGTGTTTGACAATCCAGAGATGCAGCTGCAGCATGTTCCTCCGTTTACAGCAGGCCAGAGACTTGGCAGGGATGTCCAAAATGCATGCATAATCTGAGCAAGGAGATGGCAGGGTGCGCTCTTAAAACCAATCTCTAGCTATACAAATGTCCCTTTCTGTGCTGGGGACACCACCAACCAGGTCAGGAAGGGAGAAGGCATTCCCTTAACCTCTTTCAGTTTGTGTTTTTTTCCCCCCTTTTATTGCAGTCTGTGTGCCCATTGAAGAGATTTCATGTCACGTTCTGTTCTGGGCAATGCTTATCACCGGTACAAGATGTGAGGGGAAATCTCCACAATGTAAAAACAGATATAAAGACGTGACAGTAACACGTCCTAAACATTTTGTATCGCTGTTGCTTCCCTACTGGGAGATTTCTCAATGGGCACACAGACAAAAAAAAATAAGTTGGAGGAGGTTGAAGACATTTCCCTTCACATTGTCTTGGTTGATGGCAGGGCCGGGACAAGGGGTGGGCAGGAGGGGCGGCTGCCCCTGGGCACTGTGGTATCCCCACGAGGAGACTGGGGAGTAGGGGATTTGTGTTGGGTGGAGGAATTTGGGGGCAAGAATTTTTCTAGGCAGGGAGATTTGGGGCTGTGTGCTAGGAGTGGTGATTTAGGGGCATTTGTGTTGGAAGGGGGGATGGGGGAGTAGGGCTTTGAGGGTGTGCTAGAAGTTAAATGGTAAAGGGGGGGGAATTGTGTTAGGAGGGGATTTTTTTTCTTGGGGGGGGGGGGTCTGACACATAATACTCATACATCTTGGGGGGGGGCAGTTTGGCATTTCCGTCCTGGACTCTAGAAGACCTTGTCCCAGCACTGGTTGATGGTGTCCAGACCACACACTGCATTACAACGTTCTTAGTAGAACAGTTAAGGGTTAGAATTCTCAATTTAGTTTTTAGCTGGTTGTAATCCTGTGGCAAAATCACCCTTCATTTCCTGTTCCAGTCACTGGTGCCATAAGGAGAGGGTGAAGGGAAATTTCCCTAATGGGATCACTTAGAGGTTATAAGCCTTCCCCACTCTTTCCAAAATTCTTAAACGATAATACATTGTGGGTAAATGTACGTTTCCCATTTAGAAAGATTCAGTATGACCGTGTCCTTGGGTACCTGTGCCAGCCTTTTCCAGGAAGTGCAGTTCGGAGTGGAACCCTACCAGGTGAGCGTACTTCTCACTGATCACTCGGACCAGATAATGGAGCAAGGTCTGCTTTCTGTCTGTAGACTTTGTCTCTAGGAGCTGCAAAAAGACAGAAATAAGTACTCTTAGTCTAGAATTAAAAGTAAACACATATATGTACAAAGGCATGTGTTTTCTTCTAAAGCGGACGGATGACATGCTGCTACACCCATTTTGTGTTCCCTAGTAACAGATGGAAGTTTGCACAATACATAAGATTCTATGTGATTATTTGTCATACAGAATGTACAGGTACTAACACCAATGTCCAAGTGTGTAAATATTTGAGAGTCCATTCCCTTGCCACAGGTTCACTTTTAAGCACAATGAAGGATTAACATAATAAGAAGGCTGCCATCATATAATTGATTTTTAAAGGTTTATGCTCTAGGGCAGTGATGGCAAACCTTGGCACTCCAGATGTTTTGGAACTACATTTGCCATAATGCTCATGCACTCTACAATGTAGTTGAGCATCATGGGAAATGTAGTTCCAAAACATCTGGGGTGCCAAGGTTCGCCATCACTGCTCTAGGGCCACCATCCTGATCCTGGCTTCATTATGCACCAAGTCACTGACCTCCAACAAGCAAGCAGCTAGTGAAACCTGTCTGCTTGTTCTAGGTTAATGTCCCACTAAGTAGTTGGGCAAGGATCAAGAACACTGTAGAACCTGCACTTTTTACAGGCCAAGTCACCCTCCCTTATTCTCACAGGTTATCTTTAAGGAGCCATACATTTGGTGATACGTGTATAATTTATAAATTGCTGCTGGTGACTGAGCAGTATTTTTGTTTCCAAAAAACATTTGCGTTTGAAAAACCATGGACACAAAAAATTGCAACACCTACCATTTTATTCTCTAAGGCAGGGGTAGGGACCTTTGGCTCTCCAGCTGTTTAGAAACTACAAATCCCATCATGTCTCATGGGACTTGTAGTTTCGAAACAGCTGGAGAGCCAAGGTTCCCTACCCCTGCTCTAAGGCCTCTGCTTAAAAATGTGAGGGTTCCAAGTCATTTTCTAGCAAAAAAAATGCTTATATGCTTACATACATGTTAGAAATGTCAGAATAGGCCTGATCCTAAAGTGGTTAAGAATTGCTGCTGGTGACTGAGCAGTAGAGATGTAACCAAGTTGCAAGACATTACCTAGACAAGTGCTATCTCTAAATAAAATAATGCAGCTTTTGGGAATTTTTTTGTCGTCTTTGGCTTTTTTTTTTTAATGTTCTGCAGCATGGCAAGTGAGCTCATTGATGTCGAATTCACTGGGACATAATTATTTCTCAAAAAAACATACAGTGTTCAGACCCCCTTAAATTTCTTTCTCGTACATCACGGGACACAGAGCGACATAGTCATTACTAATGGGTTATATAGATACCGTCAGGTGCTGGCACTGGCAACTTCCAAAACCGGAAGTACCCTCCCCTATATAAGCCCCTCCCATCCGGGAGCACCTCAGTTTTTTGCCAGTGTCTAAGGTGTTGGCCAAGAAGAAACATGTGTTTTTCACTGAGCTTGCGTACAGGTTCTTTTGGGCCTCAGTAAGCTATTCCGGATCCGACCAAAAAAGCTTCATAGCTAAACGGTCGGTACCCGGGCCTTGCAGAGAAGAGCAAGGTTTTGCCTGTAATGCTTCTCTTAGGAGAGCTGGACCCTGGGATCCAGAGCTCTGGTCATACCCACGACCAAGATGTTTTCTGTGCAGGGTGCTATACAGGTCCAGGGGAGTGGAATCCTTGGGAACCCGGTCCCTGAAGGTTTGATTACAATGCCTGCCGTGATAGGTGAAGTTTGGGCTTTTGTGGACCAAACAAAGTCCTGCGGCGGGGAACAGGTAAGTGGGGGCCCCCAGGAACTTGGTTCTATTGGGGGACCCCCAAGCCTAATTTGTCTTTCTGTCTGTTACCTAATGGTATTCCCGCAAAATTCTGTGCATGCCTGTAACTACTAAAAAAATGTAATAATTTTTAATGGTGGTCAAGAAAAAAAAAATTATTATTTTTTTATATATATATATATATATTTAATATATTAGACTGCGGTACCTGTGTTTGTCCACTAGAGGCCGCTGTGGAACGTTTCTTGTCATGTGGACTAGTTTCTTCTCATCAGAGCGAGTCCAGGCAGATGGTGAGTTCTCTTATGGGAAACTGCTTCCTCTGCCATGTTGCAATGCTCGTCCATCCCCCGGCCTGCGGCAAAGGGGCCCTGGCTCTTGTCCCTGGTTTCCATTTTCGAAATTAGCGCCGAAGGCGCACGTGGCCGCGCGCGTGCGCGTGCACGCGCCTCTATATATAGAGGTGAGCCGGGAAAGGGGGCGGAGCCTGGGGGATGACGCTCTGTGCGCGCCGCAGCGCTTCTGCGCATGTGCGGGCGTCCCAGCAGGTTAGAAACCACAATTTTGTGTGGTGAGCTGGCTATGAAGTACAGAGACAGAGCTGGCAACATTTAAAGAAGGCATACAGCAAGCGGTTGATACAGGCATCCCCTAGAAAGGCACATTAGTAGACACCAACTGTTTCTTATAGCAGCATTTATGCTAGACTATTGTCAGTAACTGGTGTATTTCGGCTGGAATACCTCAGCTTTGTGGCTTAGGAATATGCCGTCTAAAAACTCCGGGACTAGAAATTCCAGGAGGAATAGGGGGTCTCCATCGGGCTCTGAGGATCTTGGGCATGCTTTGGCTGCACCAGTCTCCCCTGAAGAATCAGAGGTTAGTGACCGTAGAGCACCCTCAGGAGTACCTGGTACTGTGGCTGTCCTCAGTTCACCTGCTCCTGTGTATGTAACAGAGGAGGTTTTTTCCTCAGCTCTGGGAGGGCTGGAAGAGAGATTGTCAGCATTGATCGCGGCTTCCCTGTCACAGGAGAAAAGCGCCCGATCTCCGTCTCCTCCCTCAGAGTGCCTGTTAACAGAGCAACAGTCCCATACAGGGATCGACCTACCTGAAGGGGATCAGGATGAGGTCGATTCGGTTGTAGAGGAATCAACAGTGGAAGAGCCGTTCTCAGCATCACATGCTGAAAGGTTATGGGTTCAGTCCCTGACTAATATGGTCCGATCAGCATTTAAAATGCCACTTGCGGAGCCATCATCCACTTCTGTCTCCTCGTTGGGGTCGCTAAAAGCTCCCCAGACTGTTTGTTCCTTTCCGATCCATCCTTTACTGGAAGGGCTCATTTACCAGGATTGGGAGCATCCTGACAAAATATTTACTCCCCCCAAGAGATTTCCGGTGGTCTATCCCATGGAGGATAAGTTCATCAGAAAATGGAGGGTCCCTACAGTGGACGCAGCCATCTCTTGTGTGAATAAATCACTGACATGTCCGGTGGATAATGTCCAAATGTTCAAGGACCCAATAGATAAAAAATTGGAGTCCTTATTAAAATCTGCTTTTTCTACAGCAGGATTGGTGACACAACCAGCAGTGGCAGCTATTGGGGTCTGCCAAGCAGTGAAGGATCAGTTGAAACAGGTCTTAAGGGACTTGCCAGATCAGCAGGCTCTTGCCCTAGCTGATCTACCTAGAGCCTTATGCTTTGCGGTGGACGCTATAAAGGATTCAATCCATCAGGCCTCCCGCCTTACGCTGTCTGTAGTACATATGCGCAGGCTTCTATGGCTCAAAAACTGGTCTGCTGAAGCTCCCTGTAAAAAATTGCTGGTCAGCTTCCCATTTCATGGTGAACGCTTATTCGGGGAAGACCTGGACAAATATATCCAGAGAATTTCCAGCGGTAAAAGTACACTTTTGCCGGTTAAAAATAGAGTTAGAGGTCCCTCTTTTAAGAGGCCTGCTTCTCCAGTCCCTAGGACATCGGCTGTGAAACAGTTCCGACGGCCTCCTCGGGCAAATCCCGGAGGTAAAAATCAGGGACAATTGCAGGGTAACAAGAAGCCCTGGAGCCGGAGAGGTACAAAACCTCCCCCAAAGTCAAATGCATGAAGGGTTGCCCCCACCCAATCGGGTGGGGGGAAGACTTCAGTTGTTCACAGAGACCTGGCGGGACACGATCCGAGACAGATGGGTGCTCTCCGCAGTAAATCTGAGATACAAATTGGAGTTAAAAAACTCCCCTCCTTCCCGCTTTATAAGGTCAAACGTGCCAAGGGATCCCCAGAAGAGAGGATCCCTCCTGTTGGCACTAGAACAATTATTGCTCCAAGCAGTAATTATAGAGGTTCCCCTGGAAGAATGGGGGTTCGGGTTTTACTCAAACCTCTTTACAGTCCCGAAGCCAAACGGGGACGTGAGGCTCATATTAAATCTAAAAGGGCTAAACAAATTCCTACATATCAGGACTTTCCGGATGGAGTCGATCCGATCGGTAGCCACTGCCCTACAAGGGGAGGAATGGTTAGCCTCGATCGACATCAAAGATGCTTATTTGCACATTCCCATCTTTCCAGCCCACCAAAAATTTCTACGCTTTGCGGTAGAAGGGCGCCATTTTCAGTTCAGAGCCTTACCCTTCGGTCTGGCCACAGCACCAAGAGTGTTCACAAAAATTCTGGCCCCATTATTGGCCAATCTAAGAACACGAGGTGTAACGATAATGGCATATCTAGACGACTTGTTGCTGATAGACCACTCAGTGGAAAAACTAGAAGTGGTTGTTCACGAGACAATCAAGTATCTGGAATATCACGGTTGGATTATCAACCGAGACAAGTCAGCCCTAAAACCAGTCAAAAGTCTGGAATACTTGGGGCTAAGGCTGGATTCAGACCAGAGAAAAATGTTCTTGCCTCAAGAAAAGGGGTCGTCTTTGAGAGATTTGATCCACTTAGTGGGTTCAAAAAGACAGCCATCCATACGCCTGTGCATGAGGCTGCTGGGAAAAATGGTGGCATCATTCGAAGCAGTACCCTACGGTCAATTCCATTCAAGGAAGTTGCAAAGGGCCATACTGTCAGCCTGGAACAAAAAAGTTCAGGCTCTGGACTTACCAATGTCCTTGTCCCCTTCCGTTCGCAAGAGCCTCCGCTGGTGGTTGGTTCCCCAGAATCTGGAAAGAGGGAAATCCTTCAGTCCGATTTCCTGGAAGGTGGTCACTACAGATGCCAGCCTTATAGGCTGGGGAGCAGTACTGGAGCAATGGTCTCTCCAGGGCAGATGGTTGGATGCGGAAAAGGCCCTGCCCATCAATCTCTTAGAGATACGAGCAGCCCGGTATGCCCTAATAGCATGGACATCCAAACTCCAAGGGTCCCCTGTCAGAATTCAATCAGACAATGTCACAGCAGTGGCATATATCAATCGTCAGGGGGGCACCAGGAGTCGTGCAGCCCAAAGGGAAGTAAATTACATCCTGAGATGGGCAGAAAGATATGTCCCAGCCATATCTGCGGTATTCATTCCAGGAGTGGAGAATTGGAAGGCGGACTTTCTAAGTCGCCAACAATTATGCCCAGGGGAATGGTCCCTTCATCCCGAGGTTTTCCGGACAATATGTCAGCGGTGGGGAACACCGGATGTAGATCTGCTAGCATCCAGATTCAACACAAAAGTGGACAGGTTTGTCTCTTGGACAAGGGATCCCCTAGCTTTTGGCTCGGATGCCCTAGTGTTCCCTTGGGATCAGTTCAAGCTGATATATGCATTCCCACCGCCACAATTGTTACCTCGATTACTCCGCAGAATCAGGGTAGAAAAGAAACCAGTGATTCTGGTGGCTCCAGCGTGGCCCCGAAGAGCATGGTACGCGGAGATTGTAAAAATGTCTGTGGGGAGTCCTTGGACCCTCCCACATCGTCCGGACCTGCTTTCGCAAGGACCGATATACCACCCTTCCTTACCAGCCCTAGGTTTGACGGCCTGGCTATTGAAGCCCACATTCTAAAAAAGAGAGGGCTCTCTAATGCTGTGGTATCTACCATGATCAATGCCAGGAAGCCGGTATCCAGGCAGATCTACTATAGAATCTGGAAGGCGTACATCGCCTGGTGTGAGGCCAAGAAATGGCATCCACGTAAATACGTAATAGGTAGGATTCTGGACTTCCTACAATGGGCTGTAGATAGGAAGCTGGCCTTGAGTACTATCAAGGGTCAGATTTCGGCCTTGTCAATATTTTTTCAAAGGCCCTTGGCTTCGCATTCACTAGTCAAAGCCTTTATACAAGGAGTGATGCGTATTAGTCCTCCGGTTAATATTCCCATATGTCCATGGGATCTAAACTTGGTTCTGTCGGTTTTACAGAAACAACCATTTGAACCATTACAGCATATTTCCTTGGTGCTTCTCACCAGGAAATTGATTTTTCTAGTAGCCATTTGTTCGGCTAAAAGAGTGTCGGAATTAGCAGCTATGTCCTGTAAAGAGCCATATCTGGTTATCCATAAGGACAGAGTAGTATTACGTCCTCAGCCAGCCTTTCTTCCTAAGGTGGTATCGAGGTTTCATTTGAACCAAGATGTGGTTCTTCCTTCTTTTTTCCCCAAACCTACTTCGGTAGAGGAAAAGTTATTGCATTCTTTGGATGTAGTAAGAGCAGTTAAAGCTTATCTAAAAGCCACTGCTCAGATTCGCAGAAAGGATACTTTGTTTATTCTGCCGGAAGGCCCCAGAAAAGGTCAGGCAGCGTCAAAATCTACTTTAGCCAGGTGGATTCGACAGGTCATAATACAAGCCTATGGCTTGAGAAGGAGACCGCCTCTGTTCAAAGTTAGAGCGCACTCCACGAGAGCAGTTGGAACTTCATGGGCAGTGCATCACCAGGCCTCCCTGGCTCAAATCTGTAAGGCCGCAACATGGTCTTCAGTTCACACGTTTACTAGGTTCTACCAGGTGGACGTTAGAAGTCAGGAGGATGTCGCCTTTGGGCGCAGTGTGTTGCAGGCCGCAAAAGATCCTCATGTCTGATAGCGCTCAGCTTATATATGGTGTATCCCCCCCCTCATTTGGCATTGCTTTAGGACATCCCATTAGTAATGACTATGTCGCTCTGTGTCCCGTGATGTACGAGAAAGAAAATAGGATTTTTATAACAGCTTACCTGTAAAATCCTTTTCTTGGAGTACATCACGGGACACAGAGCTCCCGCCCCTCTTTGGGGACACTTATTGCTTTGCTACAAAACTGAGGTGCTCCCGGATGGGAGGGGCTTATATAGGGGAGGGTACTTCCGGTTTTGGAAGTTGCCAGTGCCAGCACCTGACGGTATCTATATAACCCATTAGTAATGACTATGTCGCTCTGTGTCCCGTGATGTACTCCAAGAAAAGGATTTTACAGGTAAGCTGTTATAAAAATCCTATTTTTTCACGCTTTGTTATATTGCAGCCATTTGATAAAATCTTTTAAGTTCATTTTTTTTCCTCATTAATGTACACGCAGCACCTCATATTGACCGAAAAACACAGAATTGTTGAAATTTTTGCAGATTTATTAAAAAAGAAAAACTGAAATATCACATGGTCCTAAGTATTCAGACCCTTTGCTGTGACACTCATAAATTCAACTCAGGTGCTGTCCATTTATTCTGATCATCCTTGAGATGGTTCTACGCCTTCATTTGAGTCCAGCTGTGTTTGATTATACTGATTGGACTTGATTAGGAAAGCCACACACCTGTCTATATAAGACCTTACAGCTCACAGTGCATGTCAGAGCAAATGAGAATCATGAGGTCAAAGGAACTGCCTGAAGAGCTCAGAGACAGAATTGTGGCAAGGCACAGATCTGGCCAAAAAAAAACAAACAAAAAAAAACGTCAGAGCTTAAAAACGCAATCGCTGCGCTTTTGCGCGTTTTTTGACGCTTCGCGTTTTTTTATGCCTAACGCTGACGCTGAGGAACACACTGGTCCTGGGTTTTTTTTACAGCTTAAAAACGTCTATGCTATTTGCAGCTCAAAAACGTCTAGGTGGGCATGAAGCTATAGACCAGTGTTTCTCAACTCCAGTCCTCAAGGCGCCCCAACAGGTCATGTTTTCAGGATTTCCCTTAGATGAAACAGCTGTGGGAATTACTAAAGCAGTTAAACTGATCAAATAACCTGTGCAAAACAATGGAGAGCCTGAAAACATGACCTGTTGGGGCGCCTCGAGGACTGGAGTTGAGAAACACTGCTATAGACTAACATGGACAGGCGTTTTTCAGCTGTAAAAAAGTCCGTGGGCATGAGGCCTAAATATGACCAACATTGCAGAGGAAGGGCTTTGCCCAATCCAAGACTGGAAAGCCAGGACCTGCTTTAAAAAAAAAAAAAAAGTGTCTGAAAGGAATGGCTTTGTGTTTCACAAAGCAATGCATCAGCTTCTCCTTTTCATGTTGAAGTGATCGCAAAGTATGGAGGTACATTTTACCCTCCACCTGCCTTTCACAATATAGCACTTGGTGTTGGAGCAGCCAAATCACCAGGCCTGAGTGAGGTCTCATGAAGGTGTACATAAATCAGTATAAGGCTGAAAACTTTTCCTAGAACTTCTGGGACCTATAGCAGTTGGGACAAGCAAAGAGAAGTAAAAGGTGCCTACTCTGCATGCCTTCTATGAAGCCTGTTACTTTACCTACTGTGAGCAAAGTGCAAGTTCACATAAAGACAAATGTAAAATGCATACTCTTGCGATGGACATCTCTCCACCCTACTGCAGAGCCGGGCAGATGCCCCCAGATTTTGGGTTCAGCTCTGTGGCCTCCTTTATCACCTGACTTCTCAATGGACAATGAATGTGCAGAAAAAGAAAGTAGTCACATAGTTTATTCAGTGTGAAAATTACAAATCATTGGGAAAGTAAAACTTTTTTCTGTATTTTTTTTAAAATTGTATTTAGCGGAGGCTCCACTTTAACAACACAAGTTTGGCAAAGGGGCAGTGGAATTTGGAAGCCTAGTGTATTTAGGACCTGTGATAATTGAGGTCTTCACTCTTGTGTCTTTAAAATTACCCATTTTTTGCCCATGCAGGACAAATACTCATTAAGCTCTGAAGAAGGCAAGTACATGCTGCTAGGAAGATAGGGGCAGTCTAGTTTTACTAGGACAGTTGAAAGAAAGGCCCTGTATAAGCTCAGTCTACACAACTCTATGGACTCCATACCTGGCCCCATGTGAAAGTAATGAGCCTATAAGCCTAGCCTCACAGTAGAGTAGTGTAGCGCACCCACCCCAGGCCTTACCTGCTTTTCTTCTATTTGGCTCCTTCGCAGGAAAGACTGAGGCACACTGCACCACAAGCCCGTACCCTCCTGAATAGGGAGGTTGAGCGGTGTTAGTTTTCTCGGGCCTGCTTGCAGCCAGTGTTTAAAACCTCCAGAGCTGACCTTGTTTCTGGGGTAGCCAGAAACAAGTCCTTAGTTCTCCCCAGTAAGCAACTGTCCACACCAACTGAAAGGTCCAACTCTTATTTATTCTTAAGGGCAATAAATAGTCTCTTTGAGAGCAGACAGGTTGAGACAAACACGGGTCAGATAAGGTGGGAGGAGGTCCAGGCACAAACTTAATTCAAGGTTTCTCCTGTTCTGGTTTGCACGGACAGGCTTGGCGCACGGTCCCTGCCACGGACCATGAGGTTGGTCACTGCCACTGACCTGGTGTGCGTAGAGTCACTGCCACTGTGACATAAAGAACCCGCACTTCCTTCTTTGAGTAACTTAGCCCTTTTTAGGTAAAGAACATCCCTCCGGAGAGTTACCAGAGGCCCCCTCTGTCACCACGACTCTGCGCTGGGTCTTCAGAAGGGGTCACCTCCCTGGCCTCCTCTCATCCTGGATATGGGTCCCCTCGCAAGGCAGATCCCTGGGAGCCTCGATCCGTAGCGGACCCCAGCCGAAGGCTGCCGGGTTCCGGGCCCTCACCAAAAGTACCTCACCCCAGACTGAAGGTGTCTGGGATGGAACAGCAGCTCCGTCTCCGGGCCTAGGGCACCCGAAGACAACCCACGCGCACCCAGGCCTAAGGTGCCTGAGCGCCGAACCGACCAGGCTTCCGGGCCTAGGGCACCCGGAGACGACACACACCCACACCCAGGCCTAAGGTGCCTGGGCGTGGACTCCAACGAAAGACCCCTCTGGAAGATGGCCGCCCCCTTTTATATCTTCTCCCAACAGGCACAGCAGGTTCCCCGCCCCACCGTACTGCTGCCGAGAGGGGACAAAAAAAGGCACAACCTTGTACTGCGGTTCAACCCGGGCCCATGGCAACAGCGCCACCTATAGGCCCCAGGGAACTGCACACCAGTACTATCTCCCAGGGATAGAAATGGTCCATGAAACCTAACAATTAGTGCATCTGAGCCTAGTTACCACTCAGATGCTCCCCCTAAATATAGCACCCCGCTACAGTAGTATGTGGTACTTTCTCTCCTATACCTGTGAAAGTTAAGTATTTGTGTTTAGGTGCCTGAAAGGAGCACCATGGTAATAAGTATACGTGGGCATCACAGTGGCGTAGTGCCTTGCACTAGGGCCCTCAGTTTAAATCTCAACCAGGGCACTACCTTAAGGCCCCTTTCACACTGGGGCGGGCAGGTGCGGTGGCGGTATAGCAGCGTGATTTTCAGCGCTGCTATACCGTCGTTCTTACCGCGGTATGCGGCCGCTAGGGGGGTGAATTTAACCCCCGCTAGCGGCCGAAAAAGGGTTAATACCGCCGTGTCCCATTGATTTCAATGGGCAGCCGCGGTAAAGGAGCGGTGAACACACCGCTCCTTCACCGCTGTAAAGAAGCGGCTAGCAGGACTTTTGGAGCGGTCCTGCTAGCGCACCGCTTCAGTGTGAAAGCCTTCGGGCTTTCACATTGAAGGCTACAGGCATGAATTTTTCATGCGGTATAATAGCGCTAATATTAGCGCTAAACCGCATGAAAAACGCCCCAGTGTGAAAGGGGCCTAATGGAGTTTGCATGTTCTCCCTGTGCTTGTATGGGTTTCCTTGGGGTACTTTGGTTTCCTCCCACACTTCATGTAGACATGCTAGTAGGTGAATTGGCTCCAAATTGATCCTAGTATGTTTATGTATGCATCTGAGATAGGAACCTTAAATTGTAAGCTCTTTGAGGGCAGGAACCTGAATGAAGGTATGGTATGTGAAGCGCTGTGTGAATTGTTGGAGCTATATAAATACATGTAAAAAAATAATATAATTTATTATAAGCTTTTTAAGCTTTGTGTGTGTTGCCTCTTACACACGACCGTTTTTTCCAACATTAAAACTGCTATGAGAGCTTTTGGCCGGGAATCCCGGCCGTGTGTATGCTCCATCACAGTTTTTCCGACGGGAAAACTGCCGGACAAAAAAAGAGAGCAGGATCTCTTTTTTTCCCCATCAGGAAAAAAATCCTGGCGGGAAAACCGTTCGTCTGTATGCTTTTTTGACGGGTAAAAAAAACGCGCATGCTCGGAAAAAAATGGACGCATGCTCAGAAGCATAGAACTACATTTTCTCGGCTCGTCGTAGTCTTTTACGTCACCGCGTCCTTGACAGTCAAAAGTTCACCGGAATTTTGTGTGACTGTGTGTATGCAAGGCAGGCTTGACAGGAATTCGGTCAGGAAAACCGTTGTTTCTTTCTCGTACATCACGGGACACAGAGCGACATAGTCATTACTAATGGGTTATATAGTTACCGTCAGGTGCTGGCACTGGCAACTTCCAAAACCGGAAGTACCCTCCCCTATATAAGCCCCTCCCATCCGGGAGCACCTCAGTTTTTTGCCAGTGTCTAAGGCGTTGGCCAAGAAGAAACATGTGTTTTTCACTGAGCTTGCGTACAGGTTCTTTTGGGCCTCAGTAAGCTATTCCGGATCCGACCAAAAAAGCTTCATAGCTAAACGGTCGGTACCCGGGCCTTGCAGAGAAGAGCAAGGTTCTGCCTGTAATGCTTCTCTTAGGAGAGCTGGACCCTGGGATCCAGAGCTCTGGTCATACCCACGACCAAGATGTTTTCTGTGCAGGGTGCTATACAGGTCCAGGGGAGTGGAATCCTTGGGAACCCGGTCCCTGAAGGTTTGATTACAATGCCTGCCGTGATAGGTGAAGTTTGGGCTTTTGTGGACCAAACAAAGTCCTGCGGCGGGGAACAGGTAAGTGGGGGCCCCAAGGAACTTGGTTCTATTGGGGGACCCCCAAGCCTAATTTGTCTTTCTGTCTGTTACCTAACGGTATTCCCGCTAATATCTGTGCATGCCTGTAACTACTAAAAAAATGTAATAATTTTTAATGGTGGTCAAGAAAAAAAAAAAAAAAAAAAAGAATGTTTTTTATATATATGTTTAGTATATTAAACTGCGGTACCTGTGTTTGTCCACTAGAGGCCGCTGTGGAATGTTTTTCTTGTCATATGGACTAGTTTCTTCTCAGAGAGCAAAGTCCAGGCAGCTGGTGAGTTCTCCTACAGGAAACTGTTTCCTCTGCCATGTTGCAGTGTTCGTCTATCCCCCGGCCTGCGGCAAAGGGGGCCCTGGCTCCTGTCCCTGGTTTCCATGTTTGAAAATTAGCGCCGAGGCGCACGTGGCCGCGCGCGTGCGCGTGCACGCGCCTCTATATATAGAGGTGGCCGGAAAAAGGGGCGGGGCCTGGGGGATGACGCTCTGTGCGCGCCGCAGCGCTTCTGCGCATGTGCGGGCGTCCCAGCAGGTTTTTAAAAAGCCACATTATTGCAGTAAGCTGGCTATGAAGTACAGAGACAGAGCTGGCAACATTTAAAGGCATACAGCAAGCGGTTGATACAGGCATCCCCTAGAAAGGCACATTAGTAGACACCAACTGTTTATTATAGCAGCATTTATGCTAGACTATTATCAGTAACTGGTGTATTTTCGGCTGGAATACCTCAGCTTTGTGGCTTAGGAATATGCCGTCTAAAAACTCCGGGACTAGAAATTCCAGGAGGAATAGGGGGTCTCCATCGGGCTCTGAGGATCTTGGGCATGCTTTGGCTGCACCAGTCTCCCCTGAAGAATCAGAGGTTAGTGACCGTAGGGCACCCCCAGGAGTACCTGGTACTGTGGCTGTCCCCAGTTCACCTGCTCCTGTGTATGTAACAGAGGAGGTTTTTTCCTCAGCTCTGGGAGGGCTGGAAGAGAGATTGTCAGCACTAATTGCTGCTTCCCTGTCACAGGAGAAAAGCGCTCGATCTCCGTCTCCTCCCTCAGAGTGCCTGTTAACAGAGCAACAGTCCCATACAGAGAACGACCTACCTGAGGGGGATCAGGATGAGGTTGATTCAGTTGTAGAGGAATCAACAGTGGAGGAGCCGTTCTCAGCATCACATGCTGAGAGGTTATGGGTGCAGTCCCTGACTAATATGGTCCGATCAGCATTTAAAATGCCACTTGCGGAGCCATCCTCCTCTTCTGTCTCCTCGTTGGGGTCGCTAAAAGCTCCCCAGACTGTTTGTTCTTTTCCGATCCATCCTTTACTGGAGGGGCTCATTTACCAGGATTGGGAGCATCCTGACAAAATATTTACTCCCCCCAAGAGATTTCCGGTGGTCTATCCTATGGAGGATAAGTTCGTCAGAAAATGGAAGGTCCCTACAGTGGACGCAGCCATCTCTTGTGTGAATAAATCACTGACATGTCCGGTGGAAAATGTCCAAATGTTCAAGGACCCAATAGATAAAAAATTGGAGTCCTTATTGAAATCTGCTTTTTCTACAGCAGGATTGGTGACACAACCAGCAGTGGCAGCTATAGGGGTCTGCCAAGCAGTGAAGGATCAGTTGAAACAGGTCTTAAGGGACGTGCCAGATCAGCAGGCTCTTGCTCTAGCTGATCTACCTAGAGCCTTATGCTTTGCGGTGGACGCTATAAAGGATTCAATCCATCAGGCCTCCCGCCTTACGCTGTCTGTAGTACATATGCGCAGGCTTCTATGGCTCAAAAACTGGTCTGCTGAAGCTCCCTGTAAAAAATTTCTGGTCAGCTTCCCATTCCATGGGGAGCGCTTATTCGGGGAAGACCTGGACAAGTATATCCAGAGAATTTCCAGCGGTAAAAGTACACTCTTGCCGGTCAAAAATAGAGTTAGAGGTCCCTCTTTTAAGAGGCCGGCTTCTCCAGTCCCTAGGACATCGGCTGTGAAACAGTTCCGACGGCCTCCCCGGTCAAATCCCGGAGGTAAAAATCAGGGACAGTTGCAGGGTAACAAGAAGCCCTGGAGCAGGAGAGGTACAAAACCTCCCCCAAAGTCAAATGCATGAAGGGTTGCCCCCACCCAATCGGGTGGGGGGAAGACTTCAGTTGTTCACAGAAACCTGGCGGGACACGATCCGAGACAGATGGGTGCTCTCCGCAGTAAATCTGGGATACAAATTGGAGTTAAAAAACTCCCCTCCTTCCCGCTTTATAAGGTCGAACGTGCCAAGGGATCCCCAGAAGAGAGGATCCCTCCTGTTGGCACTGGAACAATTATTGCTTCAAGCAGTAATTATAGAGGTCCCCCTGGAAGAATGGGGGTTCGGGTTTTACTCAAACCTCTTTACAGTTCCGAAGCCAAACGGGGACGTGAGGCCCATATTAAATCTAAAAGGGCTAAACAAATTCCTACATATCAGGACTTTCCGGATGGAGTCGATCCGATCGGTGGCCACTGCCCTACAAGGGGAGGAATGGTTAGCCTCGATCGACATCAAAGATGCTTATTTGCACATCCCCATCTTTCCAGCCCACCAAAAATTTCTACGCTTTGCGATAGAAGGGCGCCATTTTCAGTTCAGAGCCTTACCCTTCGGTCTGGCCACAGCACCAAGAGTGTTCACAAAAATTCTGGCCCCATTATTGGCCAATCTAAGAACACGAGGTGTAACGATAATGGCATATCTAGACGACTTGTTGCTGATAGACCACTCAGTGGAAAAACTAGAAGTGGTTGTTCACGAGACAATCAAGTATCTGGAATATCACGGTTGGATTATCAACCGAGACAAGTCAGCCCTAAAACCAGTCAAAAGTCTGGAATACTTGGGGCTAAGGCTGGATTCAGACCAGAGAAAAATTTTCTTGCCTCGAGAAAAGGGGTCGTCTTTGAGAGATTTGATCCACTTAGTGGGTTCAAAAAGACAGCCATCCATACGCTTGTGCATGAGGCTGCTGGGAAAAATGGTGGCATCATTCGAAGCAGTACCCTACGGTCAATTCCATTCAAGGAAGTTGCAAAGGGCCATACTGTCAGCCTGGAACAAAAAAGTTCAGGCTCTGGACGTACCAATGTCCTTGTCCCCTTCCGTTCGCAGAAGCCTCCGTTGGTGGTTGGTTCCCTGGAATCTGGAAAGAGGGAAATCCTTCAGTCCGATTTCTTGGAAGGTGGTCACTACAGATGCCAGCCTTTTAGGCTGGGGAGCAGTACTGGAGCAATGGTCTCTCCAGGGCAGATGGTCGGATGCGGAAAAGGCCCTGCCCATCAATCTCTTAGAGATACGAGCAGCCCGGTATGCCCTAGTAGCATGGACATCCAAACTCCAAGGGTCCCCTGTCAGAGTTCAGTCAGACAATGCCACAGCAGTGGCATATATCAATCGTCAGGGGGGCACCAGGAGTCGTGCAGCCCAAAGGGAAGTAAATTACATCCTGAGATGGGCAGAAAGATATGTCCCAGCCATATCTGCGGTATTCATTCCAGGGGTGGAGAATTGGAAGGCGGACTTTCTAAGTCGCCAACAATTATGCCCAGGGGAATGGTCCCTTCATCCCGAGGTTTTCCGGACAATATGTCAGCGGTGGGGAACACCGGATGTAGATCTGCTAGCATCCAGGTTCAACACGAAAGTGGACAGGTTTGTCTCTTGGACAAGGGATCCCCTAGCGTGCGGCTCGGATGCCCTAGTGTTCCCTTGGGATCAGTTCAAGCTGATATATGCATTCCCACCGCCACAATTGTTACCTCGATTACTCCGCAGAATCAGGGTAGAAAAGAAACCAGTGATTCTGGTGGCTCCAGCGTGGCCCCGAAGAGCATGGTACGCGGAGATTGTAAAAATGTCTGTGGGGAGTCCTTGGACCCTCCCACATCGTCCGGACCTGCTTTCGCAGGGACCGATATACCACCCTTCCTTACCAGCCCTAGGTTTGACGGCCTGGCTATTGAAGCCCACATTCTAAAAAGGAGAGGGCTCTCTAATGCTGTGGTGTCTACCATGATCAATGCCAGGAAACCGGTATCCAGGCAGATCTACTATAGAATCTGGAAGGCGTACATCGCCTGGTGTGAGGCCAGGAAATGGCATCCACGTAAATATGTAATAGGTAGAATTCTGGACTTCCTACAATGGGCTGTAGATAGGAAGCTTGCCTTGAGTACTATCAAAGGTCAGATTTCGGCCTTGTCAATATTTTTTCAAAGGCCCTTGGCTTCGCATTCACTAGTCAAAGCCTTTATACAAGGAGTGATGCGTATTAGTCCTCCGGTTAATATTCCCATATGTCCATGGGATCTAAACTTGGTTCTGTCGGTTCTACAGAAACAACCATTTGAACCATTACAGCATATTTCCTTAGTGCTTCTCACCAGGAAATTGATTTTTCTAGTAGCCATTTGTTCGGCTAAAAGAGTATCGGAATTAGCAGCTATGTCCTGTAAGGAGCCATATCTGGTTATCCATAAGGACAGAGTAGTGTTACGTCCTCATCCAGCCTTTCTTCCTAAGGTGGTATCGAGTTTTCATTTGAACCAAGATGTGGTTCTTCCTTCTTTTTTCCCCAAGCCTACTTCGGTAGAGGAAAAGTTATTGCATTCTTTGGATGTAGTAAGAGCAGTTAAAGCTTATCTAAAAGCCACTGCTCAGATTCGCAGAACGGATACTTTGTTTATTCTGCCGGAAGGCCCCAGAAAGGGTCAGGCAGCGTCAAAATCTACTTTAGCCAAGTGGATTCGACAGGTCATAATACAAGCCTATAGCTTGAGAAGTAGACCGCCTCCGTTCAAAGTTAGGGCGCACTCCACGAGAGCAGTTGGAACTTCATGGGCAGTGCATCACCAGGCCTCCCTGGCTCAAGTCTGTAAGGCCGCAACATGGTCTTCAGTACACACGTTTACTAGGTTCTACCAGGTGGACGTTAGAAGTCAGGAGGATGTCGCCTTTGGGCGCAGTGTGTTGCAGGCCGCAAAAGATCCTCATGTCTGATAGCGCTCAGCTTATATATGGTGTATCCCCCCCCTCATTTGGCATTGCTTTAGGACATCCCATTAGTAATGACTATGTCGCTCTGTGTCCCGTGATGTACGAGAAAGAAAATAGGATTTTTATAACAGCTTACCTGTAAAATCCTTTTCTTGGAGTACATCACGGGACACAGAGCTCCCGCCCCTCTTTGGGGACACTTATTGCTTTGCTACAAAACTGAGGTGCTCCCGGATGGGAGGGGCTTATATAGGGGAGGGTACTTCCGGTTTTGGAAGTTGCCAGTACCTGACGGTAACTATATAACCCATTAGTAATGACTATGTCGCTCTGTGTCCCGTGATGTACTCCAAGAAAAGGATTTTACAGGTAAGCTGTTATAAAAATCCTATTTTTTTTAATCTGACGAAAAAAACGGTCGTGTGTACTAGGCATGAGTCTTACCCTCAATTCTATTTTCCTTTTCCTGCATGAGAGAGCATTGATCTTTTGCACTCACCGCATCCAGTGACTGAAGACGAAATCCATACGCTGCACCTCTCTTACTGCTGTTCATGTAATTTCCGAATGCCAGAATCAACTGCAATGGGAGAGTAATATAAAAAAACTGATTATATGGAGATATAAGGAGGAGACCTGGAGGCTACAGAATAGCACTACTATAAGAGAACAGAGACCCACTAAAAATCTAGAAAACAAACCGATGCACAGCTGTATAGCATATACAGGGATAGAGTCAGAGCATAATGGGTCCAACAGAAAACTATTCAGGAGAGAATGGACATCTTTATCAAAGTAGCTGTGTGGTTTCATAGCTACAAAAAAATTGCTTTGGATTAGTGGTCTCCAAACCGCAGCCCATGTCCGGATGCAACATTTGCTTGACTTAATCTGGCCTTTGGGACACCATTTCTCCCATTTATACGAGGCACTAATTATCCCAATGAAACCAACAGTGGGGCATCATTTGTCCTACTGACACCAACGATGGGGCACTTTTCCTCCCAATGACAACGCTAGGGATAATTCCCCCCCACTAATACCAATGATTGGACACTATTCCTCCTCCTATTGACCACAGGTGCTATGTCATTTTTTTCTCCAACTGACCACTAAGCCCGAGGCATAGCTTACTCCCAGTGACGCTGGGACGTGGTTTAATGTATTACCTTGGGGAGATGCAGACTAGACTACTGCAATCACTGAGAAGAAAATTATATCACCTGTGATGTATTTCAGTTATCTTGCAAACCTGGCCTGTTAGTGGGCCCTGAGGACAGGGTTGATGACCACTGGTTTAATGAGTTTAGTGTGGAGGAACTTGAGTGCACTGCACAGGGACCTAACCTCAACTGAACGTGTTTGGGATGAATTGGAGCACTATTGTGAGTCAGGACTTTTTGTCTAACATCAGTATCCGATCTTACAGATGCACTTTTGGATGAATAGGCAGAAGTTTTCACAGATGAAGCCTTGCAAGAAAAGTGGAAGTTGGTACAGCTGCAAAGGAAGGGGGCAACTCCATAATAATACCAGTGGTTTTGAAAGGGGATGTCCAACAAGCTCATATAGGCATGATGGTAAGGTGTCTACAAACCTTTAACCATATAGTGTAAATGTATAGGCTTCAATATGAAAGATTTTGAATCGCCCTTTCTTTAATTTTAGCTTCATTCTGACTCTCCAGCTTGAGACAAAGGGGTCAGACTTCAGGAAACGTCAATTGCTGTCCAATCCATCCAGACCTCAGTCACTGTCCTACCAGCCTCTGAGTATGCCAACTGTAACAAATACCATATCCAAACACAAGATAATAAAGTAGGCTCATCTAAGAGTCTATATCATTTCTCAGGGTCATAACATCTCACCTCCAGGATTCCTTTCATCTTCTCGGAGGATTTGATTGACATGGATGCAGCAATAAGAGCATTAAGTTGCTAGAAGAAAAAATAAATTAACAGTAAATTATAAACATGCCTGAGCAGAAATATTGCCTTATGTTTGCCGATATGCTTATATCTTTGGGTTTTCACCAACCAAAGAAGCACTGTACAAGAAAATTGTATAATTTATGGCCAGCCTAAGTGGAACACTTTCATAAACCGGTGACTTCACAGGGCAGGTATGTCAAACTGAAATGAAACAATGGGCCAATCTGAGTAGAGCTTCAAGAGGCCACATTATATCCAATAAGCGCCACATCTACTTAATTTCAAAAATCGATGGCAGCACTTGGGTATTTAAAAGTATAGTAACAATTGCAACTTATAACATTTTATCCTAGAGAAAGGGGCCATAGAAATTCCCTGAAGCAGTGGCGATGCGTCCATAGTGGAAGCAGGAGCACTGCCCCCTCTCGCCTGCACCCGTCTCTCAACAATAGATAGATTCATTGCATGAATCTATCTATTGTCGCCGCTGCCACCCACTATTCAGGTGTCCGGCCCCCTGTTGAGCGCCGGCCATCTGAATTACAGCGGTGGGTGTGTTTTAGAAGTGCCTGATCAGAGCCATCGGCTTTAAAAGGCGTCCTGATTAGAGCCTGTGGGCACTAATCGGCTTCCAAATGGTTAAACAGTGGGCGCACGGTTGTGCGTTCCCTGTTTAAACAATGCTGTGTTAGGGAATTGCTTCCCTAACACTGACCTGCCTCTCAGCCAGCCAATCAGGTGCACCGGGTCTGGTTACGGTCACCTGATTGGCTGAAGCGTCATAGAGGACGGGAGAAGACATCGAGGACTCGGAGGGAGCATGGAGGAGGATGGCGCTGACCCGAGAAAGGTAAGTGCGGGGCGGGGGGGGGGGGTGGTGGGACAAACTGGCTGCATTTGATGGGGAAACTGGCTGCATTTGATGGGGAAACTGGCTGCATTTGATGGGGAAAACTGGCAAAATTTGAGGGGGCAAACTGGCAAAATTTGAGGGGGCAAACTGGCAAAATTTGAGGGGGCAAACTGGCAAAATTTGAGGGGGCAAACTGGCTGCGTTTAATTGGCACAGTGGCTGTGTTTAATTGGCACAGTGGCGGCAATTGATGTTTTTTTGTTTGTTTTTTTAGTTTGTTTGCACCCCCCAAAAATTTTGAGCACCAGCTGTCACTGCCCTGAAGTATCCATCTGGGGAAGAGTTGGAACATTATTCACAAGGGAGGAGTCAGAAGGCACATGTGGCCCATAACCTACTAGTTTGACAAGCTTTGAGGAGCAATTTCCGCCTAAACCTAAGAGCAGAATCGTCGTCGTATATTTCATATGCATCAACAATTAATTTGCACTTACAGGCGTAAGACGAGCCACAGTGTCGGCAAAGCTGGAAATGAATATCATGGTGTTGACTCGCTCAGCCAGTCTTGGGATAGAACAGAGGTGGACCATAAATCTGTCCTCTGCCCCCAGCTGGTCCAGAGGCTTCTCATCTTTCAGATAGCGGGAGATTTGCTGCCGCTCCCAGTCTGTCGGAAGAAATCTTGCCAGTAGCTCAAGGAAATCCACATTAAGGGCCTGCATATCATACCTGTAATACAAGAGCATAACACACAAAAGCTTTGACATGAGATGCCATTTTGATGTATCACCCCAGAGGTTTCAAGTGTAACCAACAATTACACTGGCCTGTGTTTTGAAGATTTAGATTCAAGGTCATTAGGAAATATTTTCTCTTACATTCATTGACAGACACAGCTCTGCTTAATCTTGACCATAGGGTTATATCTCCACCTACAGAGTCAGGACACTAGGCAGAAAATAACTTGGCGCCACTTATAAGCAGTCCCTTCTGGCATAAAACCCTCTTTCTGCTATAGGCAATCCATTTGTTCAGGAGTAAGGACCTGGTTCCCTACTGGGTCCCACAATTCCATAGCCTTTTCCAGTTTCTTTTTGATTAGGCCACCCCTGGAGAAAACTGGATTTTTTTTTGTTACTCACCGAAAAATCCCTTTCTCGGAGTTCAGTAAAGGACACATCACCCACCCCTCTTTTGGAATTTTTACTTCTAACACTGCTTTGTTACAAACTAGATTACCTACAGCAGAGAGGGGGTTTTATGCCAGAAGGGACTGCCCATAGGCAGTGCCAAGTTCTTTTCTGCCTAGTGTCCTACTCCTGTAGGTGATGATATAACCCTATAGTAAAGATTTAGAAGAGCTGTGTCCATCAATGAACTCATAGAAAGGGATTTTAAGGTAACAAAAAATCCTGTTTTTCTTGTTCTGACTGTAAAATCCTTTTCTCCAGTAGCGAATTTGAAGACTATACTCATGCGCTGAAAAACTGATTCCTGTGTTCTCCAGTTAGTGTCCTCTTTTACACTGTAGATAAGGGCAATTACTGTCTAGGGAACACTTGGTTGCTTACCCCTTAATGGCAGTAGTGATGGCTTCAGGGGTTAGGCCTCCTTTTCTGAGGGTAATTGCAAGATTCTTGGCCCGATTTGCATCAATAAGGGAAATCTTGCTTGGTTGGCTCTGTGCTGCTTTCACTTTCTTTGAGAAGGTACTCGCACTTGGACCCTGGGCCTTCGTTTTAAACTGGTCCTCAAATTCACTCATGTCAAGTTCCTAAAAGGTAGAACAGAAACAAAACACTACAGTAGATGGCTTAACTAATTACAGAGTCTAATGTTATATCAAACCATAGGTCATCTCTTTTCCTACCTGAAGAACCTTCTCGTCATCCAGTTGCGTGAAGACAGTCCCTGTGATTTGTGTGGGTTTCAAGGCCACCCAGTTAAAGACTTGCATCCTGTTTTTAGTCTGCACTGGTTTCTTAATACTCACACCTACATGAAAAAAGGATAGCAATGCATGATTTTTTGTTTTTTTCTAATGCCACAGATATTTCTAAGAATAAGCAAACCTAAAGTATATGTCAGGGCAAAATAAAAATCTGTGCAATAACATTTGGCATTCTTTGATAAATTGGGTTTTCACAACACCTCTCTGTATGAGGGCATTTAACATTAAGAACGGAAAACTTACATTGAGGTTACACTTGAATACAAGAGTTGAAAATCCATGAATTGTCATATAATTTATATTAGCAGGGACTTTGGGATTTGGTCAACAGTCCATAAAAAACAACAAACCATCTGTGCACTTAAAGTGGATATAAACCTGATTCATGAAATTTGAGCTGGGCACATATATCTGCAGTGTTTTCTTATCTCTCTTCAAACCACTAAGTCCTCTGGCTTTCTCCTGCTTTGTTCTTCTGTTATCAGCATGATACCATCTGACAAGTTCTCCTACACGTGATAAAACCAGCCTGAAATTTCTGTCAGGGTGGTGCTATAAATAGATTATCAGAAAGCTGCTTTACTCACAGGACAACTCTGAAAGTCTCTGCCTAGGTGGAGGGGGAGTGGGGTGTGGCTTTCCTCCAATCAGCTGTCTCCCAGTGTAATCCAACACTACACTACTACTGCTGAATGAGGAAGTGAAAATTCTACTACGATGTGCATTTTCAAAACCGTATATAAAGCTGAAGACAGCAGAAGTAAAAAAATAAGGATTGCTTGAGGATATTAGAGACTCTCTAGGTGGACATACGAGGAAAGTTGACCGATTAGTTTAAGCCCAGTCTGCCCAAAAATTGTTGCAACATTAACCATGCAGGCCCCTACACACGATCCAAAAATCGGACGACAGATTGTCTGACTTTTTCGCTTAATAGTCGCAAGTAGAAATTTAATAGGTTACTAAAGTCACGAAAATTCTCGTACGACAGAAAAAAAAAAATCAGAAGTGATGTCATGTGTTTTAATGTATTTGCATCATATTTTTGGACGACAACTGTATTGACTAAACAAAAATCGTACGATCTGGTATCGTACGATAACATTTTTCGTGCTTGTCAGATCTAATAATATCGGATGAATTGTTGTGATCGGCTCTCGAAAGTTCTGTACCAACGTTCCGATTATCGTACGATCGCGTCGAAAGTGTTATTTCTTTTTCGTACATCACGGGACACAGAGCGACATAGTCATTACTAATGGGTTATATAGTTACCGTCAGGTGCTGGCACTGGCAACTTCCAAAACCGGAAGTACCCTCCCCTATATAAGCCCCTCCCATCCGGGAGCACCTCAGTTTTTTGCCAGTGTCTAAGGTGTTGGCCAAGAAGAAACATGTGTTTTTCACTGAGCTTGCGTACAGGTTCTTTTGGGCCTCAGTAAGCTATTCCGGATCCGACCAAAAAAGCTTCATAGCTAAACGGTCGGTACCCGGGCCTTGCAGAGAAGAGCAAGGTTCTGCCTGTAATGCTTCTCTTAGGAGAGCTGGACCCTGGGATCCAGAGCTCTGGTCATACCCACGACCAAGATGTTTTCTGTGCAGGGTGCTATACAGGTCCAGGGGAGTGGAATCCTTGGGAACCCGGTCCCTGAAGGTTTGATTACAATGCCTGCCGTGATAGGTGAAGTTTGGGCTTTTGTGGACCAAACAAAGTCCTGCGGCGGGGAACAGGTAAGTGGGGGCCCCCAGGAACTTGGTTCTATTGGGGGACCCCCAAGCCTAATTTGTCTTTCTGTCTGTTACCTAACGGTATTCCCGCTAATATCTGTGCATGCCTGTAACTACTAAAAAAATGTAATAATTTTTAATGGTGGTCAAGAAAAAAAAAAAAAAAGGAATGTTTTTTTATATATGTTTAGTATATTAAACTGCGGTACCTGTGTTTGTCCACTAGAGGCCGCTGTGGAATGTTTTTCTTGTCATATGGACTAGTTTCTTCTCAGAGAACAAAGTCCAGGCAGCTGGTGAGTTCTCCTACAGGAAACTGTTTCCTCTGCCATGTTGCAGTGTTCGTCTATCCCCCGGCCTGCGGCAAAGGGGGCCCTGGCTCCTGTCCCTGGTTTCCATGTTTGAAAATTAGCGCCGAGGCGCACGTGGCCGCGCGCGTGCGCGTGCACGCGCCTCTATATATAGAGGTGGCCGGAAAAAGGGGCGGGGCCTGGGGGATGACGCTCTGTGCGCGCCGCAGCGCTTCTGCGCATGTGCGGGCGTCCCAGCAGGTTTTTAAAAAGCCACATTATTGCAGTAAGCTGGCTATGAAGTACAGAGACAGAGCTGGCAACATTTAAAGGCATACAGCAAGCGGTTGATACAGGCATCCCCTAGAAAGGCACATTAGTAGACACCAACTGTTATATAGCAGCAATTGTGCTAGACTATTCTCAGTAAAAGTGGTGTATTACGGCTGGAATACCTCAGCTTTAGGCTTAGGAATATGCCGTCCAGTAGCTCCGGAACTGAATCTTCCAGGAAGCGAAGGGGGTCTCATCGGGCTCTGAGGATCTTGGGCATACTCCTGCTGCACCAGTCTCCCCTGAAGTTCAGAGGTAAGTGACCGTAGAGACCCCGCAGGGGTACTTGGTACTGTGGCTGTCCTCAGTCACCTGCTCCTGTGTATGTAACAGAGGAGGTTTTTTCCTCAGCTCTGGGAGGATTAGAGAGAGATTGTCAAAATTTATCGCTGCCTCCCTGTCAGGGAAAGCACGCCCGATCTCCGTCTCCTCCTTCAGAGTGCCTGTTAGCAGAGCAACAGTCCCATACAGGGATCGACCTGCCTGAAGGGGATCAGGATAAGGTTGATTCTGTTATAGAGGAATCAACAGTGGGGGAACCTTTTCTCAGCATCTCAAGCTGAAAGATTATGGGTTCAGTCTCTGACTAACATGGTCCGATCAGCATTTAAAAATGCACCTTGCGGAACCATCAACCACTACTGTATCCTCGTTGGGGTCGCTAGAAGCCCCCAGACTGTTTGTTCTTTTCCACTTCACCCTTTACTGAAAGGGCTCATTTACCAGGATTGGGAACGTCCTGAGAAAATATTTATTCCCCTAAGAGATTTCCGGTGGTCTATCCCATGGAGGATAAGTTCATCAAAAAAAAAAAAAAAAAAAAAAAGAAATGGAAGGTCCCTACAGTGGACGCAGCCATCTCTTGTATGTATAAATCACTGACATGTCCAGTGGATAATGTCCAAATGTTCAAGAACCCAATAGATAAAAGATTGGAGTCCTTATGAAAATCTGCTTGGTGATACAACCAGCAGTAGCAGCTATTGGGGTCTGCTAAGCAGTGAAGGATCAGTTGAAACAGGTCTTGAGGGACTTGACAGATCAGCAGGCTTTGCCCTAGCTGATCTACCTAGAGCCTTAGGCTTTGCGGTTGACGCCATAGAGGATTCAGTCCATCAGGCCTCCCGCCTTACGCTGTCTATAGTACATATGCGTAGGCTCCTATGGCTAAAAAACTGGTCTGCTGAAGCTCCCTGTAAAGAATGGCTGGTTAGCGTCCCATTTCATGGTGAACGCTTATTCAGGGAAAACCTGGACAAATATATCCAGAAAATTTCCAGCGGTAAAAATACGCTCTTGCCGGTTAAAAGCAGAGTTAGAGGTCCCTCTTTAAGAGGCCTGCTTCTCCAGTCCCTGGGGCATCGGCTGTGTAACAGTTCCGACGGCCTCCTTGGTTAAATCCCGGGGGTAAAAAACAGGGACAGTAGCAGGGTAATGAGAAACCCTGGGTCAGGAGAGGTACAAAACCTCCCCCAAAGTTAAATTCATTGAAGCCCCCACTCAGTCGGGTGGGGGGAGGACTCCAGTTGTTCGCAGGAGACCTGGCGGGACACGATCAAGACAGATAGGTGCTCTCCGCAGTAGGTTTGGGATACAGTTTGGAGTTAAAAGACTCCCCTCCTTCCCATTTTGAGGTCAAACGTGCCAAGGGATCCCCGGAAGAGAGAGTCCCTCCTGTTGGCACTAGAACAACTATTGCTCCAAGGAGTAATTATGGAGGTTCCCCTGGAAGAATGAGGGTTCGGGTTTTACTCAAACCTCTTTACAGTGGCCACTGCCCTACAAGGGGAGGATTGGTTAGCCACGATCGACATCAAAAATGCTTATTTGCACATTCCCATCTTTCCAGTCCACCAAAAATTTCTACGCTTTGCAGTAGAAGGGCGCCATTTTCAGTTCAGAGCCTTACCCTTCGGTTTGGCCACAGCACCAAGAGTGTTCACAAAAATTCTGGCCCTTTATTGGCCAATCTAAGAACACAAGGTGTAATGATAATGGCATATCTGGATGACTTGTTGCTGATAGACCACTCAGTGAAAAAACTAGACGTGGTCGTTCACAAGACGATCAAGTATCTGGAATCTCACGGTTGGATTATCAACCGAGACAAGTCAGCCCTAAAAACCAGTCAAAAGTCTGGAATACTTGGGGCTAAGGTTGGATTCAGGCCAGAGAAAAATATTCTTGCCTCGAGGAAAGGTGTTGTCTTTGAAAGATTTGATCCACTTAGTGGGTACAAAAAAGACAGCCGTCCATACGCCTGTATATGAGGCTGCTGGGAAAAATGGTGGCATCATTCGAAGCAGTACCCTACGGTCAATTCCATTCAAGGAATTTGCAAGGGGCCATACTGTCAGCCTGGAACAAAAAAGTTCAGGCCCTAGACTTACAATGTCCTTGTCCCCTTCCGTTCGCAAGAGCCTCCGTTGGTGGTTGGTTCCCCAGAATCTGGAAAAAAGGAAATCCTTCAGTCCGATTTCTTGGAAGGTGGTCACTACAGATGCCAGCCTTATAGGCTGGGGAGCAGTATTGGAGCAATAGTCTCTCCAGGGCAGATGGTCGGATGCAGAAAAGGCCCTGCCCATCAATCTCTTAGAGATACGAGCAGCCCGGTATGCCCTGGTAGCATGGACATCCAAACTCCAAGGGTCCCCTGTCAGAATTCAATCAGACAATGCCACAGCAGTGGCATATATCAATCATCAGGGGGGCACCAGGAGTCGTGCAGCCCAGAGGGAAGTAAATTACATCCTGAAATGGGCAGAAAAATATGTCCCAGCCATATCTGCGGTATTCATTCCAGGAGTGGAGAATTGGAAGGCGGACTTTCTAAGTCGCCAGCAATTAGGCCCAGAGGAAGGGTCCCTTCACCCCGAGGTTTTCTGGACAATATGTCAGCGGTGGGGAACATCGGATGTAGATCTTCTAGCATCCAGATTCAACGCAAAGGGGGACAGGTTTGTCTCTCGGACAAGGGATCCCCTAGCTTGCGGCTCGGATGCCCTAGTGTTCCCTTGGGATCAGTTCAAGCTGATATATGCATTCACACCGCCACAATGGTTACCTCGATTACTCCGCAGAATCAGGGTAGAAAAGAAACCAGTGATTCTGGTGGCTCCAGCGTGGCCCCGAAGAGCGTGGTACGTGGAGATTGTAAAATGTCAGTGGGGAGTCCTGGGACTTTCCCACATCGTCCGGACCTGCTTTCGCAAGGACCGATATACCACCCTTCCTTACCAGCCCTAGGTTTGACGGCCTGGCTATTGAAGCCCACATTCTAAAAAAGAGAGGGCTCTCTAATTCTGTGGTATCTACCATGATCAATGCCAGGAAGCCGGTATCCAGGCAGATCTACTATAGAATCTGGAAGGCGTACATCGCCTGGTGTGAGGCCAAGAAATGGCATCCACGTAAGTACGTAATAGGTAGGAGTCTGGACTCCCTACAGTGGGCTGTAGATAGGAAGCTTGCCTTGAGTACTATCAAGGGTCAGATTTCGGCCTTGTCAATATTTTTTCAAAGGCCCTTGGCTTCGCATTCACTAGTCAAAGCCTTTATACAAGGAGTGATGCGTATTAGTCCTCCGGTTAATATTCCCATATGTCCATGGGATCTAAACTTGGTTCTGTCGGTTCTACAGAAACAACCATTTGAACCATTACAGCATATTTCCTTGGTGCTTCTCACCAGGAAATTGATTTTTCTAGTAGCCATTTGTTCGGCTAAAAGAGTATCGGAATTAGCAGCTATGTCCTGTAGGGAGCCATATCTGGTTATCCATAAGGACAGAGTAGTGTTACGTCCTCATCCAGCCTTTCTTCCTAAGGTGGTATCGAGGTTTCATTTGAACCAAGATGTGGTTCTTCCTTCTTTTTTCCCCAAACCTACTTCGGTGGAGGAAAAGTTATTGCATTCTTTGGATGTAGTAAGAGCAGTTAAAGCTTATCTAAAAGCCACTGCTCAGATTCGCAGAACGGATACTTTGTTTATTCTGCCGGAAGGCCCCAGAAAGGGTCAGGCAGCGTCAAAATCTACTTTAGCCAAGTGGATTCGACAGGTCATTATGCAAGCTTATGGCTTGAGAAGGAGACCGCCTCCGTTCAAAGTTAGAGCGCACTCCACGAGAGCAGTTGGAACTTCATGGGCAGTGCATCACCAGGCCTCCCTGGCTCAAATCTGTAAGGCCGCAACGTGGTCTTCAGTTCACACGTTTACTAGGTTCTACCAGGTGGACGTTAGAAGTCAGGAGGATGTCGCCTTTGGGCGCAGTGTGTTGCAGGCCGCAAAAGATCCTCATGTCTGATAGCGCTCAGCTTATATATGGTGTATCCCCCCCCTCATTTGGCATTGCTTTAGGACATCCCATTAGTAATGACTATGTCGCTCTGTGTCCCGTGATGTACGAAAAAGAAAATAGGATTTTTATAACAGCTTACCTGTAAAATCCTTTTCTTGGAGTACATCACGGGACACAGAGCTCCCACCCCTCTTTTGGGGACACTTATTGCTTTGCTACAAAACTGAGGTGCTCCCGGATGGGAGGGGCTTATATAGGGGAGGGTACTTCCGGTTTTGGAAGTTGCCAGTGCCAGCACCTGACGGTAACTATATAACCCATTAGTAATGACTATGTCGCTCTGTGTCCCGTGATGTACTCCAAGAAAAGGATTTTACAGGTAAGCTGTTATAAAAATCCTATTTTTCGTCCGATTTGTGGATCGTGTGTATGGGTTATTAGGCTACCTTTCACACTGAGGTGTTTTTCAGGCGCTAAAGGGCTAAAAATAGCACCTGTAATGCCCCTGAAAAACGCCTCCCCTGCCACCTCAGTGTGAAAGCCTGGGTGCTTTCACACTGGAGCGGTGCGCTTGCAGGACAGGAAAAAAAGTCCTGCAAGCAGTATCTTTAGGGTGTCGCGGAAGCGGTGAATACACCACTCCTAAAACACCCCTGCCATTGAAATCAATGGCCAGCACTGCCGAAGAGCCTGCAAAGCGCTTCAGCAGCGGCGCTTTGAACCCTTTTTCGGCCGCTGGTGGGGGTTAAAAGTGCCTCGCTTGTGGCCGAAAAGCGCTCCTAAAATGACCGTAAAGCGCTGCTAAAAATAGTGTTTGCACAAAAATAAAATCCAATTTGTATAGAAGAATTGATGGATTACTTTTTTAATTTTAATGAGGGATTGATAAACTAAAATAGCTCCTATAAATATTTTTTTTATCCCAGTTGTAGAAATTTCTCATCAATTCCTATCCCCATTATGCACACAGGCAGCACTAAAAACAAAATGTTTTTGCTGTAACTTGACTTTCATTTGTATGCGGACACACTTTTGTTGTTGGCAGATCTGGAGCTTGCACAGACTAACTTGGCTAGACTTAGATCAAACATGTTGCTAAAGATAATCCATCCCCATTAGTACCTGTATGTAAGCCGCCTGGTACAGAAGGAGGTGGTGCAGCAAGGCCTCCAGAAGGTGGTGGAGGAGGCGGGGGGCCACCGCTAACACAAGGTGGTGGTGGTGGTGGAGGAACAGGAGGACCACCAGGTCCAGGTGGTGGTGGTGGTGGTGGAGGAGCAGGAGGACCACCGAGGGGTGGTGGAGGAACAGGAGAGCCATTCATCAAACCAGGAGGGGGTGGAGGTGGAGGAGGTATGGTGAATGCAGGTGGAGGTGGAGGAGGAACACTTGAATTATCAAGAACTGGTGTTACTTTTTGAGACTCGCTGATATCAGAAGGTGGTAGGGGTTGTTGGCATTCTGTATTGTCATCCTTTGCTGCTGGTAGCGGAGGAGGTGGTGGAATGGTAGGCTCAGACATGGTCTCTGAAGGAGTGGTGGTGACAATGCTGTAATCCAACCCTGGAGCTGGTGGAACAGGGCAGATCTCTGACTCCAGAGCCAACAGTAAAGGAGAGGTGGAAGTATCCAAAGATTCTTCTGTCTTGTAAGGAACAGTATCTGAAAACAGAGGACAAGATGTTAACTCCTCTCTCCATCGCCTAGTCTAATCCTTCTGTATTGAACTGTATTGTAAATGTACTGCTTCCCTTTTTATTGTAAAGTGCTGCACAGACTGTTGCTATATAAATCCTGTATAATAGGATTTCTGCAAGTCGTCTCCTTCAATAAGGTTATGACTTATAATGACTGTACTATTATTTATTACAGGTAATTATATAGCGTTGTCAATTTACACAGCGCTTTACACATAAATTGGACGTTCACATCAGTCCCTGTCCTCAAGGGGCTTACAATCTAAGGTCCCTAACTCACATTCATACATACACATACTAGGGCCAATTTAGACAGTAGCAAATTAACCTACCAGCATGTCTTTGGAGTGTTGGATGAAACCCACGCAGGCACAGGGCGAACATACAAACGCGGGGGCAGGCAGTGTCGTGATTGGGTATCAAACCAATGGCACTAGTGCTGCTAGATGGAAGTGCTAAACACTTGGCCTCTGTGCTGCCCCACAATAAACAATATTTCTTTCAATAATTGAAGAGAACTTAGAGAGGGGTTGTATCTGTTTTCTTACATTATTATAGTCACAACTAAAATACTAAAGGTTTCTTCTGGTCAGGTTAATATGAAATATTGTATACCAGTATTGCACTCTTCTATTGAGCCAACAGATATCACTTTGGGCTGGTTTTACTTGTCTTCCCTTTTCTCCTTAGCTACTTGGGTCAAGCTTAAATTTACACAAGTGTGATTTCGAGAAGTAACCCTTCCTTTTGGGCCAATTCCAACTGAGGTTCCAATCTAGCAAGGCCAGACTGAAAAGATAAAAGATATATTCTGTCTCTTTTACATAGACACATTAGTCTAGGAATCCTTTTTCATGCATGCATGCATGTAATGTATGAAGGTAAGTACTATATACCTATATACACACACACGTAGTTACTGTATATACGCACAAATACAGTAACAAGATATAGACTGTATAAAACATAAAATTTTTATTTTTTTACTTTTTCTTAAAGAATTAAATATTGACTTAAACACTTATAGCCTGAATTAAATGTGCATCACGTTATACATTTTATAAATATTGCTTATGGTTTTTTATATGCACCTAGTGCACCAACATCAGATTAGCAAGACAGACTTTGAGTGTGTATATAATTTGCTGCATATATGAACCCCGAAACTGGGCAGATATTGCTGATGTGGCCTGAAGAGTTTGTTTGAACCACACGGAGAGAGGGCATTGGCTATGTATAGAGGCTGCCAAAACGGAGCCCAAAGCAAGTGGATAGAAAATATCACATGACTCAGCAGTAGGGATGACCTGAACACCCCCCGGTTCGGTTTGCATCAGAACACCGCAAACAGGTAAAATATTTGTGCGAACACCGTTGAAGTCTATGGGATACGAACATGAAAAATCAAAAGTGCACATTTTAAAGGCTTATATGCAAGTTATAACCATAAAAAGTGTATGGGGACCTGGGTACTGCCCCAGGGGACATGTATCAATGCAAAAAAAGTTTAAAAACAACTGTTTTTTTCAGGAGCAGTGATTTTATTAATGCTTAAAGTGAAACTATAAAAATTAAATATTCCTTAAAATATCGTGCCTGGGGGTCCCCTTAGTCTGCCTGTAAAGTAGCGCATCTTTCTCAGCTTGCGGCTGTAATGTATTGTCGGATACATGTACAAAGGCACCCTTCCTTTGGCCAATTATGGCTCTCTCAGCAGAGCACGCTGTGATTGGCCAAAGCATGCAGGACAGGTGCATGCTTTGGCCAATCATAAGATGCCAATGCACTGCGCTCGAATTTCACGCAAACGCCCCATAATGTTCGGTATTCGCCAAACGGGCGAACACCGACATTCGAGTCGAACTTACGTTCAACTCGAACATCGGGCTCATCTCTACCCAGCAACATCCTAAACATCCCACAGCACCAACCACGTCAACAATCTCCCTTCAAAAAAGCTGCCATATATAAAATAGGTAAGTCTTAACAGTATAGAAGGCATGGCTTAATTTCACCGTGCCAGAAGAGCCTAAACAACAATTCAAATGTATTCATCTTTATTATGATTGTTTTAAAGTGGTTGTAAACCCACTTTGGGAAAGAAAAAAAAAAACTAACACCTGCAAGACAAAGGCATGTAATACTCATGTAATACTCAACTGGGATCGAAGCCCCCGCTGCGGTGCCCGACACAGCACCGGCCGGTGACATGTCGTCCCGGAGTTACTTCTGGGTATCGCAGCTCCGGTGCTGTAAATAGCCTGAGACGCGATGACATCACTGCATGACCTCCTTTAGAAACGGCACGATCGCCGTTTCTAATCTCTAAAGTGTGCCTGCGCCGTTGTCTACGGTGCACGTCTCTATTGTAAATATCTCCTAAACCGTGGAGGTTTAGAAGATATTTCCAGCACCTACAGGTAAGCCCTAAAACTAGGCCTACCTGTAGGTAAAAGTGGTCCTGCCACATTCCATGATGCAGACCAGGAGGAATTAAAATGCAAAAAATAAATCGAGAGCCATAAATGTTTTTTTTTCCAGCGGTACTTTTTTTTGTCAGCTTTTGAAAAAATAGTGAATGTATTCATTTGGAGGCAGTATGAAAAGTGCAATTGACACTGATAGTTAAAGAGTATTTTTGATAGAGGTATCACACTACAGGTAAAACGGGGGAAGAACAGTGAGATTTTCTTCTAAAAAGGGAGGGACAAATGGGAGCTAGGCACCCTGTATGCAACGTTTCTTTGTAAAATAAAGATTTTATATAAATAGTATAATAGTAAATAATTACAAAACAGTTTAAAAACTGATAAACTCCAAAGGCACCAAATGAAATGTATACAGAATTTTAATAGCCAATTAAAAGATGTGAATAAAATCTGTTACCTGTAGATGTGACTGGAGAAGATAATATAGTCAGCCTGATGGCTGATGGTGAGGCTGGAGGATGGGTCGTGCTAGCAGAGGACCCAATGTTCTCACTGCTAGAGTAGGAATCCTCTGTACATGTGTCCCCTGCAGGCTCAACCCACAGTACTCCGTGGTCGCTGGATTTCAAACGTCTTACAGCCAGGTGTGTATCCATTGGAACATATGAGGCTTGCTTCTCCTGAAGGATATCAGAGGAAGAACTGATTTTTAAGCAGTCAAATGGTTAATTAAATGCCCTACTGCAAACAACGTCTGTCCACACAATTGTTTAATGTAAAGGATTTTTATAGGCATGACCTAAATCTATCCCTAACCCCCCCCCACTAGGGCACCATGGTTTGTAAAAAAAAAATTCTTTACACTTCACGAATTTGCGTGTCATCCTTGCGCAGGGGCCATGCTAATCTTCTCTGTATCGTTCCAATTTTAGTATATGTGCTGCCGAAGCAAGTACCTGGTTTGTAAAATGTTAACTAGGGCAGCTGTTGGGAGGTGAAAACAACATGTTGCCCTACTGAGTTCCTTCTAAAGTAAATCAGGTCCCCCAGAACTACATGACTTTTTCCTTTACACAGTGTAGGGGGTTGGCAACCCCAGAAAATACACTTACTTTTAAAGCATTCAACTCTTTGCGAGTCTGGTCCAACTGCTTCTCTAGTTCAGCCACTCTTCTCATGTATTCGTTTTCTGTTTGCTGTAGCTTCTCTGTGAGCTAAACACCATAAAGATCAATCAGTACATTATAGGATTCCATAGTTCTCCTTTATCATAGAAAATTCTTATGCCTATGTGTTAGAAACTTACAAGAGCCATATGGGCTTGTAGGTCATCAACATGCTCCAGCATCTCATGTTTGTTCTCAGTGTCTTCTAGAAGACTATTCACGTCAAAGATATTATCAAGATAGGCTTGAATTTGTACTTGGAGTCTTTCGCTTTCCGTCTTCTTCAACTCCTGCCATATAAGGAAATTATTTATTTACTGTGCTGGCTTAAAAGATGTGGTCTAAAGTGCAGCCCGCCACATTTATAGACCTCCTAATTTTGAGTTTTAAGTGAGAAACCTTCAAAACTCCAAGTCTTCATCCCTAAGAGAGTCATATACAGCAGCTCTACCTCTTATTCTTCTCCAACATAGCCTTATATACTACATAAAGGAAAAGTACATGCTATACCCCCATCAACATTTCTTTGGCCCCCTAACAGAAATATGCCCTACCACAGTGGTTCTCAACCTGGGGGTCGAATGACCATTTGCCAGGGGTCACCAACTCCTGGGCTGTTCCTGAAGCCCGCGATGCTCTCCCAACCTTTTCGCAGCCACCCAGCAGGGCTGTTCCTGAAGCCCGCAGCCGCCCATTTAGATCCTGGCATGGATGGGGGGCAGAGACTAGAGGTTAGCTGACTGGTGAGGAAGGTGAAGTGGGAAAGGCTGGAGAAGACCCTATCTCCTGATTTCAGCATAGGTGTCACTGCTACGACACCCCACAAAGCCGGAGACACAGTAACGCTACCTGTGATTATAGTTGCCATTATAAGTTCCCACTACAGTTCTCAGATCAGCAGATGACCTTGATCAAGAACACCTAAGTTGGCCGATCAGAACTCCCCCCAGCATTGCCACTGATCCCCACCCCCCACCAAGGAGTAATCGAAGGAATAAAAATAGAGAATACATGGAAGGGAGAGGAAAAGAGGGGGTGGAACAAAGAAAAAGGAGAGAAAGAATAAGAGAAAGAACAAAAAAAGACGGCTAGAGCGTGGGATGGGGGGGGGGACGACAAGAAATTAGGATAGCGAGAGATAAAAGGGAAAGAAAGGAGAACAAAGAGAGTGGTACATCCTGAAATGTACCATAAGGGGTTTTAATACTGTACGAGTGGAAGGGACTCAGGGAGCGCTAAATGTCTGTGGGTTGGGGTGCAAATTACTTGTCTTGCCTTGGGTGCTGACAACCCACGCTACGAAAATAATTTTACTGTTAGGGGTCCCCACAACTTGGGAAATGTTATCAAGGGGTCACGGCACTAGTAAGGTTGAGAATCACTGCCCTACCACACGTGTTTTTTTTTTTTTTGCTAGGTTGGATAATGTGTAAGCACCACAATGTATGGGATACAAGGACTACATTTCTTACCTTGCTTCATAACAGGTTAAAAATTTGATTTATTTGTAAGGGGAAACAGGTAGCAAATAAGACTAGCGTCTCTTTCAAGAAGCAAATTAACTGTAAGAAAGTGTAAATGGGTGCTTAGAAATGTAAAAGCACACTTACCTCAAGATACTCTTCCAGTCCCAAGAGGGAGAATTCATACTGTAGAAAAACCCGGAAATTCATGTTTTTCACAGAGTGGACCACTATGTTAATGAACTGCATGCAAGCCACCTGAAAACACAAAAGACCAGAATATTATTCAGTAACACTGGAAGGAAGACACAGCCAATACACATGCTGAAAAAGTTTTTTATATTGCCTTTTCCAACTTGTCCTAAAACATGTACTGATATAATTACACTGTGATAGACCCAACTGGGACAGGGGCTTTTAGAGGGGACTGCACTGCACTGACCAGTGGCGGCCCGTCCCCCTAATCCATGTGCCTGGCCCCTAATCTACATGCAGGGCGTGGGACAAATGGATTTCAATGGGGTTTTTTCCTTTCTTTTTTAAAAATACATGATTAGAGCCCGAGGCTCTAATTGGCTTCAAAAAAGGGTTGGCTTGGGGCGCAGAGCACTGCACCCTGAGCCCACCCAGTTGTGTGACAATAGCAAATTATTTGCTATGGTCTTCCTGATTTTCCTCCCGGCCAATCAGGTCCTAAGACCCGATTGGCCAAGAAGTCTTAGGACCTGTCACCACCTATTACTATCACAGGGGATGTTTACATTCCTTATGGCGGCAATAAAGGTGATCAAAATATATATTTTTTTAAACACAATGTAAAAAAATAAATAAAAAAAAATAAAAATTTAAAGTGCCCCTGTCCCTGTGAGCTCGCGCAGCAAAGAAAACGCATACATAAGTCATGCCCGCATATGTAAAAGGTGTTCAAATCACACATGTGAGGCATCGCCGTGATCGTCAGAGTGAGAGCAATAATTTTCGCACTAGACCTCCTCTGTAACTCTAACCTGGTAACCGTAAAAAAAAGTTAAAGCATCGCCTACGGAGATTTTTAGGTACCGTAGTTTGTCGTCATTCCACGAGTGTGCGCAATTTCAAAGCGTGACATGTTTGGTATCTATTTACTCGGCGTAACATCATCTTTCCCATTATACAAAAAAATTTGGCTAACTTTACTGTTTAGTTTTTTTTTAATTCATGAAAGTGTCTTTTTCCCAAAAAAATTGTGTTTGAAAGACCGCTGCACAAATACCGTGTGACATAAAAGATTGCAACAATCGCCATTTTATTCTCTAGATTCTCTGCTAAAAAATATATATATATAATGTTTGGGGGTTCTAAGTAATTTTCTAGCAAAAAATACGGATTTTAACTTGTAAGCAACAAATATCAGAAATAGGCTTAAGCCCTGTACACACGGCCGAGAATCTCGTCAGGGAAAAACCCGTTGCTTTTCCTGACGAGATTCTTGACATGAATCTTGTCCCGGCTGAGTGTACACACGTACCTTTCAAAAGAACCGCCGTTCTTTTGAATGGCACGAACGCGGTGACGTCATCGACTACGATGAGTGTGCGCTCGTCACATTCGATGCCGTCACAGCCATCTTGCTACACCCTACCTATGCCTAGGAAGCTACCGCGCATGCGTCAAAGTCATTTCGAGCATGCGCGGGTTTCCACGGCGACAGGTAAGTGTACACACTCTCGGGTTTCTCGTCGGGAAACAGGCCGACGAGAATCCCAACGAGAAAAAAAAGAGAGCAGGTCTTCTTTTTTTCTCGTCGAGATTTTGGTCAGTTTTCCTGACGAGAAACCTGAAAGCCTCGTTCGTACACACGGCCGGTTTTCTCGGCAAGAAAGCTCTGCAAGCAGTTTTCTTGTCGGTTCTTGCTGAGAAAACCGTCCGTGTGTACGCGGCTTTAGGCATGAAAGGGATAAATTGACAATGAGTTTGTTAGCGCTCACGTTACAAAGTTACACTAAGCAGGCTACATACTGAGCCATGGGGAGCGTAAAAGAACTGTCAAAAGCCCTGTGTAACAATGGAACTTTATAAAGATGGAAAAGGGTATAGATAGATATCCAAAGCCTTGATTATGCCAGTCAGTACTGTTCAATCACTTATAAAGAAGTGGAAAATTCAGAGATCTCTTGCTACCAAGCCAAGGTCAGCAGACAAAAAAAAGATTGCATCAGGAGGAATTGATGGATACAAAGAAAAACCCACAAGTAAGCTCAGGAGAAATACAGGCTGCGCTGGAAAAAGATGGTGTGGTTGTTTAAAGGAGCACAATAGGGCGATACTTAAACAAAAATGATCTGCATGGACGAGTTGCTGGCAAGAAGCCTTTACTGTGCCAATATCACAAAAAAGCCTGATTACAATATGCCTGACAACACCTTGACTTGCCTCACAGGTGCTGGCACACTGTAATCTGGAGCAACGAGAAAAAAATAGAGCTTTAAGCTCACAACTATAAGCGCAATGTTTGGAGAGGAATCAACAAGGCCTATAGCGGCAAGAATACCATACCCACTGTGAAGCATAGTGGTAGCTCACTGGTGTTTTGGGGGATTTGATGGCAAATTGATGGCAAGTAGGGATGAGCTTTGTGTTCGAGTCAAACTCATGTTCGACTCGGACATCGTATGTTTGGCCGTTCGCCGAATTTCGAACAATATGGGCCGTTCAGGCCAAATTCGAGTGGCGCGTCACGGCCCATAATTCACTGCATCAACGCAGTGCACTGCTGGCTGATGATTGGCCAAGCATGCACTATGACCCGCATGATTGGCCAATCACAGCGCCGTCAGTACAGAGAGCCGTAATTGGCCAAAGTCAGGGTGCCTTTGGCCAATCATGGCTCAGGGGATTAGATACACGCCACACACTATATAAGGCCGCCCGCGTGTCGGCGCCATGTAGTGTGGTCCGGCGTTGAAGAGATAGAGACAGAGAGAGTCATTTAATTTCAGTTACTTAGAGCAAGCAGGCGATTGAGTTAGCTGCAGTCAGTGTATTTAGTATATATGCACCCCAGGCGTGTGTGTGTGTGTATATGTGTGTATATATATATATATATATATATATATATATATTAATATATATAATATATTACACACACACTGTATTCAGTTTAGCTAGATCCGTTCCTGTTCTACTGTTGCTAAGATACTACAGGCAGGCAGTTGATTCAGCTAGCTGCAGTATAATCAGTATATATTAGGGCTGTGGAAATTAACTATTAATTCCTCGATTAATCGATTAATTGTTTTGATCGATCAAAATTCTTTGGGCTTGCCGTGTCCATCTGAAGGGCTCCTTTGCTGTGCCTTCATATTTGCATGCCGGCGGGACCTTACTATCTGCCACACGCAAGGGCTGTTACACTTCCCTCTATCACTTCCCTCTATCAACCTGGGATTCTACAGCCATCCACTGGGACTTGTGATAGTTCCCTTCACGGGACATCTACATGCCGATGGACTGATGTTAGCCCCTTCTCATCTGGATTCAGCAGTGGTATCGTTGTACACATTTTTATACAAGTATCATACTTAGCTACATGTTTTTATGACTGCTTTTGCTACCGTTTGGTATTACTCGCATCATTTTTAAAGTTTATGTAGCTACATCGATTTTATCTCCAGTGCAGTATTTATTTTGTTACCTACTTGAAGACTATAAAAGTTTTAATGCTATTCCCATCGAGCGCTGCCTTTGTGTGTTTTTTGTATCCTGCTATCGATTTTTCCAGTGGTTGGTAGCTGCACTGGGAATCAGCCTGCAAGGAGATCAGCTAAAACTAGTTGGATCTATGTGCGTTATAATTAATCGAAATTAGTCGATTAAAAAATAAACGATTAATCGAACACGAAAATTTTAATCAGTAACAGCCCTAGTATGTATGTATATATATATATATATATATTGTGAGGGGGTTAGCTCGGCAGCGGGTGTGTGTGACCCCCGGGATGGGCTCCCCACACAAAACAGGCCCAGCAAACGGAGGTTGTGGTTTTCACAATCAAAAAGGTGCGGTTTATTTTCTATTTACAGTGACAAAACACAGCAAAGCAAAAGAAACATAACCAAAATAAATCCTGGTCAAGTTGACCTCTGACTAAACATACAGGTTTCCTAACTAACAACTGGGATCAGCCTAGTGCTGTCCTAGTCCCTAAGTCCCTGGTTTTAAATGTCCAAGCAAATAGCCACACAGGCTTTGTCTCACCGCACAGGGGTTCACTCTCCCTAGACAGTCCACACAGGTCTGGTTCCAGGCATGAGCTAACATCTAATGAAGCTGGGAGTTCTTATAGAGGCCTAAATGAGCTGACAAGCTTCAGCTGGTCTCATCAACTCCCTGTCTGCACGACGCCCAGCCCTCTCCCTAGAGGTATGAGTCATCCATGAGCCCACTAGCCTTATACAACTCTCCACCTAGTTGTATAAGTCGGCGTAAAGCCTGAATCTGGGCGAAATATATCTACCCCCCTGGATGCAACCAGGTGACTTTACCTTCCTGCTGTCACATACCCCCCCCTCTTGTTTTAACCTCGGGGTTGGAACACCAGCAATCAGGCATTCATGTACTCGAGACAAAGCATCCACATTCCCCATTTGAACGCCAGGGCGATGCTTTACTGTGAAGTTGAATTCCTGGAGGGCCAGGAACCACCTATTCACTCTTCTATTTGTTTCCTTGTTTTGAGCCATCCACTTTAACGGAGCGTGATCCGTAACCATGTCAAAGTGCCTACCTAGCAGGTAGTACCGAAGGGAATCTAGAGCCCACTTCACCGCTAAACACTCCTTTTCAACGGTGGCGTAATTTACCTCATGGGACTTCAACTTCCTGCTGAGGTAAATGACTGGGTGCTCTTCCCCGTTCCAGACCTGGGACAATACTGCTCCTAACCCCACATCTGACGCATCACTTTGTACGACAAAGTCTTTAGAGAAGTCGGGTGAGTACAACACTGGCTGGCTACATAAGGCTTGTTTCAAGAATTGGAATGCTGCCTCAGCCTCGGGGGTCCATTTAATCATGACCGACCCTTTCCCCTTCGTCAGGTTGGTTAGGGGCACAGCCTTAGAAGCAAAGTGGGGAATGAATCGCCGATAATACCCAGCGATTCCCAGAAAGGCTCGTACCTGCTTCTTGCTGTTGGGACGTGGCCAACTCTGGATGGCCTCGACTTTGTTGAGTTGGGGTTTTATTACTCCCCTCCCAATGGTGTACCCAAGATATTTGGCCTCCTCCTGCCCAATGGTACACTTCTTGGGGTTAGCCGTAAACCCTGCTTCCCGAACAGAGTCCAGGACTGCTTGCACTTTTGGCAGATGTGAGGCCCAATCTGTGCTATGGACAATTACGTCATCCAGGTAAGCCGCAGCATACTTCCGATGGGGCCTCAGCATCTGGTCCATTTTCCGCTGGAATGTGGCCGGCGCATTCTGTAACCCGAACGGCATTCTTTTATATTGGAACGCCCCGTCTGGGGTTACAAATGCGGTTTTCTCTTTGGCCGACTTGGCCAGGGGGATTTGCCAATACCCTTTTGTGAGGTCAAGAGTCGTCATGTATCGGGCTGTTCCCAGCCGGTCGATCAACTCATCTATACGTGGCATGGGGTAGGTGTCAAATTTTGTAACTTTGTTCAACTGACGAAAATCGTTACAAAATCGCCAGCTCCCATCCGGTTTAGGCACCAACACGATGGGACTAGACCAATCACTTTGGGACTCCTCTATCACCCCTAAGTTCAGCATTTTCTGTACTTCCTCCCGTATTGCCTCCCGTCGAGCCTCTGGGATCCGATAGGGTTTTAACTTCACCCTTTCACCGGGCGGGGTAATGATGTCATGCTCTACCCCAGATGTTTGTCCCGGCAGCTCAGAGAATACCTCCTTGTTGCGAAGCACAAACTCCTTAACCTCCTGTTGTTGGGATTGTGACAAGGTGGCTGCTATTCCAACCTCAGGAATCACGCAACCAGTTTGAGCTGGTGACCAAGTGTCTGCGACTAGGGACTCTCTATCCCTCCAGGCTTTCAACAGATTAACGTGATAGATCTGTTCGGGCTTTCGCCTTCCTGGTTGTCTGACCTTGTAATTCACTTTGCTCACTTTTTCCATTATCTCGTAGGGGCCTTGCCATTTGGCAAGGAATTTACTTTCAACCGTAGGGACAAGTACCAATATCCTATCCCCCGGGGAAAAGGTACGGGTCTTGGCTCCACGGTTGTACACTCTCTGCTGTGCCAACTGCGCTTGGGCCAAATGTTCCTTCACGATGGGCATTACCTGTGCAATTCGATCTTGCATCAGGGCGACATGCTCAATCACACTCCTGTGGGGAGAACTCTCACTTTCCCAAGTTTCCTTGGCAATATCCAACAGCCCTCTTGGGTGTCTCCCATACAGTAACTCAAAGGGGGAGAATCCCGTAGAGGATTGGGGCACCTCCCTAATAGCAAACATCAAATAAGGAAGTAAACAGTCCCAATCCTTTCCATCTCTATCCACCACTTTCTTCAACATTTGTTTTAGGGTTTTGTTGAATCTTTCAACCAGCCCATCGGTTTGGGGGTGATACACAGACGTACGCAATTGCGTCACTTTGAACAATTTACACAGCTCTTTCATAACCCGGGACATAAAGGGTGTACCTTGGTCCGTAAGCAGTTCTTTACAAATACCCACCCGGCTAAAAACAAGAGATAGCTCTTTGGCTATGGTTTTGGCCGAGGTATTTCGGAGAGGGATCGCTTCTGGATAACGGGTGGCATAGTCCATTATAACTAATATGTACTGGTGCCCCCTAGCGGACTTGATTATAGGACCTACCAAATCCATGGCGATCCTCTCAAACGGGACCTCAATGATGGGTAGAGGGACCAGTGGGCTACGGAAATGTGGCATCGGGGCCAACCTCTGACACACAGGGCAGGAGGAACAATAATTTTCTACGTCCTTCATCACCCCCGGCCAATAGAATCTCTGTAATACCCTCTCTCGGGTTTTCTCTGTCCCCAGATGACCTCCAAGAATGTGCCCATGGGCCAACTCCAACACCAACTTCCTGTAAGGTTTGGGCACCACAAGCTGCTCAACGGTTTCTTCTGCCCTTTTTGCCACCCGATACAGTAGGTCCTTCTCTACGCTGAAGTATGGGTAAGTGCAGGTATTATCTGGGTTCACTAACTCGCCATCTATTTTCACTACGTTTTCCCGTGCCTTTATTAGGGCGGGGTCTTTCAACTGTTCTGTGGCAAAGTTTTCCCTGTGAACCTCAAGATCAGAAAACTCCACAGACGGTAGGTTTTCGTCTGAGGAGGTGGGCTCCTCTCCAGTTTCTTGAGTCTCCCCTGCCAATACTGATAAGGGAAATTCCGGAGAGTCCTCACCACTCTCAGGGGAGTTCTGGCTATCACATTCCTGGTACATAGGGGCACCAGTGAGGGGCTCAGGATCATCCCACAGTTCCCAGAACTTCGGAAAATCCCTTCCCACAATGGCGTCATGCGGTAACTGAGATACTAAGCCCACTGGATGAGAGAGGGTACCTTTGGGGGTCTCAAAACACACTGTAGTCACTGGATACTCTCGGGTGTCCCCATGCACACAAATAACAGCTACCTTGCTATTCCCAGAGACCTCTGTTTTAACTAACTCAGCCTTTATCAGGGTCACAAGGCTACCTGAATCCAGCAATACCACAACATTTCTACCATTAACACACATTTTGCATAAATGTTTCTCAGTTCCTCGAATGGCAGTGCATGCGACTGTCGCACACAGCGACTGACGTCTGCCCGTCAGAAAGTCACACTGCATGGGTTCCTCCACAACCGGGCAATTGGCTGCAATATGTCCCGCTTGCCGGCAGCGGTAGCAAACGATCCTTCTTGCCGCCTCTTGAGCCGCTGATTTCCCAGGCTGTTCTCGCCAAACTTGGGGTAGAGCTCCCACCCTCTCACTCTCTCCACCCTCACCCCTTGGAATCCTCTTATCCGCCCCTGGGGATGGTCTGGTCTTAGGGTGGAAAGTCCGAGTGTCTCTGGAAGAGGCCGTCAGGTTCTCTGTAGCCAAGTATTTCTCCACACGATCCACAAGACCATCGGCCGTCTCTGGGTCTCCATGGCTTACCCACTTTTGGATGGCAGTAGGAAGAGCTCTCAAAAACCGATCCATTACAACACGTTCCACAATCTTTGGTGCGGACAAAGTCTCTGGCTGTAGCCACTTTCTGCTCAGGTGAATGAGATCATACATTTGAGACCTGGGGGGTTTTCCAAGCTGGAAAGTCCAGTTATGCACACGCTGAGCCCGGACAGCCTGGGTGACACCCAGCCTTGCCAATATTTCAGCTTTTAGCATCACATAGTCTTTTGCTTGGTTAGGCTCTAGGTCATAGTAAGCTTTCTGCGATTCACCAGTTAACAGAGGAGCCACCAGTCCAGCCCACTGCTCCTCAGGCCACTTTTCTCTTTCAGCGGTCCTTTCAAATGTGGTCAAAAATACCTCTGGATCATCCTCTCCAGTCATTTTTGTCAATAAACGACTCACCCCAAAGGACGCGGTATTAGTGGGACGGCTTTCCTCACTGGTCTGCGGACGTTGCTGCATTACTGCTTCCATTTGTTGTAGTCTCTGCTCTTGCTTCTGTAACAGGTCTATGAAGCGGGCCTCAGATTGCTGCTGGGCTTGTTGCTGAGCTTCCAGACTCTGTTGGTGAGCTTGCTGCTGGGCTGCAAGGCTCTGTTGATGAGCTTGCTGCTGGGCTGCAAGGCTCCTTTGCAAACCTGCATTTGTCTGCTGTTGATTGGCATTTGCTAGAGCCAGCTGTTTCAGTATCTCCTCCATGCTGGCTTAAAAAAAAACTGCCACTGGTTCTCCACCAACTGTGAGGGGGTTAGCTCGGCAGCGGGTGTGTGTGACCCCCGGGATGGGCTCCCCACACAAAACAGGCCCAGCAAAACGGAGGTTGTGGTTTTCACAATCAAAAAGGTGCGGTTTATTTTCTATTTACAGTGACAAAACACAGCAAAGCAAAAGAAACATAACCAAAATAAATCCTGGTCAAGTTGACCTCTGACTAAACATACAGGTTTCCTAACTAACAACTGGGATCAGCCTAGTGCTGTCCTAGTCCCTAAGTCCCTGGTTTTAAATGTCCAAGCAAATAGCCACACAGGCTTTGTCTCACCGCACAGGGGTTCACTCTCCCTAGACAGTCCACACAGGTCTGGTTCCAGGCATGAGCTAACATCTAATGAAGCTGGGAGTTCTTATAGAGGCCTAAATGAGCTGACAAGCTTCAGCTGGTCTCATCAACTCCCTGTCTGCACGACGCCCAGCCCTCTCCCTAGAGGTATGAGTCATCCATGAGCCCACTAGCCTTATACAACTCTCCACCTAGTTGTATAAGTCGGCGTAAAGCCTGAATCTGGGCGAAATATATCTACCCCCCTGGATGCAACCAGGTGACTTTACCTTCCTGCTGTCACAATATATATATACACACATGCCATCTTTGTGTAGCTACATCTCACTGCAGGCCATTCCTTGTGTACCTATTCCAATATATCAAAGACAGTATGTCTGGAAGGCCAACAAGGAGAGGCAGACACTCAAAGGCCAATAAAAGAGGGCAAGCAGGCTCTGTGTCTAGAGGCAACAGTGCTGGTCGTGGACACGGTGTATCCTCATCAGCACGTGGCCGTGGGGCACGCTTGTCCTTTTTTTTCGGCAGCTGGCCGTGTTGAGCCACAACATGCTGAAGAGTTGGTAGAGTGGATGACCAAGCCGTCCTCATCCTCTTTCACCCAGCCTCAGGGTAATTTGTCTGCCAAAGCGGCCTCTTTCATTGGCTCAATGGCATCAGTCACTCATTCCCTAGCCCCACCATGTCCTGAGGAGTCCCCCGACCTGTTTGACCACAGTGTTGGGTACATGCTGCAGGAGGATGCACAGCGTTTTGAGGGCTCCGATGATGGTACCCAGCTTGAGGAAGGTCGTTACGTGAGCTCAGAGAGAGGGGGTGCCCAAGAAGGACAGCAAACTGGCAGTCATGTTCCCCCAGCTGCAGCGGAGGGAGGGGATGATGAGGTCACCGACTCTACATGGGTGCCTGATAGGAGGGAGGAGGAGGCACATCTCCAATGAGGCAGGATGCCCTCCAGGGGCCAGCTTAAGGGCAGCACACCGACTGCATCACACCGCAGAGCTCCGCATGTGCAGGGCGCTGCTGTCTCTGCGCGTTATTCCAAAAGTTCTTTGGTGTGGGCCTTTTTTGAGACGTGTGCATCAGATCGCACCGTTGGTATTTGCAACATATGTCTGAAGCGTATCTCGCGTGGCCAAAACATCAGCCGCTTGGGCACCACATGCTTGACCAGACATATGTCGACCTGCCATGCAGTCCATTGGCAAGCATACATAAAAGACCCACACCAAAGAACAAAGCGGACCTCTCCTTGCTCCTCATCAGCTGGGATCTCCAACCCCACTATACTTTCAGTCCTCTCAGAAAGCTGCACTGAGAGGAATGAAGGTTTAGAATTAGGTTTGTCACTGCCAAGTACTTGCAGGCAATCTGCTATCGGTACACCATTGTCCAATTGTACCAGGCAAATTTCCCTTCCCCAGCTGCTGCACCGCCGAAAGAAGTTCGCTCCTAGCCATCCACATGTCCAGCGGTTGAATGCTAGCTTGGCTAAATTGCTAGCACTTCAACTGCTGCCTTTTCAGTTGGTAGACTCTGCCCCCTTCCGTGAGTTTGTGGAATGTGCGGTTCCTCAGTGGCAGGTTTCCAAACACCACTTTTTTTCACGGAAGGCGATTCTGGCTCTCTACCGGCATGTGGAAGACAATGTCTTGGCCTCGCTGGACAGGGCGGTCAGCGGTAAGATGCATATTATTGCTGACTCATGGTCCAGCAGGCATGGACAGGGACGTTACCTATCTTTTACGGCCCACTGGGTGACTTTGCTGGCAGCTGGGAAGGATACAGGACAGGGTGCAGTAGTGTTGGAGGTTGTTCCGCCACCACGCCTCCAAAATGCTACTAGTGGTGATTCTGACACACCTCTCTCCTCTCCACCCCCTCCTCTTCTTCTTCCTCCATGGCCTCTTCCTGTGCTTTGTCCTTGGAACCAGCGGTGCTCCGTAGGCGTTCAAGGGGCTATGCAAGTACGCAGGCAAAGAGATGCCATGCGGTGCTTGAGCTGGTGTGCTTGGGGGACAGGAGCCACACTGGGGCAGAGATTCTGTCAGCTCTGCAGGGGCAGGCTCAGAGGTGGTTGACGCCACACCAGCTTAAGCCAGGAATGGTGGTTTGCGACAATGGCACCAACCTCCTCTCTGCCCTCCGACAGGGACAGCTGACCCATGTGCCCTGTTTGGCTCACATCCTTAACTTGGTGGTGCAGCGGTTCTTAGGCAGGTACCCAGGCTTACAGGATGTCCTGAGGCAGGCCAGGAAAGTCTGTGTGCATTTCCGCTGGTCATATAATGCCAGTGCTTGGCTGGCTGACCTCCAAAAGGAATACAACCTGCCCAAGAACTGTCTAATCTGTGACATGCCCACTAGGTGGAACTCAACGTTGGCCATGCTGCAGTGGCTGCACACGCAGCAGAGGGCCATCAATGAGTACCTGTGCGACTATGGCACCAGGACAGGGTCAGGGGAGCTTGTTTTGTTTTTTTGCCACGCCAGTGGGTTATGATCAGGGATGCATGCACTGTCCTGTCACCATTTGAGGAGGCCACGAGGATGGTGACAGTGCATGCATGCATCAGTGGCACTGTCCCTCTTGTCCACCTGTTGGAGCACACGCTGCGTGGAATAATGGACAGGGCACTTGAGGCAGAACAGAGGGAGGAAGAGGAGGACTTCCTTACCTCTCAAGGCCCCCTTTATCCAGACAGTGTTCCTGCTGGCCCGCCGATTACACAGGAAGAGGTTGAGGAGGATTGTGTCAGCATGGAGGTGGAGCCTAGCACTCAGCATCAGCAGCAGTCTTCAAGGGATCATTTACAGTCCCAAGAAACCAATTGACTGGTACGTGGCTGGGAGGAGGTGGCTGCGGATCATGTTGTCCTTAGTGACCCAGAGTACTCCGGACCGAATGCCTCAGCAAACCTATGCTGCATGGCCTCCCTGATCCTGCAAAGCCTACGAAAGGATCCTCGTATTCGTGGTATCAAGGAGAGGGATCATTACTGGCTGGCAACCCTCCTTGACCCACGTTAAAAGGTTAAGGTTGCGGACCTTATCCAGCCATCGTAGAGGGAGCAGAGGATGAAACATCTTCGGGAGCGCTTTGCAGAAAGGTTTGTGCAATGCGTTTCCAGAGCCTGGGAGGTTAAAAATTTCTGGTCCTGGACAACGTGTTGCTGAGGCTTCGGTCAGTCACAGAAGGAGCGGTGAAGAAGGTGGCTGTCTGACCGATGCGTTCAGATTTTTTTTTAGTCTGCAGCCCCAAGGTATGATCGGTTCCAGCAACCATCGCCAGCGTCTGATTCACATGGTGCAGGAATACCTAGGGGCAAGATCAGACTTGGACACCTTTCCCACCGAAAATCCTCTGGGTTACTGGTTCTTGAGGATGGATCACTGGCCAGAGCTTGCACAGTATGCAATTGAGCTACTGGCCTGTCCTGCATCCAGAGTTCTTTCGGAAAGCACATTCAGTGCTGCTGGAGGCTTTGTAACCGATCACAGGGTGCGCCTGTCCACCGACTCGGTCGATCGTCTGACCTTCATAAAAATGAATCAGTCTTGGATCACCAGCTACCAAGCACTTGATGCTGATGTAACCGAATATTTTTTTTTTTTTGAATGTGAAATCCCTTCAAGACTTCCTATGCTGATTCTGAGTGACTATCTTGTTATGCTGAGTGACTATCCTTTTCCTCCTGTTTATGTTGGTAGCTTGTAAGAACATTTTTGGTTCTGGGCATCGCCACCAGTGCCTAAGGCCCAATTTTTCTGCCCCTGTTTAACGTGCATGTAATAATAATTTTTGCTGCAATACTTTGCAGCAGGGCTCATTCCTGCACTCCAACTAGAGTATCTGTGAGGGGTTGCAGTGTTGTGGCACCAATGGCTAAGGCCGATTTTTTTCTGCCCCTGTTCAACAGGGGCATGTAATTACAATTCTTGATCTAATATTTCACAGCAGGGCCCATTCCTGCCACCACCAAGAGTAACTGTGAGGGCTTACAGTGTTGTGGCAACACCACCACCACCCACCAAAGGCCCAATTTTTCTATTTTTCTGCCCATTCAACAATGGCATGTAATTACAATTCTTGATATAATATTTCACAGCAGGGCCCGTTCCAGTGCCCACCAAGAGTAACTGTGAGGGCTTACAGTGTTGTGGCAACACCAACACCTAAGGCCCAAATTTCTGCAGAGTACATAGGGCAGGCCCCTACTTTCAAATGACTCCTACTTACAAACGGAGGGAGACAACAGGAAATGAGAGGAAATCTACCCCTAGGAAGGGAAATTCTCTCCTGTAAGAGTTAATATGGGAAAAAGGTGTCTCCTCTCCACTGATGCTTTATCACCAATCCTTGTTTCCCTAAAAACCCCAAATTTTCAAAATCCAATTGTCATTGGGACAGAAAGTGAGGTGAAATCTTCTGAACAGGTGCACAGACAGCAAAACAAATGTTACAGGGGTGATAACCCTTCCCTATATTTTCCAAAAAGCTTAATAGATTTTTTGGCTTTAAAAATGTACCAGTTCAAAATTACAAACAGATTCTACTTAAGAACAAACCTACAGTCCCTGTCTTGTTTGCACCGCCTGTATTCTGCTGTTCAGAGTATATAGGGCCTTTTTTATTTGGGTGCGGGGTTCCCCTTAATATCCATACCAGACTCAAAGGGCCTGGTAATGGGCTGGGGGGGGACCCCATGCTGTTTTTCTCAATGAGTCATTTTGTGCAGGGACAGTTATAAACACGGGAAACACGCGCCACTTTACAGGCATACTATAGGCACCCCCAGGCACGATATTTAAAGGAATATTTCACTTTTATTTTTTCACTTAAAGCATCATTTAAATCACTGCTCCTGAAAAAAACTGCCATATTTAAAACTGTTTTTTGCATTGATACATGTACCCTGGGGCAGGTCCCGGGCCCCCAAACCCTTTTTAGGACAATAATTTGCATATTAGCCTTTAAAATTCGCACTTTTGATTTCTCACGGTCGAGTCCCATAGACTTTAACGGGGTTCGAAAGTTTGCGCGAACCGGGGGGTGTTCGGCTCATCCCTAATGGCAAGATGCATGCAGCATGTTATCAGAAAATACTGGCAGACAATTTGCATTCTTCTGCACGAAAGATGCGGGTGAGATGCTCTTGGACTTTTCAGCATGACAATGGCCCTAAACACAAGGCCAAGTTGACCCTCCAGTGGTTACAGCATAAAAAGGTGAAGGCTCTGGAGTGGCCATCACAGTCTCCTGACCTTAATATCATCGAGACACTCTGGAGAGATCTCAAATGTGTGGTTTATGCAAGACGACCAAAGACTTTGCATGATCTGGAGGCATTTTGCCAAGATGAATGGGCAGCTATACTACCTGCAAGAATTCAGGGCCTCAGACAATTATTACAAAAGACTGGGTGTTGTCATTAATGTTAAAGGGGGCAATACACAGTATTAAGAACTAAGGGTGTGCAGACTTTTGAACAGACGTCATTTCAATTGTTTACATGTTGCTTTTTTTTTTATATATTTTTTTTTAATTGTGCCATTCTGGTATGACCAGTTGAATATGAATCCCATAAGACAGGCATGTCCAAAGCCTGGCCCGCGGGCCAATTGTGGCCCATGTTCTGGGCCACATAAGATATATACCGTATTTATTGGCGCTGCCTCGGAGGGGACAGGAGGGGGCTTGACGAGTGCCGTCAGATTACATAAAGGAGAAGCTGCATTCATGGCACATGTGAGGCTGCATTCATGGCAATGGCGAGGCTGCATTCATGGCAATGGCGAGGCTGCATTCATGGCAATGGCGAGGCTGCATTCATGGCAATGGCGAGGCTGCATTCATGGCAATGGCGAGGCTGCATTCATGGCAATGGCGAGGCTGCATTCATGGCAATGGCGAGGCTGCATTCATGGCAATGGCGAGGCTGCATTCATGGCAATGGCGAGGCTGCATTCATGGCAATGGCGAGGCTGCATTCATGGCAATGGCGAGGCTGCATTCATGACAATGGCGAGGCTGCAGATGGGCATTGATTAGGCTGCATTAATGGGCACTGACCCCTATTTTGCTTCACAGTTATTTATTAAAAATTTTATTTTTTTCCTGAAACTTTCCTCTTAAAGTGAAGGTGCGTGTTATACACCTGTGCGTGTTATACACCGATAAATACAGTATATCCAAATAACACGCCCAAGCTCATCCTTAGTCCTGAGCGGCGCTTGGGGATTCATTGGGGGGCCACAAAAGATATATATATATATATATATATATATATATATCTCCATCTAAATAACACACCCAAGCTCATCTTTTCCCCACACACAGCCACAAAGGCAAGAGCATTCTTATTGAGCAGTGTATTAGTGCTTGGACGAACACACTTAGACCAAATTTTATTGGCTCAAAGAATTTCAGGCAAAATGGTCGGCCCTCATGCATGTTCACTTCATCAAATTTGGCCCTATTTGAAAAAAGTTTGGACACCCCTGCCATAAGAAATGAAATAAATTTGTTTTGCCTGCTCAATTCTTCAAGGGTATGCAAACTTTTGAGCATGTATGTAGACAATCCAAAACTTTAAACCATATGTTTATGTACTGTACATACAGCAACAAATGAAACATTTAAGGTTATTACCTAATCCCCCCACTTTTCCTTTTGCATCCAATATTTAATTATCCCACCTCAATGTCAATGTTTCACACTCACCATAAAGTCAATGTTGGAATCCTCAGTTCGGAAGTATTCCATTAACTTTTCAAATCTTGCACCTTCTCCGCATACCTGTGCAAACACAGCAGTATTAAGGAATTATTACACGCCATAATTATAATAATATATATAATTACACAGTGTTTATACAAAGTTTATCTAAAGCCAGTTTTGTATAGAGTAAGAAATGGAAAAGCCCTTGTATTTTTTGTCATATTCCACTCAGGAGGTTTCCTTTAATTTCCTGCCCATGAGACACAACAGGCGGTGAGACATTCCCTCTCTAACCAACACTAAAAATATAATCCAAGCTAGGTTGCATTGTGGTGGCTGGTTGGGATCTCATCTTCTAGAACAGGGGTCTCCAAACTTTCTAAACAATGGGCCAGTTTACTGTCCTTCAGAGGGGCCAGATTGTGGGCATTGGGAGTAGAAAAGGTCAAGACATCAGTGGGAATGAACAATGCCCCATCATTGGTGTCATTCGGAGGAATTGTGCCCTATTGTTCATGTCATTGGGCCCCATTGTTGCTGTCATTGGGAGGAATTGTGCCCCATCTTTGGTGACATTGGGAGGAATTCTGCCACTTCATTGGTGTCAGTGGAGGGGAATTATGCCAGGGGCCAGATAAAAGCAAGCAAAGGGCCAAATCTGGCCCCCAGGCTGCAGTTTGGAGATCACTGTTCTAGATCATTAACTTAAAACAAAGTAGTTTTAGCTATTAGTAAAGTGCTTTCTATGTCCCATGATGGGGCAAACCCCATATTTTTGTTGTGTCCCCAGCACAGAAGTCAGTAGAATTATTTCAAAGGAGGCATGGCAGTACGAGCTCTTTTAAAGTTTGGAAGGGTTACAACCTCTACAACATTTTCTTGCTGTCTCTGTCCCCAATGGTGAGAATTATTTACTTGTGTGTTTGAGGTAGAAGGTCTCCTCACTGGGGACAAAAACCTTCCAACTCTTCTCCATCTATACAGTAAATAATAAATGAGAGGGAGCTAGAAACTAGGCACTGGGAAGGAAATTATTGATCTCCATTCTCACTAGTTATCAGAAGAATCCTAGTTATGCATCTACAAAACCACAACTTCTCTGTGGCTAAAAAATTGCAAATGAGTGTCCCAAACATCCCTTGACATACATTAATTTGATATTGTTCTATAAGAGAGGAACGGTAGAAGCTGGAAACTTCAGTTAGCATTTACCACCTTCCTTTATTTCTACCATCATGAAAACATTCACATCCTTACCTCCTGGAAATAATTGAAAGCCGAGAGTATCAGTTCATGTCCTCCCCTGACCAAACACACCGCTGCCAGAAGCTCTAGGACCAGGGCCTTTGTACTAAAGGAAAGGGCAAATTTATTTTAGAATGTTGAAGGAGCAAGGTGAGAAATAGTATGAAAGCTGCTTGTGCAATTGTCCAATTAGTGTGGAATGTTTGCAAGTAACAAGTCTGTTTCTCAATTACATACCAGTCATGTAAGTGCAATAGATAACAGCTGTAAGAAAATAAAACTGGGGAATTGGTGTAAGGTTGTTCTGAACAAGTTGAGCCTGTCAAACCTATTGGTGTGGCCTGTCAAACTGTGATAACAGAGGAAAGGGAAGGGTGGAGGCACATGGTGCTAGAAAAGGGCTTAAGTATTTACTAAATTGATGGTGTGCTGTGAAATAAACCTGTCAGAAAAGAAGTATGTGAGGTGCCACTTTGGACTTCCTCCTAAACATCATGGTTTTTCCTTCCTGCTATGCTGGCCTACTGGCTTCAGTACTTGATTTACTGACCAGAAACATGAGTGCAGATCAGGAACGTCTCAAAAAAGTTCATCTGTATTGTTGTTCTGGATTGGTGTCTCAGATGTAGCATTCTCCAAGCATAGGATGCTAAGAAAATTTAGTTTTTGACTCCTTCTGTAGTCAAGAGAGCAGTGATTGTTTAGTTTGGTCTGGTCTGTTCAGGGTTTCACAGGCTAGGGGTTTGATTGCTTCTCCCCGCCTTTTGGAAGAAGCTTCTAGAAAATAGGGAGGGAGATTCAAATGAACAGTCTAAATATTTATCAATTCCTAGCCAATCCCTGGAGACGAGTGCCCAATAGGTTACCGGGGAGGTTATAAATAGCCCGAAGCCCTGGAGAGATTGTTCTCTCTCTTCAGGAGAGTTCCAAAGCCACAGGAGCCGCTGTCCATGCATCCCGTGAACTGTGTAGCTGTTCTTGAGGCCTCGGCTGTGTCAGGGATGAGGGCCTGGATTTATCTTCTGAGAAGCCGGCTGTAGGACTTCACCCACAAGGCATCTAGTCTGGGGGAGGATTGTTTCACTGGACCATGTCCACAGAAAGCTGACAGCTGCCCTGGGGACTTGTGAGTAAAGACCCTGAATTGATTCTTGGTGACTGTGCTTTCATAGGGTTTCAGAGTACTGCCCATTCTCTTGTCCACAGCAGAATCCTGGAGCGTGAGTATAGAGGTGTCCGACTGAGAATGCAGTAAAAAAAATCACACCTTTTAACGTAATGGTAAAACTAGTATAGATCAGTAAACGTAGTCAAAACATAAGCCAGGGAAAGGAAGCCAATGCGGGTAGTCAAACAAGCCAGTAATCAGCTGGGGCTTATGGTGGTGGGCAGCCTCTGTACTATTTGGTAAGGACCAACGAAATATTGAAGAGGCTCAACATGACAGCCAGGTACCTGGAATTTAGTAGAGGTAAGTAATGGTGGCCACTGTGAGCTTATGATGGGCTTCCTTTAATTATTATATACGTTGGCAGTTGGAATGAAATGAAGAAGGAAAAGAGAGATAGAGAACATCCTGAAAAAAAAAAGCAATGTCAGGTGATCACATCAGTTTCCATAACAGGCCCTACTCACCGGGGGTTCCTGTTGGTGAGGCTGAGGGTGATCTGATTGACACAGGAGGGGTGGGACATCACCATACTGAATCCAGACTTTATGGAGAGAAGATATCATAATTTAATACAATATACAGTACATCAATACAGATATGAGTCTATTACCAACAAACTGATCAGATAAAATTCGAATCTTAGACTAATGACCATCTGCCACCCAATTGGAGGTCTTCCAGGGCTGTCCTAGAGTATCTTTTTTTTGTGGATTTCCACACTGGGTCCTGTATATCCCCAGGGATTCAAGCAGCCAAATCTTGTAAAAAAAGTTCTTGCGTGGCCTCAGCATTCATAACATTTTTCAAATTTCACTCTCCCAGTTACTGTACATCCTCGGGAATGCAAGTGACAATTGGATTTAGACTATTCCTGTATTGCAATCCTTATTACAGGTAATTATGAATTAAAAAGGTCCATGCTTTTTCTCCTGGTCAATGTTCTACATAAGGGTGAAACATGACCGTTGTTCTAATCATTCCCTATCAAAAATCAAGAAAAACAGCTTGGTTTTTCTTCCAGAGACCATGTGGTTGAAGCTCCACCGATTGTCTGGCTATGCCTAAATATCTACCCAAATATCCTCCTCCAGAGATGACATTACCAGTGTTCTACATACTGAGTGTCTGGCTCTGCCTGAATGTCAGTACCCCAATATCCTCCAGAGATCATGTGGGTAGAACTGCACTGAAGGCACAGTTTGGTGTCCATTATTCAACAGAATACAATGAGGTCTGAAGTTATGCCCTCATCCAATAAACATTTACTATATATATATGTAGCGATACCCCCAGCTAAGAGAGCCGCTGGTATGATGTTTCGGGCCTGTAACACACCGCTGTCAACCCCCAGTAATTGGCTCTACCCTCCCTTGGCACAGCTAGTAGGGGATGATAGGATTGTGAGACCTGTAACTGTAGGTCACACAATCCGGCAATAAATGCACACAATGATATGGTATAACTGACACTGACCGTCCACTCAAAGTAATTACACCAACAACTTGTCTGCTTAATCCTGGTATTTTTACTGAACGAAATGGTTAAGCAGATAAACTGTATACATTAACATATGCAGAGCCCTGCAATAAAAGGTATTCAGCAAATAGACAAATATACAATTCTGTACACACACAACTAGCAGACCCCGCTTGCAGCTCCCCTCCCTCGTGGGCAAGATGGCGCCCAGCAATGTCTAAATTTAGAAGTCAGGCCTGACTGTTCTATGTGTAGGTTCCGTGGAGATGGATCTTCGCTAGCAAATGGTGGTGCACTTTGACAAAATTGTAATCCACAGGAATAGGTACCGGTACTTTTAAACTTGAGGAATAAAGTAAAGTCACTAATGCTACTCAATGCACTGTCCCTCCGGTGTGCAGATGCAAACTCTAACTAGTGAGTCCCGTACAACAAACACTGGGCCTAGAGATCCTGTACTAATCTCTGAGCAGGTGCTCTCTCACCCAACCGGATCAGTCCATGTCCGTATCTTCTGTCGCTGTGTCTCGGTACACAGGTTCTACGACACCCGGGTCTTCGGTCCTCCTGGAAGTAGTGGATGGGTAGCAGGATGAGACGTCCCTCAGGCTCCTCAGTGGAAACGGAAGGCTCTTTGGAAGCACAAGGCCTAAACTTCGGGCCCTGTCAGGAACAACAGACTCAGCACAGAGTTCCACTTGCTGGGCGGGCGATGTCCAAAGAGACCGTACTCCGGTCCGCCCCTCGGTTAAATAGCCCATCCCAGCACCCTGGGTATGGTAGTCTCTGGGTTCTTCAAGCAACACCCCGCTACATATACATACATTATATATATATATATATATACATACATATATATATATATATATATATATATATATATACACACATATACACACACACATGCACACACACACGCACACGCACACGCACACACCCTTGAAAAAGTATTCATACCCCCAGCAATTTAAGCCTTGCCACAGATTCTCAATTGGATTTAGGTCTGGACTTTGACTGGGCCATTCTAACACATGAATGAGACACATATGCCTTGATCTAAACCTTTTCATTGTAGCTCTGGCTGTATGTATAGGGTTGTTGTCCTGCTGGAAGGTGAACCTCCACCCCAGTCTCAAGTCTTTTGCAGACTCTAACAGGTTTTCTTCTAAGATTGCCCTGTATTTGGCTCCATCCATCTTCCCATCAACTCTGACCAGCTTCCCTGTCCCTGTTGAAGAAAACCATCCCCACAACATGATGCTGCCACCACCATGTTTCATGGTGGGAATGGTGTGTTCAGGGTGATGTGCAGTGTTCATTTTCCGCCACACATAGCGTTTTGCTTTTAGGCCAAAAAGTTCAATTTTAGTCTCATCTGACCAGAGCACCTTCTTCCACATGTTTGCTGTGTCCCCCACATGGCTTCTCGCAAACTGAAAACTGGACTTCTTATGGTTTTATTTCAACAATGGCTTTCTTCTTGCCACTCTTCCAAAAAGACCAGATTTGTGGAGTGCACAACTAATAGTTGTCCTGTGGACAGATTGTCCCACCTGAGCTGTGGACCTTTGCAGCTCCTCCAAAATTACCATGGGCCTCTTGGCTGCTTCTCTGATTAATGCTCTCCTTGCCCAGCCTGTCAGTTTAGGTGGACGGCCATGTCTTGGTAGGTTTGCAGTTGTGCCATACGCTTTCAATTTTCAGATGATGAATTGAACAGTGCTCCGTGAGTAGTTCAAAGCTTGGGATATTTTTTTATACCCTTACCCTGCTTTAAACTTCTCCACAACTTTATCCCCGACCTGTCTGGTGTGTTCCTTTGCCTTCATGATGCTGTTTGTTCACTAAAGTTCTCTAACAAACCTCTGAGGGCTTCACAGAACATCTGTATTTGTGTGTGTGTACTACTGTGTGTGTGTGTGTGTGTGTGTGTGTGTGTGTGTGTGTGTGTATACACACACACACACACACACACACACACACACACACACAGCTCAAAAAAATTAAAGGAACACCCAATGGGGAAAAATATCATGCTGGATATCTATACTGATAGGGACTGGGTAATGTGTTAGGAATGAAAATGATGCCACATCGTTTGATGGAAATGAAAATCATCAACCTACAGGAGGGCAGAATTCAAAGACACCCTAAAAATCAAAGTGAAAAGATTATGCAGCAGGCTAGTCCATTTTGCGGAAATTTCATTGCAGCAGCTCAAAATGGTACTTGGTAGTTTGTATGGCCCCCACGTGCTTGTATGCATGCCTGACAACATCAGAGCATGCTCCTAATGAGATGATGAATGGTGTCCTGGGGTATTTCCTCCCAGATCTGGACCAGGGCATCGCTGAGTTCCTAAACAAACTGAGGTGCAACTTGGCGCGGTGGGATGGACCGAAACACAAATGTCCCAGAGGTGTTCTATTGGATTTAGGTCAGGCGAGCGTGGGGGCAATTCAATGGTATCAATTCCTTTATCCTCCAGGAACTGGCCGCATTGTCTCGCCACATGAGGCCAGGCATTATCGTGCACCAGGAGGAACCCAGTACCCACTGCACCAGCATAGGGTCTGACAATGGGTCCAAGGATTTCATCCTGATACCTAGAGGCAGTCAGGGTGCCATTGTCAAGCCTGTAAAGGTATGTGCTTCCCTCCATGGATATGCCTCCCCAGACCATCAGTGACCCACCACCAAACCGGTCATGCTGAACAATGTTACAGGCAGCATAACATTCTCTGCGGCTTCTCCAGACCCTTTCATGTCTGTCACATGTGCTCAGGGTGAACCTGTTCTCATCTGTGAAAGTACAGGGCACCTGTGGCGGACCTGCCAATTCTGGTGTTCAATGGCAAATGCCAATCAAGCTCTACGGTGCCGGGCAATGAGCATAGGGCCCACTAGAGGACATCGAACCCTCAGGCCACCCTCATGAAGTCCGTTTCTAAATTATTTGGTCAGAGACAATCACACCAGTGGCCTGCTAGAGGTAATTTTGTAGGGCTCTAGCAGTGCTCATCCTGTTCCTCCTTTCACAAAGGAGCAGATACTTGTCCTGCTGATGGGTTAAAGACTTTCTACGGCCCTGTCTAGTAAATGCATGTCTCCTGGAATCTCCTCCATGCTCTTGAGACTGTACTGGTAGAAACAGCAAACCTTCTGGCAATGGCACGTATTGATGTGCCATCGTGGAGGAGTTGGATTGCCTGTGCAACCTCTATAGGGTCCAGGTATCGCCTCATCCTACCAGTAGTGACACTGACCCTAGCCAAGTGAAAAACTAGTGAAAAACATTTATAAAAGATGAGTAGGGAAAAAAAATGTCAGTGGCCTCCACCTGTAAAACCATTCCTGTTTTGGAGGTCATCTCATTGTTGCCCATCTAGTGCACCCGTTGTTAATTTCACCAAATCAGTTAAAACTAAGTAAGCACACCCTCTGCTACTTAACTGACCAAATCATTATCCCAGGCGTTTAATTGACTTGATGCTATACTCTGATTAAAACGCATTCCTTTAATTTTTATGAGCAGTGTATATAAAAACTCACAAACCCACCTCACTTTACTTTGCAAAAGACGATAGATTCAGATATTTGTCACCGCTTGACAGGGTCATGCTTACATGCATTTTTAGCATCTTTGACTGATGGATCAACTTTCTGGGAAACCTCAAATCTTCCCTGTAATTTTGTTACTCGTATGTCAAAATTATAACTTAATTACATTGTTCTAGTGAGGTGGTTCTCAACCTGGGGGTCGAATGATGATTTGCCAGGGATCACCGAATCCTGGACTGTTCCTGAAGCCCGCACCTCTCTCCCAGCCTTTTTGCGGCCGCCCAGCAGAGCTGTCCCTGGAGCCTGTGGCCGCCCAGCTGGGCTTTACCTGGAGCCCGTGGCCGCCCACTCAGCCACCCATTCAGTTCATGGCATGGTTGGGGAGCAGAGACTAGAGGTCAGCTGACTCGTGAGAAATGTGAAGTGGGAGAGGCTGGAGGAGACCGTATCTCCTGGTTTTAGCATAGGTGTCACTGCTACGAGACACCACAAAGTCGGAGACACAGTGAGTAACACTACCTGTGATTATAGTTGCCATTAAAAGTCCCCACTACAGTTCTCAGATCAGCAGATGACCTTGATCAAGAGCACCCAAGTTGGTTGATCAGAACTCCCCCCCCCCCCCCCCACCCCCACCAAGGAGTAAGAGAAGGGATAAAAATTGAGAATACATGGAAGGAGAGGAAAGAGGGGGAGGAACAAAGAAAAAGGGAGAGAAAGAATAAGAGAAAGAACAAGAAAGATGACTAGAGAGGGATGAGGGGGGGGGGAGAGACAAGAAATTAGGATAGAGAGAGATAAAAGTGAAGGAAAGAACAAAGACAGAGAGTGGTACATCCTAAAATGTACCATAAGGGGTTTTAATACCGTACGAGTGGAAGGGACTCGGAGAGCGCTAAATGTCCGTGGGTTAGGGGCGCAAATTACCTGTCTTGCCTTGGGTGCTGACAACCTACGCTATGAAAATAATTTTACTGTTAGGGGTCCCCACAACTTGGGAAATTTTATCAAGTGGTCACGGCACTAGAAAGGTTGAGAACCACCGTTCTAGTGTATATAAAGGGAAAATAAATTTCTTTGTTACACCATGGCTGATGGAGAGGCCTGAACTTTCCTATTTTATTCTTCTCAGCTAGCCAATCACAATGAAATCACTTAAAACTTTCCTGGTACAAACCTGGTAGTTCATGATTGCCCGTAAGCACATGATACACACGTGTACATCATCCTTCATGTTAGCGTGCCGAGAGTTCCTCATTGTAGCGCGGTTGTAAAAGTTGTATCTGTTAGGGAACACATTAAATTAGCTTGCTAGGGATTTCCTGACACCAATCAGACAACATGGCCAGCAGTACAAAGGCATTAAAAAATGTAAAACTTATGGCTGCCATACATGGCTTGTATTTCGGCTAATTCAGCATAAAACTCGAGCTATTGGGTGCGCCCCTGTCAGTATCACCTGATTTGATAAAAGTAGATTGTTCAATCAAGAATTTCAGCCAAACAACTGCAAGCACCGTTCGGATATTCTGACAGTTGATGGAACCAGCTGTCACAATACAATAGCCAGCAGAGGAGATGCTTCCATTCACACTGTTTAGCATAAATGGAGGAATTTGTTGGACTTCTTTTATTTAACCTGCACAAAGAAATCTCTTTAATAAACAAGTGAAAGGAGGTCTAATTTACTGTGATACACTGATCATTAGTGATCCAGTCAGATCTCTAGCCATACATGTGAAGATTTCTCTCATTCAGCCCCATAAATGCATTCCCCCATCTACACAAAAGTGTGAATGGAGGAAATCTCGCCTGCCAGATACAGTAAAACCTTGGTTTGAGCGCGTTTTGCAAGACAAGCAACATTTTTTAATACATTTTGACTTGATATACAAGCGATGTCTTGATATACAAGTAGCGTCATGTCACAACTGACTATAAAAGAGAAGAGAGGCACCTCTAAGTGTAGCAATATGTTTACATTTAATGAAGGTACAACATTTAGCAACATATTGCATACACTTAGACACGCCTCTCTTCTCTTTTATACTCTGTAGCTACAGCTGGATTTGGCTTCTAATCCCCTTGTGGAGGCTTACATTTGTGGATGGACATTATTATAGTTCATATAAAAAGATTATAGCAAACAGAAGGACCTATGAATAAATGTTTGTGGAACAAATCATTTGAGTTTCCATTATTGTGTAAATGCTTTGGATTACAAGCATGTTTGTGGAACGAATTATGGTCGCAATCCAAGGTTTTACTGTACTGTATTTTGACAGCCATTGCTACCACACCTGTCAGATTACCTGAACAGCGGCTGTGTCCGGAAAAGGATGCAGCCACTGTTTGGTCAACAGTTTTCCGTCCTGCTTTTTCAATTTTCAAGCCAGGTAGTGTAAACAGGGCCACCCAAGGCTCGAATTTTGGCTGATTCAACAGAAAATTAACCAAATTCGAGCCATGCTTGGCCAGCTTTAGAAAGAATGCATTTTCAAAAAACATTCAGCATGGGCAGCTGTTTTATTTCCATCCTGGCAGGTTCACTCTGAGAGCCCAAACTTCCAGGGTCATTGTAATACAATGCTACTAATTGATTTTATCCCTGTTCGCAATGGACTAATTTCAGTTATGTTGTAGATAAGGTGATTCCCAACAAGATGTTCTGTTCCTCAATAGAAAAGCATATAATACAATACATATAATACAATAAAAATGAAATGCATGGTGCAAAACAAATACAAACCAGAACAAAATACAACACATTGGGGGTTATTTACTAAAGGCAAATCCACTTTGCACTACAAGTGCAAACTACAAGTGCAAAGTGCACTTGAAATTGCACTTGGAAGTGCAGTCACTGTAGATCGGAGGGGGACATGCAAGGAAAATAAAAAACAGCATTTTAGCTTGCACATGATTGGATAATAAAATCCGCAGAGCTTCCCCTCATTTCAGATCTACCCCTCATATTTACAGCGACTGCACTTGTAGTGCAAAGTGGATTTGCCTTTCGTAAATAACCCCCATTGTGTATTTATAGCTGTGGAAAGGTTATCCTAGCAGACAAAGGTTTGTAAGAAGCTATATGAGCTGGTAATGAGTCTGCGGCTATGTAGGGATGACCTACTGGTGCTCAAGAAGGGAAGGAATACCCTGAAATCAAGTGGTGGACACGTGCATCGTCACATATGGCTTACTTGGTGGTTAGGTTGCGGGCACGTGAAGGAATGGTTGCAGGAGAAGAGGATGTGCTGCTTTTGTTAATATCCTCCATTGACCTCTGCAAAGATTTTGATTTCTCAGGTGTTCCATTGTCTGAACTCTCCACATCTAACCTGGAATGAAGAGAGAATTTAGGGACAGTGAAACTGAGACAAGAGTCACGTAGTAGACATGAAATACACAAGACATCAGTTATACAGGATAGAGAGATATCAAAACAATCGGACAGATGGAAATGGTTGGGCAAGACTTATAGCTAGACAGCCATGACATCTGCATGTACTGTAACTGCACACAGAGTATATGTAATCAGGGCTTTTTTTCAGCTAGAACTTGATGGAACTCAGTTACACCACCTCTGGCTCAGGCCCTTTGCTCCCTGCTCACCACTATCATTTGTAAACACAGAAGTCCGGCTTCTGTGTTTACAAGTGACAGCTTATTTTCCAACGGCTCCCTCCGATCTGATCTCCTGAGTGGCTTTTACTGAGGCTGCATTCACACCTGAGCGTTTTGTAGCCTGAAGCCAGAAGCTACAAAACGCTAGAGGGGAAAAAATCCATTATTCTCTATGGAGATGGTTCACATCTCCACTCCAAAACGCCTGAAGCCGAACGCCTAAAGCTCAAACAAGTTCCGGACCCTTTTTTGTCGTGCGAATCGGGCAGATTTGGGCGTTTAGGAGTCATAGAATGTAATGGAAACGCTTGATTCAAGCGTCTAGCGCGACAATGAGCGTTTCTACAGGCGCAAATTTGCGCGACAAAACCCTGGTAAAAACGTTGGTAAAAACATTGGAAGCGCTACGCTCAGGTGTGACTGCAGTCTGAGTGCAGGATGGGGACAAGGGAGATGCAGGTGCCCAAGGTGCAGTACAGATGCTGACACCCCCACTAGATGATCTCCCCGCAAGCGAGAGAGGCGAAGCCAACTACAGTACGTAGAGCCGACTGAGTGCTTCAGCTTAATACAGCAACAAAAGTAAGACATGTGGAAGACCGTGGAACTTTAAAGAAGTTGGGGAGAAGATGGGGGCAGTGGAGAGGTCAGAGCTGAAGAGGGGTGAAAGTGAGATGTGGATGGGGAATACAGAGGTAAGAGGCTGTGGAAGAAGGCTGAACTCTGCACTGTGTGTAGTGCACCCCTGAACTCTGCCTTCTGTACATAGCGCACCCCGAACTGTGCAGACTGTATGTAACACCCCCCTTTCTCAAACTCGTAACACGTAATGCACTCCAGGCATTTATTGCCCCTTTAAGATCCTCCCACTGTTAGTGAAATTTGACCACACCTACTATTTGATGCGGTTTGGAGAGAGTGTGTGGGGAGGGGGCGTTTTGTGGGCTCATGGTCGTTTCTGTACCTATTTTCTGAGAAAAAAAAAAGCCCTGTATGTAATTGTTTAGATGTGCTGACTTACGGGAAGGAGCACTGAGCATAGGACAAGTACTCCACTAGAGCTTCAAGGCCACCAACCTCTGGATTCAGGAACTCTTCCACCCACCTGTAAACAGAACAAAGGAGCTTTACGCCATCTTGGACAAGAAACACAAGACCAACTGAAGATATTCACACTTGTTTTATCAGAAAAAATACTTCGAAAACATGAGTTTATCGATTTGGTTCAGCTTTAATACATCACACAGGCACAAAACTGGAGGATTCTTTAGGGCTTGGTCACACCTGTCGTGTTGGGCTTAAGAAAAAAAAAAAGTACACGTTGCATTTTTTGCACAGCTCATTGGCAATGCAACTAGCTACAGAGAACAGAAATAGCAGTCAACCCCCATCTTAGACCGACCTTTCCATTTCCCTAGTCAGTGTTTGATCCCCCATCCCTCCCCAGTATCATTTACCCTTGCTATAGGGAATGGTTACCCCTGGTTTTATACCCTAGGTTTATTCCCTTTAGCCCCTTCCTTTGGTTATTAATTTAACTGCTTATAAATTGATGGAAAACTTGAGTTCAGAAATTTGTTCTTGCCAAACAGATAAACCTGCTCTGGTATTGTTACATTTCATCTATGTGAAAGGTGTACCCACCTCGTTGGTTTTCTAGTATAAAAAGATAGCCACAATCAGTGAGATTGTGTCTCGTATTCCAGTTGTTAATATGAAATGTTTACTGTGTATCATCATCATGTGTGGATTTTTACACGTATGTAACCTTGTTGACATTGATAGAGAATAATTAAAAAAAAACACCAGAACAATAAAAAAAAAGTTAAAAAAGTGCACTGCAATGCATGTTATTATTGCATTGCAGTATGGTCTAGTGCTGGGGTCACCAAACTGCGGCCCGAGAGACAGATATGGCCCTTTGCTTGCCTTTATCTGGCCCTAGCGGGCCAAATAAAGTTCCTTCCACTGATACCAAAGACGGGGCACTATTCCTCCCACTGACACCAACAGTGGGGCACTATTCCTCCCAATCACTAACAACTAGGCACTATTTCTCCCACTTGCATAAGAGATGGGGTTCTATTCCTCCTCCACCGACACCAATGATGTATTTTTTTTTTTACTCCCACTGGTATGGTCTACTCCTACTGGCCACAGTCCAACCACCCCTTAAATTTGAAGAGCAGTAAACTGGCCCTTTGTTTCGAAATTTTGGAGACCCCTGGTTTAGTGCATGGAAGAGCAAAAAAACACACATGCCAACACATAGTACATGTAATATGTACACAAATGCATGCACTATGATGTGAACGAGCCAATGAAAAGATCTCTAGGCTAAAGAAAAAAAAAATCAAATAATAAGTAGTCCTATGCAACAGTCTGAGTGAAAGCGGAGTGAAAGCTGGTGGTTTATTTTAAATAAATGTTATCCATAAGTAGTCTAGAAAAAATTACAAACTTTCTAAACTTCTTCCTCATTTTTCTCCCTAGTAGCCTGTAAATTATATGTATAACAGAAGTATCATTTAAAACAATTAGAACTGGGACATTATCGCACTTATCAAGTTTCAAGTCATAATTTTAAACCGATGATACACAGATTGATTGCTGCTGACATTTTGTTGATGCCGAGACATGGGGAGGACATATGAGGAGGAGAACTACAAAAAACACAGTCACTTCACGCGCTAATAGGTCTTCCAAGGTGTGGCGTAACAGATATCAGATAAAATGGTGGTGTGAAAGGTATATATGGTATCCCAAAGCTAGGTGGATGCAGCCTTCCTCAGATGGGGTAATCTGAAAGGAACTACAAGAAAAACAGAAATGGAAGGCGCGCACACTTAGTGCATCACCAGAGATAATTTAATAATAAAAATTTGGGGGGGAAAAGGGGGTACTCACAAAATGCAACTGACAAAAGGCCATAAACACAGTGTATGGACATGCACAGAACACGGGGTACAACTAACGCGTTTCGGGGGCGCTACCCCTTCCTCAGAGCTTTGGCCTAGCTCAGTTGCATTTGCATTTTGTGAGTACCCACTTTTACACAAAAATTTCTTATTACAGTATTAAATTATCTCTGGTAATACACTAGGTGTGCGCGCCTTCCATTTCTGTTTTTCTTGGAGGAGGAGAACTATATCGATCTGGATGTCAACCAGTGCTGGAATCCAGCAGTGGCCCCTATAGGGCCTATTACACTAAGACCCCTTTCACACTGAAGGCGATTTTCAGGTGTTTTAGCGCTAAAAATAACGACTGTAAAGCTCCTGAAAAGTGCCTCTCAAGCCTCCCCTGTGTGAAAGCCCGAGTGCTTTCACACTGGGGCGGGGCGCTTGCAGGACGGCAAAAAAATTCTGCAAGCAGCATCCTTGGGGCAGTGCGGTAGTGATGTATACAGCGTTTCTAAACCGCCCCTGCCATTGAAATCCATTGGCAGCGCTGCCGAATCGCCTACATAGGGCTTCAGCAGCAGCGATTTTCGGGCGCTTTTAACCCCTTCTTTGGGGTTAAAAGCGCCCTGCTCCCACCCGCACAGCGCTGGAAAAGCGCTGCTAAAACTAGCGGCGCTTTACCGCTTATGCTCGGGCGGTCTGAGTGTGAAAGTAGCCTAAGTGGAATATGTGGCGCTAAAAGACAGAATTGTGACATCTCATATATCTCACCCTGCAGTCCCAAGCAGGGAAGTTTTTTGTTTTTAGCTATTGGCTTGCGGCATTCAGTGCACATCCAAGCTTTAAGTCCTTCATGCCTAAGGGTAAAACAAATCTTAATGCCTAAGCACAATTTTGCAACTTTGACGTGTTCGTAAAACACGTACCTATCATCAAAACTACTTTGTACAGGTGAATTATACCTTTTTTCAGGACAAATTGGGCTTTTATATGGTGGTAAATGGTAATGGATATCTCCTAAAAAAAAAAATTATTATCAAAGGAAAGCTGCCTCAAAATGGTGAAATAAAGTAATTTTTTTTTTTTAAATTAAGCTGTATATTTCTTGTTACTTCTATAACCTACCACCAAAAAACAGCTCAAAATAAATTCTCCTGCTCCTTACGATCGCAGCGATACCACATACATGTATGTCATTTGTACCCGTAGTACAGCCCAGAAACAATAGTGCGTATTTTGCTTTTTTTTGTCCTACCTAAAACACACTGACACTAATTTAAAAAAAAAAAAAAAACTGCCCAAAATATACTGACCTTGACCTTTGACCCAAACACTAACCCTGGCACTGACCTAGATTAAACCTTGATCTAAGTATTTTTTTTTTTTATTAATATTTTTTTTTTTTTTTTTTTACACATACTTTTTTTCTTCTCTGTTAGACCCCTTTCACACTGGTGGACGTTTTGCAGGCGCTATAGCGTTAAAAATAGCGCCTGCAAAGCGCCCTGAATCAGCAGCTCCTGTCTCTCCAATGTGAAAGCCCGAGGGCTTTCACACTGGAGCATTGCACTAGCAGGGCGTCAGAAAAAGTCCTGCCAGTCGGTTGATGCCGAAAAGGCTTTCGACAGGGTCGACTGAGGCTTCATGCTGGGAACACTGAAACATCTGGGAATTGGAGAGAAGATTATGCGATGGATATCCGCATTTTATTTCCATCCAACAGCCAAAATCAGAATAAATGGTACTATCTCCCCTACTCTAGAATTATTTAATGGCACAAGACAGCGCTGCCCTCTGTCTCCAATGCTGTTCGTTTTAGCACTAGAACCCCTGTTGGCCGCAATTAGGCAAAACAGGGACATAAAAGGAGTGAGAGTAGGGGACAGGGAGTACAAGGTGGCCGCATATGCAGATGATGTACTATTTTATATTACGGATCCCAGGACAACGCTACCAATCATACCGAAGGAGTTAAGTAGATATGGGAAGATGTCAAGTTTCAAAATCAACACAGCAAAGTCAAAGATTTTAAACATAACCATCTCAAAAGAGGAGCAGCGGCCAATCCAGCCTGCTTTCCCCTTTGCTTGGTGTAAAAAGGAATTAGGATACTTAGGGGTAAAATTGACAGCATCACTAGAGTCCCTATTTGAGGCGAACTATATCCCCGTATTAAATAAAGTAAAAGATCAACTTAACAATCTAAGATATAAATTCTTATCTTGGCTAGGGAGGATAAATGTTTTAAACATAATTATTTTGCCCAAATTAACCTATATATTTCAAATGATCCCAATAAGAGTCCCACAGATTTTTTTTTCGAAACTAAGGGATCTAACATCGAAATACATTTGGATGGGTAAACATCCTAGAATTTCATATACAACTTTAGTAAAGGGGAAAAAGTCAGGTGGGGTAGCAGCACCAGACTATAAGAAGTACTATCAGGCAATCGTTATTTCACGGATAATAGGTTGGACACACAACAAAAGGGGGAAAAGGATGGGTGGAAATTGAAAAAGCACAAAGTAAAGTAGACTTAGGGAAGAGTGTATGGATTCCACGACAGTATCGTGAACTGTCAAAAAACACAATCCCATTAACCAAACATTTGCTTAGGGTATGGGATGGACTGGGCAAAGTACACCACTGGCAATACAATTCACCTTTAATTTCTTTATTAGACACAAATTATTTTAAACCTGGAAAATATGAGCACATATATTTTACTAGATGGTCAAAAAAAGATGAAATATTATTACACGATGTGATGACAGGAAATAGGATATGCACATTCACAGAGTTAACACAGAAATTGGGTAGTAAACCATTAGATAGATGGAGATATGCACAAATACAACATTTCACACAGACTCTTCCCCAGCCACTGTGGGGAAAGGGCGATATGAACTCAATGCAGAAACTTCTCTCCTCCCCGCGGAGTCTGGAACAGACTGTGTCCAAACTCTATAAAATACTGATAGAGGAAACAGGACCCAAATATCCCCCGTACCTGGGTAAATGGGAGGGAGATATAGGTCCCTTACACGGAGATAAACATAGGAATAAGATTTTGAAGATAGCCTGTTGTGCTTCCAGTGATGTTAGGACAGTAGAAATGTGCTACAAATAGCAAGATGGTGCATCACTTCACAGAGAGCACATAAAGTGAACATAGAGACCCCCCCCCCCCCATCTTGCTGGAGGCGCTGCGGTGTTCGTGGGACCTTTGCACATTTATGGTGGGAGTGCGAGAAGATTCAGTCATATTGGGAGAGAGTAATAGATAATATCCATCAAATAACAGGGGAACAGATTCAGAAAAATCCGTGGAAATATCTGTTCCACGATACAGATAGAAAGACAGCTCAATACAGGAACACTTTGGTCCCCCATCTTCTGAACGCCGCTAAAAGTCTGATCCCAAGACTGTGGAGAACTCCCGAAGCCCCCACTATGAAGGAATGGGTAGTAAAAATAGACTGGTTGAGCGCAATAGAAGAAACAATACATAGAATGGAAGACTCTCTAGAAGTATACAATAATGTATGGGGGAAGTGAGCAGAATTTAAAAAATCACGAGAATATGTGTTGGAGTGTTAAAGGGAAAAGGGAAGAAGGCGGGAGGACAGAGCCCTGGGGGAAACCAGGGCGTGGGTTGAGATAGGAATGATTAAGTCTGGGATGGAAGGGGGGGGGGGGAGAGAGGACATATATATATATATATATATATATATATATATATATGTGTGTATGTATTTTTTTTTTTTATTAGGGGAGGGGATGGGGGGAGGGAATGTATGCTTTGAACTATTTTGATATGAAATGGAAATGAAAGGTGGAGACACCTACTGTATAACTTGTTAAACTGAAAAATGTATAAACAAAGAGAGAATATACAGAAAAAGTCCTGCCAGCAGCTTCTTTGGAGTGCATTAGGAGCGGTGAATTCACCACTCCTAAAGCGCCCCTGTCCATTGAAATCAATGGGCAGCGCCGGCAAAGAGCCCCTGTAGCAGCGCTTTGCGGGCGGTTTTAACCCTTTGTTGGCCGCTAGCGGGGGCTAAAAGCGCCCCTGCTAGCGGCCAAATAGTGCTGCAAATATGATGGTAAAGCGCCGCTAAAAATAGTGGCGTTTTACCGCCGACGCCCGGGCGGCTCAGTGTGAAAGGGCTCTAAGGAGAGACAAAGATATTGTATTTTTCCTCTCCATTCACTGAGAGAGAGAGAGAGAAAAAGAAACACAGGGGCGGCTTCACAGTGACTGATCACTGTGGTAGCCAATCAGGTGACCCAGAACCGGGAGTTTCTGGTCCCAATCGTTAATACGGCACCCGGGGCTCTCATTGAGACCCCGGTCAGGGTGCTGGGAGTGCGCTGTGCGGCGCGCTCCCAACACAAAGGCGAATATGCAGCTGCAAAAAGCCCAGTGCGTTAGAGCTGCATATTTGTGTTATATCGCCGTCAATGGCTTAATGTACATACTATTACCTCTGTCCACCTGATGAAGCTGATTGCAAAACGCGTTGAACCATAATACCACTACTCTGTGCACTGGAGAGGTCTCATGGAGCAACTACTGTAACAGAGCGGCCATATGTAACAAGACTATTATGTCCTGCATCATTTAACCTATTGTTAAAGTTAAACTAAGGCTAAAATTATTTTTACATTAATCCATTCCTTGCATTAAAGTGGTTGTAAAGGTTCGCATTTTTTTTAAAATAAAAAACATGTCATACTTACCTCCACTGTGCAGCTCGTTTTGCACAGAGTGGCCCCGAACGCCGTTTTCTGGGGTCCCCGGGCAGCTCTCTCGGCTCCTCCCTGCCTCAGATAACCCCCTCTGGGAAGCGCTCTCCCAAGGGGGCTACCTTGCAGGTGCGTTCCCGAGTCCTGTATTCGGCGTTCATAGCCGCCAAGTACAGGACTCTGCCCCGCCCCCCGTCGACCGCAGCATTGGATTTGATTGACAGCAGCGCGAGCCAATGGCTGCGCTTCTATCAATCTATCCAATGAAGAGCTAAGAAGCCCTGGCTAAGGAAGAGCGCGCTCGCGACCCGGGACTTTCCAGGGCTCAGGTAAGTAAAACGGGGGGCTGGTAATCGTCAGATGTTTTTTCACCTTAATGCATAGGATGCATTAAGGTGAAAAACATGAACCTTTACAACCCCTTTAAGATAAAAATATGTTTTATATCTTTCTGTCCCCCCCCTTGCCTGTGTGAAGGGGAAGAAAGGAAACGTGCATGGCTGAATCTCTTCTCCCCTCTTCCCCTTCACACAGGGACTTGAGCAGCAGCAGGCGCCAATGGCTCCTGCTGTTGTCAATCAAATGCAGGGAGGAGGAAGTGGGGGACAGGGCTAAGCCCCGCTGTGTGTGTCTATGAAGTGTGGCTCTATAGAGACACAGCTCAGGAGCGAGCACTCATCGTGCGCCTGCATAGCAAACTGCTATGGGGACACACACAGAAAATGAAGGGGCAAAGATTACCGGTGAGTGACCTAAGAGGAGGACCGGAGCCGCTCTGTGCAATACCATTACACAGAGCAGGTGAGTATAACATGTTTGTTATTTTAATAAAAAAAAAAAAAAAAAAAAAAATGAACCTTTAGTAACACTAAGATACACTGTAAAAGATATCTGCATAGCAAAAGGTAGTCACATATAGCGTATTTGTCACAAGCATCTACACATATGTAAAAAAGCATGTATGTAAAGTACGATTTTATCTTTTATTTATTGAATAAAAAGTATGTTTTTAATCTGCTCAATGTTTTTTGTTACCTATAAAGTCCCATTTATTTGGCTATTTGTGATTCCTGCTGAATCAGCTGAAATCTGTTCCATCAGTGTCCCTGTTGGCACCACCTGGCTGGACAAAAGACAATTTTTCGATTGACTGTCATCAAAGGAGCTGGGTGGAAAATTCTTGACCAAACAGTGCCTTCATCCAATCACCGAGGGTTCCGCATGTCTGAAAACAATAGCCGGCAATGCAGATTCATCCATCCACACTGTTTTAGGAAAATTTCAGTCATTTCTCTCATTCGTGCATATGGCTGGCTTTAGTGTGAAGCTGATGTATCTAAACCCATCCAATACAAACATGGAGGATTCAGTGGAAGGGCAGAAGTTTTCGATTTTGTTAGAATACAACACTTACCCAATGTGATTGGTCCGTAAGGAGATCTCAAGTTCTCTTAGAACCTGTGTGGATTCTTGAACTCTTCTCTTGAACTAAAACAAAGACATTCACATTAGGTTAGGTCAAAAATCTTCCTCTCGCCTTTAGGGCTCGTTTACAGGGGAGGTTGGGGGGCTGTAAAACCCCAAAGTTGAGACATGCCTTAACTGCCCCCAACCACTACTCCCTTAAGCTGCAGAGGCAATGGTCGGGGGTGTACGCATGTCACAATCTCAAAGCATAGTGGGCATCACACTCCCTGATGCTTTTGGAATGCGTGACACCCACCAAACACAATCCATTAAAGCGAATAGGGCTGCACTACAAGTGTCCTGCAACCGCGTGCAGTGGGTTAAAGGGTCGAGGGGTGGTGGTGAGAAGGCGCAGAACGCTCGAGAAAGCACAGAACGTGTAAACAAGCCCTTAAATATATTACAGGGTCACTTTGACCAGAACTGGCATTTTAAAGTGTGAGAGTAGATGCTGGAGGGCTAAACCAGAATTATTTCTTATATCTTTAAAGCTTTGTTCACACGGCTTCAGCTTGTAAAAGAGCAGTGTGAACAATGAGCTTTTGCAACCTTCAACTCCAGTTCGAGGATAGTAAACACAGATCCAAATGGCTGTCACTTTAAACAGGCTTTTGCCAAGTTTCAAATGATGATGAAACAATTCTTCTATTAGTGCTCCTAATACATACAATATCTTTATGGACATTTTTTAAAGGTTTACTGAACTTTGTCCTAAGAGATGCCATGATTTCCTTCAACAGGATCCATATGAATCCATTTACCTCCCAAGGACTTTTAAGTATAATATTGGATCCAGCTCCACTATCCATACCCCTGGATTCTTTTACAGACTGGTTGTAGTCCACCTAGTGCCTCGCTTCAAAATTACATAAAATTGTTGAAAGGTACACCATGTTGCCAAAAATATTGGGAAGCCTGCCTTTACAGGCACCTGAACTTTAATGGCATCCCAGTCTTAGTCTGTAGGGTTCAATATTGAGTTGGTCCACCCTTTGCAGCTATAACAGCTTCACCTCTTCTGGGAAGGCTGTCCACAAGGTTTAGGAGTGTCTATGGGAATGTTTGACCATTCTTCCAGAAGTGCATTTGTGAGGTCAGCCAAACTCGCTCACCCATGTCTTTATGGACCTTGCTTTGTGCACTGGTGTGCAGTCATGTTGGAACAGGAAGGGGCCATCCCCAAACTGTTCCCACAAATTTGAGAGCATGAAATTGTCCAAAATGTCTTGGTACCCCGACACCTTAAGAGTTCCCTTCACTGGATTTAAGGGGCCAAGCCCAACCCCTGATAAAACAACCCCAAAGCATAATCCCCCCTCCACCTAATGATTTGGACCAGTGCACAAAAGCAAGGTCCATAAAGAAATGGCTTAACGGGTTTGGGGTGCAGGAACTTGACTGGCCTGCACAGAGTCCTGACCTCAACCCGATAGAACACCTTTGGGATAAATTAGAGTGGAGACTGCGAGCCAGGCCTTCTCATCCAACATCAGTGCCTGACCTCACAAATGTACTTTTCTGGAAGAATGGTCAAACATTCCCATAGACACACTCCTAAACCTTGTGGACAGCCTTCCCAGAAGAGTTGAAGCTGTTATAGCTGCAAAGGGTGGGCCAACTCAATATTGAACCCTACGGACTAAGACTGGGATGCCATTAAAGTTCATGTGCGTGTAAAGGCAAAAGGCAGGTGTCCCAATACTTTTGACAATATAGTGTATGTAAATCCATGTACCTCCTAAAGACTTAAGTATAATATTGGATCGAGCTCCACTATCCATACCCCTGGATTCTTTTACAGACTGGCTGTCGTCCACCTTAGTGTCTAGCTCAAAGATTACATAATTGATGAAAGGTATATTCTGTATGGTTAGTTTTCAATTTTACATTTTTATTAAGCAAAGATAAGGGAAATTCAGATACTCGAAAAGTATTAGCTAGATGTGATGTTTGACAATAGAATGGTACACTCATTATTGTCCCAGTTGTCTGTTTAAATGAGAAACCTATACAAAGGATCACTATGAGAAATACAGTGCGGATCTAAGCTCAGAACTCAGTCTTTTCACTTTCCTGAACATCATTTGCACATGACTGTAGAAATTGCTTTAGACATCCCTTCTGTTGTAAAAATTTAAAGAAGTAAGAAATTGGGATTTTGAAGGTGCAACAACACAAAAATATATGCAAAAATATAAATTTATTGAGAAAATTTAAAATACAGAATATAAAAATCCATCCAGTATTACTGTACAATTGATAGGTGTGCTACCTGAGAAATTCTCTCTACATATCTTTCACCAAGATTATTGGCTTCTTCAGGAGAATAAATTTGTCAGGCATGTGTCCACTGAAAATAAGGAAACACAACATAAGTACACATAAAAACAACTTGTGTGTATCTTGTTTTGTAACAATACAAATTCAAGTATTCCCCAGTTGGCTGTGACCCAAATAAAAGACCAAAAAGGAAAGGACAATTACCTGCATGGTGGAATCAAACCACCTACGGATGGAGATAAAATCGGCCAAGAGATCAAAGAGAACCCCTGTGTTTCTTTATTTTCAGTAGACACGTGCCTGACAAATTTATTCTCCTGAAGAAGCCAATAATCTTGGTGAAACATATGTAGAGAGAATTTCTCAGTTAGCACACCTATCAATTGTACAGTAATACTGGATGGATTTTTATATTCTGTATTTTTAATTTTCTCAATAAATTTTTTTTTTTGCATATATTTTTGTGTTGTTGCACCTTCAAAATCCCAATCTCTTCCTTCTTCAAATTTATATATCAAAGGGATGTGGTGCTGATCAATGTAGTTGACCAGTTAACAAATTCCTCCTTCTGTTGTAGCTTACCTTCCGGCTGATTCCACCCGTGTCCACATAGCTTCTCAGTTTATGGATGTAGGTGGCTGGTGGGTTCTTCACCTGGAACCTTTCCTGATAAAACAGATCTGTGTTAAGACATGCACATGTGGTAACCAGGGCCATCTTAATAGAATCATGGGCCCCTGCGCAAAGCAATGAACTTGGGCCCAACCTGCCCCAATTTACACACCTACTCAAGAATAAAGTATAAATAGTTGATAGAATTTAACATACAATTATTGGTACTTTCAATAAAATAGATTTTAAACAATAAGAAAACATGCCATAAATCAAAGACTAATCAACACAAAGGGCACAGTACAGGGGGAGGCAGAAAGGCAAAGTACGGGGGGGGGGGGGGACAGGAGGGGAAGATACTAGGATCAGGAGGGCATAATACAGGTTTCTGGGATGCAGACTTTCTTGGAAAAGCCTAGTAAAAAGTATGACTATCCCAGCAAAACCAAGACAGTTGGCAAGTATGAGGTAATGCAAGATCATGTGGCCCCCATGCACCTGGGAAGTGCCCAAGGGTGCCCATGCATTAAAGTGATTGTTATTTTTTTTTAAAAAGGAAGGCTTACAAACATGTCATACTTACCTCCACTGTGCAGCTCGTTTTGCACAGAGTGGCCCCGATCGTCCTCTTCTGGGGTCCCCTGGCGGCTCTCGCGGCTCCTCTCGCATCAGATAACCCCCTAGGAGAAGCGCTCTCCCGGGGGGTTACCTTGCGGGCGCGCTCCCGAGTCGAGCATTCGGCGTCCATAGACACGAATGCCGGACTCGGCCCCGCCCCCCGGTACCCGCGCCATTGGATTTTATTGACAGCAGCGGGAGCCAATAGCTGCACCGCTATCAATCTATCCAATCAAGAGCCGGGACCCCGTGCAGAGAGGGACAGCGTGTCTCCGCCGAGGGAAATACGGGGCTCAGGTAAGTAAAACGGGGGGCCGGTGACTGCCAGAAGTTTTTTCACCTTAATGCATAGGATGCATTAAGGTGAAAAAACATGAGGATTTACAACTCCTTTAAGAAAGCCCTGGTGGTAACACAAAAGGTTGAACCATACACCTATACACTTGCTGCAGCTCTTATGAAGACAACATAGTGAAGCATAATGTCTACACAGACATCCCACTTACCTGATCACACACCAGCTCCCATTTCTTGTCTTGGTCATACTGCCGGAGAACGCTGATCTTATCTGGAGGGAGATTCATAGCTTCCTGAAAAGAGACAACAGTGTCATGGACAGAACTTTGCATAAAACTTCTTCAGCTAGCTACATCCATGAGATGGAAAATGTGTGCAATCCAACCACAGAACTACGGTTACATTGCCATGCTTGTATCTTCCTTGAGTCCATGATAATGTAATAGATGAGAAGCATCAGACACCTTAGGATCTGGTCTTATATCACAGGTTCAGTTGATCAAATCCTCAATATCCCACAATAAACAGAGGGTGCCACATTTATACCTGTCATTGCCAGGACCAAGCAACCATAGGTATATCTAGAAAGTGTACATATACTTGCCAGCACACCATGGATCTACAATCACCATCAGGGCCGCCATCAGGAATTTTGGGGCCCCTTACACAGCTTCAGGCATGGGGGTGCTGTCGCCGCAAATTGTTGAGGTCGGGGGGGCTTTGGGTGCTGACGAACAAAAAATAACAAAAAGAAAAAAAAGGGGGGGGGGAGGTTGCCATCCGGGGCCCTCCGGGCCCCTTACAAAAAAAATTTAAAAAGGGGGGGTTGCCATCCGGGGCCCTGGGGACCTCCGGGCCCCTTACAGGTGTACTGCCTGTACCCCCCTGATGGCGGCCCTGATCACCATCCAAAGGCTTTTATTGCAGCGAGATCACATTTCGGAGCCGCCCGCACATGACCCCTTTGTCAGGCATGTGAAGAGGTATATCTAAGGTTATGCTACCTTCTAATGTCCCCAATGTCTGTAGGTTGCCTCTAATGCCACTGAGGGGCTATCAAATAGGGAGTGTCTGACTAATAGTTGAAAATCCTTTGGTTAAACCGTGAACATGTTCATATTTAAAGCTGAACTTTTGCAAACCATAACATAAAAAAAGAAAAAGAAAAAAAATATATAGAGAGATAGATCAAGTCACGCCGCCTGTAAATCACGCTGCCCGTGTCCAAGTCCAACACGTGAAGATGGATCAGCAGTGGGCCCCCAATAATCCACCAATAATGTACCAAAGAAAAGGGGATACCATCTCCAGTATGCAAGTTCCTTTTACTTCAACGTGATATCTTCACAAGGTTACAGAAATACAGTGGGGAAAATTATTATTTGATCCACTGCAGATTTTGAAAGTTTGCGTACTTACAATGAAATAAAGGGTCTATAATTGTTGTTCTAAATTAATTTTAAATGATCGAGACAGAAAATGAACCAAAAAAACACATGATGCAAATGTTATAAATTGAGTTGCAGTTCAGTGAGTAAAATAAGTATTTGATCCTCCTACCAACCAACAATAATTCTGGCCCCCACAGTAAGTGTTCATGTGGTACACAGATTAATCCTGTCAATTTAAGAAGTTGCTCCTAACATCAACTCGTTATGTGTATAAAAAAAAAGACACCTGTCCACAGAATCTTTCTTCCATTCAAACCTCACTATCATGGGCAAGACCAAAGAGCTGTCAATGGACATTAGGGAAAAGATTGTAGACCTGCACATGGCTGGAATGGGCTACAAGACCAATAGCAAGAAGCTTGTTGGAGCGATTATTCGCAAATAGAAGAAATACAAAATAACCATCAATCGCCCTTGATTTGGAGCTCCATGCAAGATTTCGCCTCATGGGGTGAGGATGGTTATGAGAAAAGTGAGGGATCAGCCCAGAACTACACAGAAGGAGCTTGTGAATGATTTCAAGGCAGTTGGGACCACGGCCACCAAACAAACCATTGGTAACACAATACGCCACCATGGATTGTAATCCTGCAGTGACAAGGTCCCCCTCCTCAAGAAGGCACATGTACAGGCCCGTCTGATGTTTGCCAATGAACATCTAAATGATTCAGAGAAGGATTTGGTGAAAATGCTGTGGTTAGATGAGGCCAACATTAAACTCTTTAGCATTAACTCGACTCTGTGTTTGGAGGAAGAAAAATACTGACTATGACCCTAAGAACACAATCCCTACAGTCAAGCATGGAGGTGGAAACATTATGCTTTGGGGCTGTTTCTCTGCTAAAAGGTACAGGCCAACTTTGCCGCATTGAGGTGCCAATGTATGGGGCCGTGTATTGTAAAATCTTGGATGAGAACCTTCTTCCCTCAGCTAGAACACTGAAGATAGGCCTTAGATGGGTCTTCCAGCATGACAATGACCCAAAACATACTGCCAAGGCAACAAAGGAGTGGCTCAAGAAGAAGCACATTAAGGTCATGGAGTGGCCTAGCCAGGATGCCTGTGGCCAATTATAGCTCAGGGGGGTTTAGTACACGCCCCACACTATAAAAGGCCGCCAGCGCGGCGGCCTTGTGTAGTGTGTTGGCGTGCAGGGAAAGACGTACATAGGCAGGGACAGTGTTAGAGAAATTGTGTGTAGGGAGAGAGAAGGATAGGTAGGGACAGTGTCAGTGATATTGTGTGTAGGGAGAGAGAAGGATAGGTAGGGACAGTGTCAGTGATATTTGTGTAGGGAGAGAGAAGGATAGGTAGGGACAGTGTCAGTGATATTCTGCTAAACCTTGTGTGCAGGGAGAGAGAAGGATAGGTAGGGACAGTGTCAGTGATATTTTTGCTAAGCCTCCTGCACAGTATACAACCGAAGCTAGCCCTTATTGCTGAGATTTCCTGTTGTGTAACACAGGCAGGCATCTGCAGCACTTAAAGCAGGCGTAGTGTGATTCCTGCAAAATATACACCTGAAGCTAGCCCTTATTGCTCGTAGTTTTTTTTTTGTGTTACACTAAGGGCTCTTTCACACAGGACGGATCAGTAATGATCCGCCCCGTGAAGCTCCGCTTGCTCAGCGGGGATCGCTCCGTTGATCCCCGCTGAGCCGGCGGATGACTGGGCGGTTCCCGCACACTGTGCAGGGACCGCCCTGTCAGAGCGCCGCTCTCCCCTATGGGGGGATCGGATGATGACGGACCGTAGATGTCATCCGATCCGATGACGGAAGGAAAAATAGGGTTTTCCTCCGTCACACTTTTGCGGATCGGAGCGGGTCGGATGTCAGCGGACATGTCACCGCTGACATCCGTGGCTCCATAGGAGGACATGTAGCATCCGTTCAGGTCCACCTAAAAAACTGACAGGCGGACCTGAACGGACCCTCCGTGTGAAAGAGCCCTAACAGGCATTTGCAGCACTTAAAGCAGGTGTAGTGTGATTCCTGAAAAATATACACCTGAAGCTAGCCCTTATTGCTGTGTTTTCCTGTTGTGTAACACAGGCAGGCATCTGCAGCACTTAAAGCAGGCGTAGTGTGATTCCTGCACATTATACACCTGAAGCTAGCCCTTATTGCTCGTAGTTTTTTTTCTTTTGTGTTACACTAACAGGCATCTGCAGGGGCATATAAAAAATATATGATGTGGCGCTGTGAGAGAAGTAGTAAAAAACCCTACTTCATGTATAGCACAATGGTGCACATAAAAATATGGTGTCAAACAAAACGTTTGTACACAATAGGTGTACACAAATGAATGTGATAAAAATGTAAGTGAATACTAACAGTGAAATAATTGGTATGGGGTATAGGTGCACAACAAAAACCAGCAATTAAACTGGAATATTGATCATACCCATAATAAACAAAAATAAAAATGAAAATATAATGTAGGTGGAGACAAACTCATATAAGGCATCACAGATGAGTATGTAGAATAATGTCCAATCTTATCACATATGAAAAGAAGTTCATAGGTCAAAATCCAACAAGGAGCTGCATCATTTGAAAATAGGTTTGTAGGGTGCATCTATCACATTTTCTCTCACAGCGCCACATTATCTATTTTTTATACGTTCTATATATCCTGTCTGATTTTATGTTTGGCTGCTTCATTTAGTATTTAGAGTTGGCGCAGTATTATTAATTCACAGCAGGGCCCATTCATGCGCCCACCAAGAGTAACTGTGAGGGCTCACAGTGTTGTGGCAACACCAACATGTAAGGGGCAAATTTCTGCAGAGTATATACGGCAGGCCCCTACTTTCAGACATCCAACTTACAAACGACTCCTCCTTGCAAACGCAAGAAGACAACAGGAAGTGAGAGGAAATCTACCCCTAGGAAGGAAAATTCTCTCCTGTAAGAATAAATATGGGAGAAAGGTGTCTCCTCTGTACTGATGCTTTATCACCAATTCTTGTTTCAATAAAAACCCCACTTTTCAAAAACAGTTGTCATTGGGACGGAAAGTGAGGTGAAATGTTCTGAACAGGGGCACAGACAGCAAAACAAATGTTACAGGGGTGATAACCCTTCCCTATGTTTTCCAAAGAGCTTAAAAATAGATTTTTTGGCTGGAGCTACACTTAAACAATGTACCTGTTCAAAATTACAAACAGATTCTACATAAGAACAAACCTACAGTCCCTGTCTTGTTTGCACCGCCTGTATACGGCTGTTCAGAGTATATAGGGTAGGGTGACCAGACATCCCTGGTTTCCGGGGACAGTCCCCGGATTGAGGACACTGTCCCCTGACCAAGTCTGTCCCCGGTTTTGTCCCCGGATTGGACAGGGGCTGTGGCAATTTCAAAGACAGTCAGTGCAGAAAAATAATTCTGAATTACACACTCCTGCTCCACCACTTCTACTAGCTTAGTGGTGTAGCTGGCCAGCTAAGACCTGTCCTAGGTTGCTAATGTGGCTTACATGCATATATACAGCTAGACCTGCTAATAATGTTAATACAGTCCATATGCTCATTTGTGAGAGATAAAAGCAGAGTTATTTACTGTGACTTTATATATGGATGTCATATAACAATTGTATATTGTGTTCACAGAAGCAAAAGAAAAAATATGCCTTTTAAGATGTATTATTAATGACAGCAGAATTGCAACCAGAAAGCATAGAGTTAAGCTTTTGTGACTCATCAGGAGTTTTAGCCAATCACAACCAATCTCACTGAGCAAATGTCTCAGGCCAATCATAGCCAGCATTACACCCATGTTCTGTCTAGGAAATCTCATAGCACATTGTTAGAACTCATTACACCAGAGAGAGTGAATATGAACAGTTCATGATCCATCAGAGTCCAGTTTTATGGAAGCAAGTGGCCAAAATAGGTATTTAATACAGTTATATATGTTCCTATTGTTAATAATGTGATTAGAACTGTATACTGAAACTAGTTATGTGTTCACTTGTAGTTCCACCAAACCAGCAACCAAACCAGGTTTGCGAATCAAACCAGATTCAAACCAGGAATCAAACCAGGTTTCAAACCAGGTTTCAAACCAAGTTTCAAACCAAGTTTCAGAGCAAACATCCGAGCAAACATCAGAGCAAACAGCATTATAGAGCAAGTCCCAGATAGATCATAAAGCGTCTAAAGTATTTAAAAGTGAAAGTACAGATACTGAAGAGAGAAATATATCTACCATTTTATGAAGAATTACAAGATTGAACAGTTGAACCGACATTTGTTATACTTTATTCAACACGTGTTTGTACATGGACTTTCTGCTGCTAAATTGTCAGTGTTATATATGAAGAAAAGCTGAAGTGAATAAAGAAGTTATCTTAAAAGTTTGGTGTGCTCTTTAAACCTACTGCTTCCATAGAACGGCGCTAGAGGAATTATAAAGTAACAGATAGTCTTGTTTGGACTAAAAGATCAGAGAAATCAAAATTCTTCTAATGCCACAACGCATAAAGGCACTTCATAGTGCTGCGCCTGCCACAAGTGGGGTGTATTTTTTTCCATTATCTGTGCCCCTTTCTGATGATCATGTGCTGGTCGGAGCGGTGGGAATATTTATTCAGCTCCGCTTGTATGTTCTTCTGCCTTGGCTCAAGGCCCGGCCAGCCGCCTGCTTGCCTATCACCTTGCCTTCCCTGGTGGAGTGATCTTCCTCCGCTCCCCACCCAGAACTATCTGGGGGCCCGGAGAGTAAGACTTGACAGGCTGTGAGGCAGGTGGTGGCGGCGGCAACAGGCAGAGAGTCGCTGATTGCCGTCATTACTAGTAAAAAAAAAATATGTCCCCAGATTTCATTTTAAAAATCTGGTCACCTTAATATAGGGCCTTTTTTATTTTGTGTGCGGGGTTCCCCTTAATATCCATACAAGACCCAAAGGGGCTGGTAATGGGCTGGGGTAGGGGGGGGGGGCTGTGATGGGGTAGCTATGCCATTTTTCTTAAAGATTTTCATCCATATTACCGGGACCAGACATTACATTAAAGCCGCAAGCAGTTTTAAATGGCTTTTTTTCCTTTAGAAATGTAATTTTGTGCAGGGACAGTTCTAAACACGGGAAACACGTGGCACTTCACAGGCATACGATAGACACCCCCCAGGTATGATATTTAAAGGAATATTTCACTTTTTTTTTTCACTTTATGCATCATTAAAATGACTGCTCCCGAAAAACGGCCGGTTTTTAAAACTTCTTTTTGCATTGATACATGTCCCCTGGTGCAGAACCCGGGTCCCCAAACCCTTTTTAGGACAATAACATGCATAATAGTTGTTATAATTAGCACTTTAGATTTCGAACGTTCGCATCCATTGTATTTAACCACCTCCCTACTGTGCACGAAAACCCCCTTCCTGCCCAAGCCATTTTTCAGCTTTCAGCGCTGTCACACTTTGAATGACAATTGCGCGGTCGTGCGACGTGACTCCCAAACGAAATTTGCGTCCTTTTTTTCCCACAAATATAGCTTTCTTTTGGTGGTATTTGATCACCTCTGCGGTTTTTATTTTTTGCGCTATAAACAAAAGAAGAGCGTCCAGTTTGGAAAAAAAACACTATTTTTTACTTTTTGCTATAATAAATACCCATTTTTTTTTTTTATAAAATTTTCCTCAGTTTAGTCCGATACGTATTCTTCTACATATTTTTGGTAAAAAAAAAAAAAATCGCAATAAGCGCGCATTGATTGGTTTGCGCAAAAGTTATAGCGTGTACAAAATAGGGGATAGATTTATAGCATTTTTATTTTTTTATTAGTAATGGCGGCGATCTGCGATTTTTTTATTGTGACTGCGATATTGCGGCGGACACATCGGACACTTTTGACACATTTGACACATTTTTGGGACCATTCACGTTTATACAGCGATCCCTGCTATAAAAATGCATTGATTACTGTATAAATGTGATTGGCAGGGAAGGGGTTAACCACTAGGGGGCGGGAAGGGGTTAAATATGTTCCCTCAATGTGTTCTTACTGTGGGGGGAGGGGACTGACTGGGGGAGGTGACCGATGGTTGTCCCTATGTACAAGGGACACACCATCGGTCCCCTCTCCCTCACAGGACGTGGATCTCTGTGTTTACACACAGAGATCCACTTTCCAGCTCGTTTCCCGGGCAATCGCGGGTGCCCGGCGGCAATCGCGGCCGCCGGGCACGCGCACCGGGGCCTTGTGAACGCGGCGGGCGCGCGCGCGCCGCTGGCGGCGAGCGCGCGCCTTCTAGCTCGTTTTAAAGGGAGGACGTCATATGACGTCCTCCCAGAACGAGAGTATCCTCCGCCCGCCGTCAATTGACAGTGGGCGGTGGACAAGTGGTTAATAGGGTTCTAACATTCGTGCGAACTTTCGGTCCGTTCGCGGGTTCTGGTGCGAACCGAACCCGGGGGTGTTCGGCTCATCCCTACTGGTAACCAACTACAAGAAAACGTCTTACCTCTGTGCTTGCCAACAAGGGTTTCTCCACCAAGTACTAAGTCATGTTTTGCTTGGGGATCAAATACTTATTTTACTCACTGAACTGCAACTCAATTTATAACATTTGTATCGTGTGTTTTTTCTGGATTCTTGGTTGATATTTTGTCTCTATCACAGTTATCTTGCAAACCTGGCCTGTTGGTGGGCCCTGAGGACAGGGTTGATGACCACTAATTTAAAATACACCTATAATAAAAATTATAGACCCTTCATTTCTTTGTAAGTGGGCAAACGTACAAAATCTGCAGGGGTTCAAATATTTATTTTCCCCACTGTATAGCGACTGTACAGTTTTAGGCATCCCTGCTCTTCATCAAGCAGTGACACTGACAGCTTGATGAGGAGCAGGGATGCTTGAAACTGTACAGTTGCTATATTTCTGTAACCCTGTAAAGATATCACGTTGAAGCAAAAGTAATTTGCATACTGAAGATAGTATCCCCTTTTTCTTATATATATATATATATATATATATATACACACACACACACACACACACACACACACACACATATATATATATATTTTACACACACACATACATACATACATACATACACACACAGTGGAACCTCGGATTACGAGCATAATCCGTTCCAGGAGAATGCTCGTAATCCAAAGTACTCGCATATCAAAGCGAGTTTCCCCATTGAAGTCAATGGAAACTAAAATAATTAGTTCTGCATTGACTTCAATGGGATGCAATACCACATGCGGCCAGAGGTGGGGTGCGCCGGAGAGCCTTGGAAATGGCCGAAAAGGCCCGAGGACACGTCGGCTGACCTTGGTAAACCTCGGAAAGACTTCCTACCCGATATTTGTCAAGGTCAGCCGTGCTGTCCTCGGGCCTTTCCGTGCATTTCCGAACGGCGCCGATCGCTGTGATCGGCGACGTTCGGCTCTGCTCCGGCGCCCTCCCCACCTCAGGCCAAAAGCGGTACTGCACACCGCTTTGGCCTGAATCGTGCTCGTTTTGTGAGACAACACTTGCAAACCGAGTCACGATTTTTTAAAATACAGTACTCGTATTGCGAAACGCTCATTAACCATGTTACTCGCAATCCGAGGTTTCACTGTATATTTGTAGCGCCCTGCTCCTGTTGGGTAGGCGCTATGTGTTAAATTTAGTTGTCTGAGCTGTAGTTTAGCTCAGAAGAATTATGCTAAATTGTTGGCTCTGTTTCAGTCTAGTTAGGTTGCACGTTTTCCACCTGATAGTAGGTGTCACTGTCACCACAGGTCAAGGTTGGAAATGCAGCAGGCTGGATGTATTGGGTATTCGTTTCCCTGAAGTAGCTCAGGGGGCGTGGTCAACCCGCTGTGCATTCTGGGTAGGGGTACTTAAGGGACAGTGATCGCTCTATCTGGGTTTTTTTTGCCAGATCCTGACCTGAGGGTCCTCCTGGCCTCAGGGATGTGCAAGCCATTCTCGGCCTCGGGGCCTGCTGGCCCGAGGCTCTGCAACTGAGAGTAGGCCCAGGAGCTTCTGGGGCCTACTAGTCCAGGGATGGTCCTACGCGGTCTTGCCTGCGAGAAGAAGCGGAACAATTGGGGACTCAATTGAAGGACGCATCCTGGCCAATTTACCTCACGGTGCTGCCGGCTGGCTGAAAGATTCTGGCACCTAGAGCTATGTACTTTCTGAGGAACTTTGCAAAGTGTCAGTGTGGTTACACGATCTTGTGGCAGAAGATTGTGAAACGACTCAACGGCACTCATCAAGTCTGTGGCCGAGACTTTGAACGAGCTTCGCACCGGTTGCTAGGCCAGTGAGAGTAGGCCTATCCGGTGGTTGCTGAATCCAGCGTGGAACTGATTGTCCTCTGGATCTCAGATTGTGCCCGTGATCCGCAAAGCAAGGTACCTGAACCTCCCCTATCCCTCTACCCCTCTGTTGTAACGGTTTAATAAAACTCTTGAAGAAAAAGAAACAAAGTGTTGGTGTGGACATTCATGAAAGCTCTACAAGAGGGACCCCTAAGACGAGTGTGGTGAACAGAAATGTAACGGCAGGCCCAAATCTTAAACCAGCGGCCCCTTCGTGTGTATACACATATACACACACACACACACACACACACACACACACACACACACACACACACACAGACACACAGTGGGTATAGAAAAGAATCACCCCACCCTTAAAATAATCACATTTTGTGAAAATTTGGTGTTGAGGCCAAATAATTCAATTTCAATCTGATCACCTTAAAACGCATCTTAAAGATTCTAAGGCGACACGGAAAACAATGCTATGGTCAGATGAGACTAAAATTTAATTATTTGGTCTCAACATCAAACAATATGTCTGCTGGAAATCCAATACAGCTCACCATCCATATACCACCATTCCTACAGTAAAGCATGGAGGTGGTAATATCCTGTTATGGGGGTGTTTCTCTGCAGCAGGGACTGGAGCACTTGTCAGGATAGAAGGAAAAATGGATGGGGCAAAATACCAAATTCTGGGTGATTCCCAAAGCTTTTTATTAAACACAACTTGTAGCAGTAGAGGGGTGGAGGGTTAGGGGAATTCAGATACCTTGTGCAGATCACTGAGGAACTTGAGATCCTGGAGACAAGTACACTTTCTTTCACTGGATCTTGCTCACCCGGATAGGCCTCTCTCACCGGCCTAGCAGCCGGAATGATGCACGGACAAAAGTCTCTGCCACAGACTTGATGATAGTAATAACTAATGAACAATCCTCTGCCACAGGATTTGGAAATCAGTAATTGCTTGAGCGAACACAACTACACAGTACCAAAGTCCTTTAAGCCATCCTGCAGTACTGTGAGGTAGATTGGATAGGATGCATCCTCCAATTGAGTCACAAGGGTCTTTTCTAGATACCAGCCTTTTGCTCGGTCCTCTCCAAGAAGAGTCCTCCCCTGGATCCTCCAAATGCTCGGCTTCTTCCCGCAGGCACAATCCCCGAACCAGTAGGCCCCAGACAGACTTCTGGGCCTACTTGCAGTCACGTAACCTCGGGCCAACAGGGCCCTGAGGCAAAAGGGGAGTTGTCACATACCTTAGGCCAGGCGGGCCATGAGGTCAGAGAGAGAGAGAAAAATGGCATCTGCCCCTTAAGTATCCTCTCCCAGAATGCATAGACTCCTCCCACTGGGCTGTTTCTGTGGAAAGGACACCAAATACACTCCAGCCTGTTGTATTTCCAACACTGGCCGGTGGTGACTACGACACCTACCGGCGACAGTGGGAAATGCTCTCAACCCAGCCAAAGCTGGAACAGAGGCTAATTTAGCCATAAACATTGTATTTTGAACTATATACAATTCAGATGACCCACTAAATTTACACAATAGCGCCTGGTCAACAGGAGCAGGGCGCTACATAAGTACTGCAATACAACTGATTGGCTCTTTGTACTACACCTCCCAATTCCAGTCTAAGCTCTGCTGTACAGGGACTGCAAGAGGCTCAGCCATACAAGATCTCTCACCTTTGGCCTCGCAGGCTGAAAAAGAGAAATCCATAGTCTCTTCTAGCCATGCTAAACAACATGGATGGACAATCTCCATGCCAAGTATTGTGTTTTAACAGCTGCTGCCAGAATAACCAAACAGTGACTGCCTCCGATTGGCTGCTGTCACTGTTTGGGCAAGAATAATCTGCCTGACTCTTTCGATTTTCATATCAAAGTTTGTCAAGCCAAATGGTGCCAACAGGGCCACCCACATCTCGAAGTCCGAACAATTCCTGCTAAAATCTGTCGAAAATGTAAACCATGTATGGCCAGCATATGCCAAATGTAGGTACTTACACTCAGGGCCGGAACAAGGGGTGGGCATAAGGGATGGCTGCCCTGGGCACTAAGTTAACATGTGAGGTTGGGGGGGGGGGCACCTCAAGGAGTTTGGAGGAGGGGATTTGTGTTGAGAGGGTGAATGTGGAGGGTGGCAGGGGATAAGAATTGTTCTAGGAGGGGAAATTAGGGAGGGGGGTTGCTAGAAATGGTGATTTGGGAGGATTTGTGTTGGGGGGGAGGTTTTGTGCCAGGAGAGGGGATATGGGGGGGGTTTTGCGAGAAGAGGTGATATGGTAGTGGGGGAAGGGAATTCGTGCTAGGAGGGTAATTTTCTTTTTTTTGGGGGGGGGGGGGGGAGATTTGTGTTAGTAGGGATGATTGGGGGGAGGGATTTGTGATAGGAGGGGGAATTGGTAGGAGAATTTGTGCTGGGAGGGGGGGACTTGGAGTTGGAGAAATTTGAAGGGTAAAAGATATGTGCATGGAGAGGCGATTTTTTTTTGGGGGGGGGGGATTTGGAGCGAGGGAGAATTTGAGCTTGGTGGGGGGGGGGGGCAAAGATTTGTACTGGCAGAGGGAACTTCAGCAGATTTAGTACTTGTAGGGGGAATTTATGCTTAGTGGGTAAGCAAGCAAGTTAGCATGCAATTTTTTTTTCACACAATGCTCATACATTTTTTTGGGGGGGGGGGGGACAGTTGGTATGTTTGTCCTGGGCTCTAGATGACCTTGCCCCAGCACTGCTTGCATAAAAAATAATACATTTAGGAAGCTTAGTCTATTTGAAGGCTGTTGGGGATTCTGTTCTCCTCTTAAAGCAGGGTTCCACTCTTAACAGTCAGCAGCTACAAAAAAAGTGTAGCTGCTGACTTCTAACAGACACTCACCTGCCCCACGGTCCAGCGCCTCTCCGGCATTGTAACTGTGGGCACAGCGGGGCGTGCACTGCCCATGCGCAAGCCACGCTGCGCATTGTGAATGGCTGGGCGTTCTTCTGGGACCTGTGACATGTCCCAGAAGATTGCAGAGATGGAGGAGGGAGAGGTGACTTTTCGTTCCGGCGCCAGGGGAGGAAGTGGGAGCTGGGTGCCTGTCAAAACTGGGTACTCGCTCCCCCCCCCCAAACAATTACATGCCAAATGTGGCATGTCAGGGGGTCACCAGTACTTAAAGCGGAAGTTCCATTTTTGGGTGGAACTCCGCTTTAAATTACTGATGTACCTAAAATGTCCCATAAAAATCTTTGAACAATAATACATTTAATGATGTATTCATTTTTTACAAGGCTGCATTCATGACTGCTTGGTTACTGTGGCCCGTTCAGGTCACACATATGCATATACTTTACATGGTGACACATTACCAAACTGCAAATGTATGGCCAGAGTTACCATTTTATATTGGCCGTGTTGATTGTCAGCCAATCATAAAACAGCGAGTCCTGAACCTGTTTCGAGAGATAGCCTAGGTGCAGTCGGGAAAAGTTTGCAGCTTGGCAAGGCTAGTCTTCGGCACGATCTCTCTATAAAGCACTATGTTCGTTATTTGGTATGAATATTAAGCTTAGTAGCTCCCCTGCAGGTGTCAGTTGCTTCTTCCCCCTCCCTGTGGGTTTCCGTTCCAAGTCTCATCTTCCTGTAGCTGTTAGCAAGCGAGACTGGGGGAGGGGAACGCCTAGGCAGGGAGATGCAGAGAGGTGACCAGATTGGGAAGCCTCATCTCTCGAATGGTTTTGTATCTTCTCTATTTAAAGGGTCAGAAAACCCCAAAATATTTTTTTTGTTTATATTAATAGCAATCATTTCTTGTATAACTCTACAGAACAGGAGACCATATGAAGAACATTCGTCATGCGTTATGATCAACATTTCAGTGAGTCATGGGCCACCACGCCCAAGTAGGGTTGCCACCTCATCCCTTTAAACCCGAACACATTAATTACACAGGTTCTGTGGCTGGTGGTAATTAAACTCACTTGGTGCCTTATCTGCATTCAATTAGCCTCAGAACCTGTATAATTCAGATGTGTTCGGGTTTAAAAGGGATGAGGTGGCAACCCTACGCCCAAGGTGGTCTTCAAGGGTGGCACACAGCCCTCCAGGTCAGCCATATAAAGGTTTAGGCAAATCCTGGACACTGGCTGAAGTTTTTCAAAAGGAGTGCTAAATAAAAGGTTCTTTATTTTATTTTCATTACTCAAAGTGTTGTAGCAAGAAACTTTGCTCCTGGCTTCCCTTTACCCATAGCTCCCAAGTGTCCCTGATTTTGAGGGACTGTCCCTGATTTGGAACAAAGTCCCTCTTTCCTTTACGGTGTGACATAAAATATTGCAACAACCGGCATTTTATTCTCTAGGGTCTCTGCTAAAAAAAAATTATCACGTTTGGGTGTTCCAAGTAATTTTCTAGCAGAAAATAATGATTTTTTTTTACTTGTAAGCAACAAATGTCAGAAAAGGTTTGGTCTTTAAATGGTTAAACTTCCTGAAGGAAGTTTAACCATTTAAAGACCAAACCTTTTCCGAGTTCTTTCCTTTGATAAAAGAACGAAGAGATACTTTGTTTCCACTTATTCTGTGTGTTGTATTAAAACTTGGCAGGCTGCCTGGATTTTGTTTATCCAGCTGTGAGAACTCTCTGCACTCATTAGAAAGAGTCGTGACATGCTGTTTTGAAGAGCGGGAAGGGAAAGAGATCGCAATTTCGATTCTTCACGATTAATCGTGCAGCTCTAGCTAAACCTTTCATCCAATTTCTAAATTGCTGGATTTGTAAATCTCAAAAAAACAATATAAATATATAATGCCAGTATAGAGGAATAGTAGGGGTAAAAAAAAAAAAAAGCAAAAAAAAAAAAAAGCACTTGTGGGTTTAACTAATCATTTTTTTTGTAGAATTCTCCTTTAAGGGGGCGTGGCAGGGGGTGTGTCCTATGCTTACATCTTTTTTCTAATAGGTGTCCCTCGTTTCCATCTCAAAAAGTTGGGATTTATGCTTTACCTCCAGTTACATTTAGCTGCTCAGTGTCCTGCTGTGGCTCTCGGTTACATTGTTGAACCCTTTGTATCTAAAGTGAAATCACTTTCATGCATTTCCTTCCCATCTCTGCCCACTTTATAATGATCATTTTATCAAACTGAATGTTTATTCCATAACACATACATACACAAAATAGAAGCAATGTTATATGAAACAATCCATATGCTCACATTTACACCAATCAAGGATCTGCACCAGCTTTCACCATAACCCGTTAATGGCAGGGCCATATTAATGCATGGGCACCCCTGGGCGCTGCCCAGGGGCCCCAGGTGCTTGGGGGGCCCCATGATAATCTTGCATAACATCATACTTGTGTAAATGTAATAACCACATAAGTAGCGATGTCAGAGGTCTTCACTTCCTGGAGCGCATTGGGTGCGTTCCAGCATAGGTGAGTGACATCTAGAACGTCCCTGACCTTTTTCAGTTCCCACGTGGGAGGACGTTACAACGTCACCACGTTCAGGGTTCGACTATTGGTCGACAACTAGAGCTTTTGTCCATTCCTGTTGGTCGCGGGGTATGCGTGCATCCTGTGGAAGGGGAGTGATTCTCCCCAGACGGCTTTGTGTGTGATAGGTTGGGCCTGCCCAGTCCGCGTCATCGCGGGCGGACCCGCCCACTTAGATGGGACATTCTCACGCTAGGGACGCCGTATGTTTCGGCTCTTTGGAACGCATTGCGTGCGTCCCAGCATGTTGGAATGGCGATAGGAGGTACATGTATGCCTCTACAGTTCCCACGTGGGAGGACGTTTGTGCGTCACCACGATGGGAACTTGCCCTGCATTGGATGTTGGAGTCTGGCCCATCGCCTTAGCCCACGCGTCATTCGAGGTTGGTCGCCGTATCCCCATTGGTGTGGCGGACCGCGGGGATCGGCGCGCCCTTATGACGCAATTAGAAATGTGGGGACACACAAGTAGTTTTGGCCCATTTAG
>CM055128.1:263871469-263976469 GCA_029206835.1 Rana muscosa | reverse complement strand
GATTACAAAGCTTTTGCCACGTGTAGCCAAGTCCCGGGCCTCTCTCGGCCCAATGGTGACAGACACAGCTGACATCCTTCTGTGTAGAGTGGGTTACGAGGCATTGTGGGTGTAATGCAAGGTGGATTGATGGGCGCCAGACACTTCTTGAATGCAAAGAGATTTATTGTCTATTAAACAGAACTGCTGGAGAAAGGGTTGGGGCCAGGACACCCTTAAGTAGATGCAATGTTAATTGGCAGACTCCGAGACTTCTATAGACAGACAGCCATACAGGGAAAGGTATCCAGCCAGACATCACATCTGCACGAGTAGGAACGGTGTCTCCTATGGAAACAGTTTAAGGCCTCATACACACGACCGGTTTTCCCGGCAGGAAAACTGCCATGAGAGCGTTTTGCCGGGAAAACTGGCCGTGTGTATGCTCCATCGCAGTTTTCCTGACACGAAAACTGCCGCGAATCGATTCCCGGCGGACTTTTTCCCGTCGTGAAAACCGGTCGTGTGTATGCTTTTCAGAGAGCAAAAAAAAACGCGCATGCTCAGAATCAAGTATGAGACGGGAGCGCTTGTTCTGGTAAAACTAGCGTTCGTAATGGAGATAGCACATTCGTCACGCTGTAACGGACTGAAAAGCACGAGGCAGAAAAGCGCGAATCGTCGCTCAACAAACTTTTTCTATCACGCGATAACACGAGATCAGCAAAAGCGGCCCAAAGGGTGGCGCCATTGGAATGGAACTTTCCCTTTATAGTGCCGTCATACGTGCTGTACGTCACCGCGCTTAAGACCGGCGGGATTTTGTATGACAGTCTGTACGCAAGACAAGCTTGGCAGGAATCCCATCGGGAAAACCAACGTTTTTTTTCCTGCCAGGAAAAGCGGTTGTGTGTACAGGGCTTTACAGTTTCTAACAAAAGGTTGCAATGAACTCCTTCACTTCTTCTACAATCTCCTATTGTAGAACTTCACTCCACGAGCTCTCAGTCTTTCACTAGACTTCCTGATCCACTGTCACTGGATCCCCTGAGCTCTTCCACTCAAGTGTCACCCCCCCTTCCCTGCTGGGTCCCTGGCTTGGCACTCACAGATACTCCTCAAGCTTCACCCCTGCTGACACGTTAGGTCCCTGGCTTGGCACTCCACAAGCATCACCTCTGCTGTCCCGCTGGGTCCCTGACTTGGTTGGCACTTGCTGATGCTTTCCCACTTCTTCACCGTCCCCGGGCTGGCGAGAAGTCTGCTCTGGTACTGGCCTCAGCTTTACTCACAGTGGTCTCCGGGAACAAGGTGGATGGTCCCTTGGTGGGGACAGCTTCCCCTGTACCTCTGACGATGACTGGTTTCCCAGCTGGCGGAACCGTTACTTCTGGTTGGACTACAAGACCACAGTCCCAACCCTGTACTACTTCTGGATAGGCCCTCAGATAGCCTAGCAGCCAGATGTCCCCGGGATAGGCCTTAGGTTTCTGGCCTAGCAGCCCGGGGCAATACAACACACGTCCACCCAGACAGCTGTCCATGTGGCACAGAACCTCAATCACCTGACTCCACCCAAATAAATAGGTTCTCCCAGCAGGCCAAGGGACCCAAGAAAAGTCTTTCCCATTGGCTGAGACACCCCATTCATTCCTAATCTGTCCTTGCAATGCCCTTGTTTTATCTAATCTCACCAGATACCCGGCCACCTAGTGACAGAAGAGAGAAGTGCAGCAATTCCAGAATTAGGGTGAAATCAATTGACCCAACAATTGGCCTAGGCAACTATCACTTGGCAAATAAATTAATAGCAACCCTGCCTAAACATCAGGGTGCTACACATGTAAAACAGCAAACGAGTATGATTTTAGCTCGGATTAAACTACTGCATTTTCCTGGAGTTCACTTGAATACACACACTCTGGAGACTGGTTCCCAAGGTGTAAAGCACATGGGGGTTAAAACCACTGGACATCATAGAAGTCTATGGGAAAGTGTAGCTAACCCGCACAAAAACCACGGGTACAGTGTGATGCCGCTAAAGCGCAGGAGACCAGTGTGAAGCCGCCCTCAGGCCCCATTCACATGACATGATTTGCTCCATGGTGTTTTACCAGGGTGGGGATGCACAGGTGGTGCGTACGTCCCCGTGCCGGCATCCCATTTGAGTCTATTGGGACATGCAGCTGCAAGGACACAGCCGCTGTGTCCCTATGATATGTGGGTGTGGGCCCCCAAAGTCATCCCGTGTGCATTTGGCGACCCACACCAGCATGTTGTATATAGACCAAAACGGGATGTTGGCACGGGGATGCACGCAGGACCTGTGCCGGTAAATAGCGACCCTGCATGGGGTACGGAGAAAATCGCCTCAGGGCGGCTTCAAACCGATACGCTGCGCTTTAGCTGCGTCACACTGTACCTGTGTTTTTTGTGCGGGTTAGCTACGCTTTACCATAGACTTCTATCATGTCCTGTGGTATTGGTGCACTTTCTGAAGGCAGACCAAAACTGCTGGACATAATAGAAGTCTATGGGAAAGCACAGCTAACCCACACAAAAACCACGGGTACAGTGCGATGCACCCACACTACCACCATAGCAGTGTGAAAGCAGTTACTCTATAATCATTAAACAGCCATAGAACACATGTCACTTGATAAACTCATAGCACCATGTTTGAGTTCTGTTTGGGCTCCAGTTATCCCGAAATCAACATTGGAAACTACCAGCGACACCATGCAGCTCATGGTGTTGCTTAGTGCCCCCCTCCGCCCTGCTATCTGCATCTTGCGATTGCAAAGTTTGACTGGGATACACTTCTGCTTTGCCCTGATCCTGTCAAACATGTAAATAGCACTAATGGGGCTGAGCTACACCAAGAGTAGCATAGAGTCGCTGGTAGTTCTTCTTTGTGCTGTCTTCTGGACAACCTGAGCATGGACAAGTCAAACATGCATACTTGCCAACTGTCCCAAATTTCTCGGGATTTAGACCCTTTTCCCGATTTTATCGTTTTCCGGGAAATCTGTTTTTTCACGATTTTTCGCCACCGCCGTTAGAGGTCCGCGGCCGGCAGAGACCAGGTCTCCGCCGGCCCCCATTTTTAAGAAGACCAGAAGAAGAAGTAGAACACTGACCGGGTGGCTACAATAATAATTGAGCTGCGGCACCGCCCACGCCCGCTGCCAGTCTGTCTGTGACCTTTTCTGGAAAGGGGCAGGGGGTGGGCGGCGCCGCAGCTCAATTTCTATTGTAACCACGCAGCCGGCTCCGCCTCTATTTTGTTCCCCCTTGGCCTCTGCTCTGTAATGGCCGCGGAGACACCGCTAATAGGATACCTGATGTAAGGGGGCCTCCGCTGGCGACGCCTGATGCAAGGAGGGGCTCCGCTGGCGACGCCTGATGCAAGGAGGGGCTCCGCTGGGGACGCCTGATGCAAGGAGGGGCTCCGCTGGGGACGCCTGATGCAAGGAGGGGCTCCGCTGGGGACGCCTGATGCAAGGAGGGGCTCCGCTGGGGACGCCTGATGCAAGGAGGGGCTCCGCTGGGGACGCCTGATGCAAGGAGGGGCTCTGCTGGGGACGCCTGATGCAAGGAGGGGCTCTGCTGGGGACGCCTGATGCAAGGAGGGGCTCCGCTGGGGAAGCCTGATGTAAGGAGGGGCTCCACTGGGGAAGCCTGATGTAAGGAGGGGCTCCGCTGGGGACACCTGATGGCATCTGGTGGCAGGCCACGTGACAAGTGACACACTCAGGGCTCCCACTGATTCGGCATTATGGTGAGTTGAACTATTTCATTTTATATTACAATGTCATAATAGAAATAATGCGCTTCAATCATCCTGACACCATAACAACCATGGTGCCCGGGGTGATTGAAGTGCTAACACCAAGTGTTTGAAGTATCTTTATCTGCTGATTGTTACATTTTCTGGAATAATCATATTTCTATTGTGGTGTATGATCTGGGCATGCTGTCCCTCCATCCCTCTTTCTTTCCTTCCTTCTCTCTCTTTGTTTCTCCCTCCATCTCTCGTTCATCTCTAACCACACCCCCTTTGAGCCATGCCCCCTTTAAGCCACTCCCAATATTTAGCTTAAACCACGGCCATTGTTTGCCCGCGCCGTGCAAAGTCATTCTAGGATGAATGTTCACAATAGTGTCCCGGAATGAAACTGTCACAGCCGCCCATCCCCCCCCCAAAAAAGGCCACCACATGGCTGATTTACTCACTAACAGTACTTGCCCTGGCCGGCCGAGGCCCGTTATACCTTGTTCCACCGCTTGGCGTCTAGCAACCAATGAGGTCACGTCATCACAGAGCGAGGCCGAGGCCCCAGCATTCATAGCAGATGAGGATTTAACTTCCCCCCTTGTGCTGTAGCTCCACCCACCTCCTCCTCAATCTTCGATGACAGTATGTTCAGAGGGAAGAGAACTGCCAGGATTTGAGAGCAACTCTCAATACTCAGAGGTGAGGCCAGGCACCAGGGATGGATGGAACACCATGGGTGTCATGAGGCACTGACTGCAGAGAGGACGGCAGTTGAGCAGCAGAGGACAGATGACACCCTCAGAGGGATGGGAGGAGGAAACTTTCTTAGATCTCAGGGGTTCATTTTGGGACTTGTAGTCCTTCACTTTTGGGGGATGTGATCCCTCCCAAAAGTGAAGAACTACAGGTCCGAGCATGAACCCGTGAAATCTACGGGGGTCACAAAAAAAGGTATCAAAAATCATCTTATTTTGGGAAAGGGGGTATCCCTGAGTGGCAGTTTGGAAATGTGGTCACCCTAACTGGAAGTTAGAGTGAAAAATCAAACGTGCCAATACTGTTTAATACTATATAGAATAAAATCTGAAATAAACCTTTTTATTTATTTCTGTGGATATCCACCCCGTGGGTTCCTGCTTACTAGTACCGCATAGTTATAAAACTTTGTCAACACTCTTTTGATGAGGGTCTATAAAGTCTATTCAAACTGAACTCCAGATAAGCAGCTTAATACACATGCAACATACATGTAAGGGAGTTGTAATGCAGATATGAGGCCTCCCTTGCCTGACAATTCTTTGTGTTCTTTCTTGTTCTCTAGTCACCCCTTTTAGGCAGAAAAAATAGGTAGGTGACCTTACATTTCTCTTTAGCTAGTGTAGCGGGGGTCTAAATTTAGGGGGATACACCTGGGTGGTAGTATGACCCAGGTGTGTGTAAATCATAGAGGATTTACACCACTTTCAGTCGTAGAGGACTTTGGTGGTGTACTATTCTCCTTGGCCTGGGGTGGCGGTGTTCCCACAGGTCGAGGTAGAATCACTGCCACAGTGCTGTCCTTTTTGTCCCGTTCCGGCGGTGGTACAGCGGGGGCGGAGAACCTGCTGTGGCGTCACGGGAGGGGATAAAGGGGAGAGACGCCCTCGCCACGAGGTCTTCTTCTCGAGCGCGCGCCCAGGCACCTTAGGCCTGGGTGCGGGTGATCCGAAGTTCCAGCCCAGGCGCCCTAGGCCTGGTCGGAACGGAGTTGGCGTCCATCCCAGGCACCTTAAGCCTGGGGTGAGGTACTACACCGGAGGCCTGGGGCCCAATGACTTCGACTGGGCTCCGCAAGGGCGGATGAGTCCGAGGGACCCTGAGGTGGATGGGGCCCATGTCTGAGGTGAGGAGGCCGGAGAGGTTACCCGTCTGAAGAGCCCGGAGCAGCATCAACCCGGTGACGGAGGGGCCTCTGGTAACTCCCTTGGAGGGACATCTTCCCCCTGACAGGGGCCGCAACGCAGCGAAGGTACTCCAATTCATGTTCTTCAGAGTCGCTGGTAGAGACTCATAAGTTTCAAGTTCCTCTCTCTAGCCAATGGCTATAGCAACCGCTGGTGAAACCACAGTGGTTTAGTTTTATCATTAGGACAGTGCCTCGACCTGCTCACCCCACCGTATTGAACTGTTTATGGATCTCAACCAGTTGGCTGACAAAGAACTGTTTATTGTGTGTTACAATGAAACAAGTGTTGGATCCTTATCGGTGTGTGGAACTCTGGTTAATGGGAGTGAAGGGGAAGTGTCAGCACAGCAAGACTTGGTTGTGAATAGAAACACACAGGCCCGAGAAGAATAACTGGTACTGGCCTTCACCTCACCTGCTGCAATGGGGAGGACATGGGCCATAGCGCATCTCACCCTCACGTACAACATACCCCTAGACCAAAAAGAGGGGGTGAGGTCGCTACACTAGGTAATGCAGCTTGGTCATCAGGCTGCTAATTGGACAGTAAAGTAGCAGCAGCACACTGATAAAGTCATCCCTCCGCTGTCCTCTCCTGTAGGCAGGTCCAGTAGGGGTGACTGATGACTGTGTACAGCCCTTATTGGCTCAGAATTCTGCACCTATGTCCTACCCCTCCCAGAGCGAGTCCTGGAGACCATCATTACGAGATCTAGATACTTATGAAATTATATACAGTATAATATAATATTTACATGTTCTTAAAGAACATCAAATTATGTATTTTTATATCCGTCTGCAGGTCAGCTTTAAGAATACAGCTTTGTGTGTCCCAATGTGGGAACCGCATCACATTACGCTCACAAGACGCCATTCATCCACCAGCTGGGCAGGTACTCATTTGATTAAGTAGGAAATTCCTTTAAAACCAACAGCTGATTGCATTCAAGCGCACAAGGCGAGCCTCTCCTATCTACATGCACCCGCCCTACAGAGTCATACAAGAGCTAATAGCAGCAGGTGAATGACAGGCTGAATAATACATGAACTATTTCTGTGTGACCTAAGCCTCACCTTCATCTCTGGTGTCTGCTGACAGGCCAAGCAATGGCTGACCACCTACCTGGGAATATCATCATCTGCATTGCTGAGCCGCGGTTCCCTGGTTTGTGAAATTAGCAATTCAGGAAGGATCTCTATAAAATCATTAAAGGAAAAGGCCACAATAGTGTTAAAAAAAGTATGTCTGCTAGTCTTTCCAGCAATGAAGTAATACCTCCATTATGAAGAAATAGAACTGATTATTGTCCAAGGCCATTGTCCAGGTTCACTTTCTCCTTTCTTTCATTATAATGCATGGCATACACCGAGCTGGAGATCGTGATTAATCAAAAAAAAAAAAAACATGTCCAAGTCAACCAACTAAGGGGCAAGTAGACACGGTCAGCCCTAGAAATTATGGTTAATACTTCTTTAACCAGTTTAAGACCGAAATACGCATAAATATACGTTGCAGCTTTGAAGTGGTTATGGATGAAGCCATTAGCCATGACTCCGGTATTTTCTTTTTTCAGCCAGCAGCTGAAGCTCGCCGGTGTTTCTCTGGCTTGACGTTTTTAGCCCTTGTGCACACTAGAAAGCTAATAACTGCTGGAAAAACACTGAACAAAATAGCGCTAGAGTTTTAGATGCAGCGTTAAGGAGCGGGGCCGCCGGCGTCCTCAACAACCAGCAAAAAGCTGATTCTTAAAGCAGGGGTCCGCCCAAAAAAATTTTTTTTAGGCGGACACTTACCTGTCCCAGGGTCCAGCGATGAGGGGGGAACGAAGCCCCGCTCGTCTCCCGCTCCTCTCCGCGGTGCCGGCATTGTCACTGTGGGCGCCCGGCTGTGGCTTCACAGCCGGGCACGCACTGCGTATGCGCAAGCCGCGCACCGTGACTGGCGGAGCAATCACCTGGGACCTGTGACGTGTCCCAGATGATTGCGGAGAGGGAGGGGGGAGAGGTGAGCTAACTTCCGCCGCCGAAGGGGGCCTTGGGAGGAAGTGGGAGCTGGAACCCTCTAAAAAGAGAGTTCCCGCTCACCCCCCCCCCCCAAAAATGACATGCCAAATGTGGCATGTCAGGGGGTCACCTTCCCTTAAAGTGGAAGTTCCATTATTGGGTGGAACTCCACTTTAAGGAGTGGGCCAGGAAGCCGGCTGCCACGTCCTTATCAATGAATGAGTCCCCGCTGAGAGCTGAATACAAAATAAAAAAAATAAAGTGCCGGGAAAACAAAAATGTGAAAATAACGGCACGGGGGTCTCCCCCCCAATCCATACCAGACCCTTATCCGAGTATGCAGCCTTGCAGGCCAGGAAAGTGGGGGATAAGCAAGCCCCCAATCCATACCAGACCACATGCCCTCAACATTGGGGGTGCTCAGCCCCTCCCACCCCAAAGCACCAAGGCTTCTTCCCCACAACCCTGGGCAGTGGTTGTGGGGGTCTGCAGGCAGGGGGCCCCCAGATCCCAGCCCCCCATGTGAATGAGTAGGGAAATATTGTACCCCTAATCATTCACCAAACAAAAATGTCAAAGAAAAAAAACAAGTCCTTTATTAAAAATAAAAAAACAATGCCGAGGTAGTTCCATCGTCAATCACGACGCTTGCCGCTGCACCTCACCCAAAGAAAAAAAAAGCTCCACCGTCTGACAGTTCTGTAATAGGTAAGGGGCGGGGCCACTTGGCGACGTCACCTGGTGGCACCAACCCCTTGACAGACTGGTACATGCTGCTGTAGACCTCCCCTAACTCTAAACAGGTACCCTATAAGAAAATTTTAAAGCATCGCCTATGGAGGTTTTTAAGTACCGAAGTTTGTCACTATTCCACAAGCGTGCGCAATTTTAAAGCGTGACATGCTAAGTATCTATTTACTCGGCAGAACATCTTTCATATTTTATGCAAAAATTGGGGTATATATTATGTTTTTTTTTTTTATTCATTGAAGTGTATTTTTGCGTTTGGAAAACAGCTGTGCAAATACTGTGTGACATAATAAATTGCAACACTCGTCATTTTATTCCTTAGGGTGTCTGCTAAAAAAAAATAGAAAATCTATATATACACTGTTTGGGGGTTATAGGTAATTTTCTAGCAAAAAATACTGATTTCAACTTGTAAACAAAAAGTGCCAGAAAAGGCCTGGTCTTCAAGTGGTTAATGTGAATCTGTGGCCAGGCTATGGACACAAGTTAACCTCTTACCTAATGCTTGTGTAGCAATACCCCCAGTTGAGGGCTGCAGGTATAGTTTTGGGCCTGTAACACACTGCTGTCAACCCCCTGGAACTGGCTCTAACCTCCTTTGTCACAGCTAGCAGAAATGGAAGTGTGAAACCCACTAGCATACACAATGGTTAATATCAAATTACCTGAGCTGACTGCTTCAGCTGGGATTAACAGTACGCCACACACTTGTTTGCTTAACCACAAATACTTTTACTGAATAGAAATATAAGGTTAGACAAGGTTAGACAATGGTACATTTATCTATGCAGGGCCCTGCAATATCAAAAGTCAAGCAAATAACAAGTATTATGTTCTAACAGTCTTATGTGCACTCAATGTCGCTTAATAAACTACGCTCGCGAGCCTTCCCCTCGTGGCCAATATGGCGGCCAAACAATGTCTCCCTGCTGAACAGTCAGGCCTGACTAATTCACACACAGTTAGTTCGTTGAGAAGGTTCTTCGCTAGCAATGGTGGTACACTTTGTAGGTTATTTGTAATCCAATGGTATTAAATTGTTGGTTACTCAGCAAGCAATAAGACAACTTAACTCCGGCTGCACAACACACTGTTTCTCTGGGGTACAATATAACACTCCGGTAACGGTGGGCCCTGACCAAAGGATACTGGGCCTAAAAGGTAGTCAAAGTATACTGAGCAAGTGCTCTCTCTCACCCGACCGGACCAGTCCGTACAACCGACTTCAGTAGTTGGTGCTCCGGAACACAGTCTCACGATACCCGTAGTCTCCGATCCTCTCGACCATCCGAGGGAGATTGGATGAGACGACTCTGGGTTCTCCAGTGATGATCGGCAGGCTCTCCGGCCTAGTCCAAAGCAACAGGCCCCAACGTAGGTTCCACTTGCTAGGAGGGCGGTGTCCGAAGAGACCCGCGTGTTGCTCCTCCCTCCTTAAATAGTCCTTCCCCAGCAGACCTTGTGCCGGGCAATGCACTGTGGGTGCCCCGCTGCACACTGGGTATAGTAGTCTTTGTACTCATTTAAAAGCGATACCCCGCTACACTTGGAACCCTAGACAGTGTCCTGATTACATGATCATTGTGATTGGATCTCACAGAGACAGAGCTGCCATTGACAGCTCAGTCAGTGTGCTGGAAGTGCACAGTGAGCACACTACATAAAACCTTGGACCCCCATGGACACATATTTCTACCTGCCCTGCCACCCCACATAAGCATTATGGAGGTGGGGAGAGGTTAAAACAAGCCCTTGCCAACTTGTGTATCTATGGTAAGGTGACCAGATTTTTAAAATGAAATACGGGGACATATATTTTATTTTTACTAGTAATGGCGGCAATCAGCGACTCTGTGCCCGTTGGCACCCGCCTCACAGCATGTCAAGTCTCACTCTCCGGGCCCCGGCTACTACTGGGTGGGGAGCGGAGGAAGATCACTCCGCCAGGGAAGGCAAGGAGATAAACAGGCAGGCGGCTGGCCGGGACTTGAGCCAAGGCAGAAGAACATGTGAGTGGAGCTGAATGGGCATGCACCCGAAACTGAAGAAATATTCCCTCCGCTCCGACCAAAACATGATCATCAGAAAGGGGCACAGAGAGTGGAAAAAAAAATACACCCCTCTAAGCTAGAAGGAGAGGCAGAGAATTTTTTTTTTTTTTTTAATTCTGCACTGTCTTTGAAATTGCCCCAGCCCCTGTTCAAATCCAATCCGTGGACAAAACCAGGAACACACTTGGTCCAGGGACAGTGTCCTCAATCCAGGGACTGTCCCCTGAAACCGGGGATGTCTGGTCACCCTAATCTATGGGCAATCTGGAGCAATTCATCCTTATAAGTTCACAGTAGAAAGCCTTCTCTCAGCAGCTCAGATCTCACTTCCTGCAGTGACTTGGTTGAATAAAATAACCAGAATTTTACCTTTTTTTCAGAGTGCCGCCCGTCATTTCTTTTGGATCTGTACAGCAATTCATCTCAATCTTCTAATCCCAAATCCAGCACTGACTCAGCTACCCCCTCCCACAAGCATTCCGACCTTCATATCTCCAGTTACTGCTCAATCACACCATGTGCACCAAGGCTGCATTGGGGAGCCTTGCCCTCACAGTTCCAACACACGACAAGGTAAAAAACCTTGCTTCCCTTATAGCCAAGTTCACACCACAGAGCTGTGATGGTGCATGCTGAAAAATAAACGCTGTATTGTGCCAGGATCCACACATTGGCACCGTTCCCATGCAACGCACACCAGCAGTCGTAACCTGTAAAACACAGTGTAAGCTGAGCTGCATAGATTTGAAGGACATTTGCTGTGAATTTTGAGGATGAATTGCCCAACAGTGCTTGCTCCTACAGAGGTCAGTGAAGGATTGTTTTAAAGGCCAAGTTCACCTTTTATCACTTTTTTTTCTAAATGCCAGCTCCCCTATGTACCAATATAGCATGTACTAATTTTGCAAAAATAAAACAGCTTTCCATTTTTTCTACACACGCTTACCTCGCTGTCTTCATAGCCATTTAAAAACTCTGCTCCGTTACTTCTGCCTTACTTCCTGGACAGACTTTAGGACATGACACAGGAAGGAGTTGACCAGTTGATCTCATTAGCACACACCCTGCATCATCTACCCTCAGCTTGTCAACTCCTTCCTGTGTCATGATCTAAAGTCTGTCCAGGAAGTAAGGCAGAAGTAGAGAGTGGGACTGTGTCGGCGTCCACTCTGCATAGCAGAGTAGACATGGACCTGTCACCTGTCTGCTCAACGGGGATCAGCAGAGAGATCCCCTGCTGAGCAAGCGGATTCCGCTTAACGGAAGCGGCCATGTGAAAGGGGCCTAAAGAGGCTCACGTACCAAATTTTGGACATGAGCCAAGCGTGTTTTTCATGTGTTTTGTCCTGAAGAAAAAGCATGGCAAAACACACAACTTCTACCCACCTTTTGGGTGTCATTAACAAAGGATGGCGCTGCAAGCAAGTTGCAAGTTTGCAGAAACATGGGCAGAAATGCACACTTCTGCCCACGTTTCTGCTACACCCAAGTGTGAAAGGGGTCTAAAGCGGAACTAAACACATCGAATTAAAGTGGTTGTAAACCCACTTATGCAACTTGCACCTACAGGTAATCCTAGATTAAGGCTTACCTGTAGGTGAAGAAATATCTCCTAAACCTTCACGGTTTAGGAGATATTTGCAATAAAAGACATGCACCGATGTCTATGGTGCATGCGCGCCGTAGACAACGGTGCATTTACAGGGTTAATCCCATTCACAAATCCGGCTTAGCCAGATTTGACTGCGCACGCGCGGAGTGACGTCTTCGCCGCTCCGGCCAATCACAGCGCCGGAGCGGTGCTGTGATTGGCTGGAGCGGTGATACCCGGAAGTAATCTTCCGGCTATCGGCGCAGCGATGGATGCGACTGGAGAGGGAGACGAGGACGGCTTCGGGGGCCCCGATCTAAGGGAAGTGATGCATAATGAGCTATTATGCTAGTCATAATAGCTCATTATGGCTTTCTCTTACAGGTGGTTTTTAAAAAAAATAAAGTTTTACCTGGGTTTACAACCACTTTAACCGTTTCCAAAAACGGTTACATTCTAGGCATGTCATGAGTGATACACGTGTCACAATTGCTTGCGTTCACATGTGCAGCATTCATGGCAACTGCAGATCAGAGGCTAATAAGATCTGTAAAGGCTGTAAAGGATAGGAAAGTTTAGTTCCATTTTGAATTCAAAAAGTGTTTACAGTAACAGCTCTAACAGTTCTAAATATAAGCCAAGTGTGAGTTGTCTTATTACGTTAGTGCAAAAAATTTAATAAAAAAAAGAAAAACACAAATCCTATTTACTAATGCATACAACACTACGCTAATGGAAAGAGGTTCAAATGCCTCCAACAACTTCGGGTTGATTTACTAAAGCTGGAGACTGCAAAATCTGCTGGTGCAGCTGTGCATGGTAGCCAATCAGCTTCTAACTTCAGCTTGTTCAATTAAAGAAGAAGTCCAGCCCAAGTTCGTTTGGCTGGGCTTCTCTTATGGGTCACAGGAGTGCAATTCGTTTTGCACTCCTGTGGCCCGTTTTCAGCAGAGAGTGGTCTGAAGTCCGCTCTCTGCTGACGTCACACCATTTTCTGTATTCTGCAAAAAACCTGGTTGATCCTGCTTCTCTCTATCTCCCCCTTCTGTTCATGTCCCCAATGCAGCTAGGGACTTTGCAGTTGTGGTGGCAACTCTGCACATGCTCAGTTTTCAGTGTATTTTCTACCCTGAGCATTTCCTCCCCATCACATCTGAGCAGCCCATGTGACTATAGAGTCACACATGTGGGCGTATACACAGTGGTAAATGACAGCCCACTCCCTACCCCCTCTTCCATGCCCAAAAACCAGCTAAAACAAAATGGGCATGGGATACTACATGTCGATTAATGGAGGCTTCATCTCCCTGATATTCTAAGACACAGGCTGGAGGGGTGTGATACAGCCCGTGACTGACACCATGTTATTACCAAAAATATTAAAGATTTGATTTCAAATATATATTTGTATGCCAATTTATAACAGTTTATTGATATTAATTATTTTTACTCTGTATTCCAAAGGCTGTATTTTCTTGATTTTGAACATGTGACCAGCAGCAGAGGACTAGAAGCTCCTCCTGCTTATGTTTCCCTGCAGACAGGCTGGGAAAGAGTTGAGTCATGTGACAGCAGTATATCGATTAGGAAAAAGGTACTTAGATTTTTTTTTAATTAAATGAATTACAGTGCCATCATTCACATACAGAAACAGAAGGGACAATGTCAATTAAACTGTGTATGTTCAGTATCACTTTAAGGCTTTGAGAAGTTTTACTCAACCTTATGGATGTTAGCAGCTGGGTTAGATTAGGGAACAATCAGTGCCCAATGCAAAAATGGGTGCCCATTTTTATTTATTTTTTACTTATTTAAAGTATACATATTAGACTTTTTGATAGGGTGAAAGTGAAGTTTTTAATAATTCTGATACAACCTAGGGGGATTAAGGGGTGGTGATGTCTTACCAACCCATTTGTTACCTGAACTGCACAGGACACACAGTAGCTGGCAGTTCCTGTTGGCCAATGCATCAATTGTGATTCACCTTTTTCATCCCCCGGTGCAGCATGGTAAAATGACTTGGGTTGATATGGGCAACACGGACCCTTTTTTTTCAGATACCTTCATAGAAGAGGGACACTCAGATCTCAGCACATGCGGGCACTTGGTTGGCAGGGGTTCCAGTTTGGACTTTTTCCATTCTCCTGCTTGGCCAGCCCTTTTGACTCCACCCTTACCCACCTCAGAGCACCATTCCTTGGCTCCACCCCCTACCTGCCTTCCAGCAATGCTGCTTTTAGAGAATACAGAACCAAATATAAATTTTGCGGTGTTAATTTGTGTGGAATTTGTTAATGATTACAAGAAAGTTAGTAAAATAAATCCCATGTAGTTAGTAACAATAAAAATAAAAAAAAAATCCTGTTGGTCCTCCAGATATGCACTTTAAAAAATAAAAATAAAAAATGTATTTCTTGTTTTGGACCGATACAAATAATTTTTTAGACTGCAAGGTTTTCTATTGCTAAACTACAAAGTCCAACTCCAGGCACAAGAAAGAAAACTATCCTTGCAGTATTTTGTTCCAGGGGGTCTATTGTTGCCAGAAGGATCCATTGTTGCTTGGGGCTATTGTTGATTGCTACAGGGGATCCATTTTACTGCTTTTTATTTTATCCTTAACAAATTCCATACAAACTACTTGACACCACAAAATGATACCTGGTTCCGTTTTCTCTAAAAGGAGTGGTATTGGGAGGTGGGTAGGGTGTAAAAACAAGGGTCGATGTTTGGAGGTGGGTAGGGGGCGGAGACAAGGGGTGACTTGGAAGAGCGAACTACCTGCACCTTTTCTCTGAGAAAAAAGCCCTGTAAACAGACCTAAATGAAGCAAACGAGACATTCGCTCTAGGGTTTAACCACTTCCCGCCCAGTCAATAGCATATTGACGTCCGGGAAGTGGTTGTGTTATCCACACTGGACGTCATATGACGTCCTGCAGGATAACAGCCGGGCGCCCGGGGGGCGCGCATCGCGGCGATCGGTGGAGCGGTGTGTCAGTCTGACACACCGCTACACTGAGCTCGGTAAAGAGCCTCCGGCGGAGGCTTTTTACCACGTGATCAGCTGTGTCCAACCACGGCTGATCACAATGTAAACAGGAAGAGCCGTTGATCGGCTCTTCCTCACTCGCGTCTGACAGACGCGAGTAGAGGAGAGCCGATCGGCGGCTCTCCTGACAGGCGGGGTTCGCGCTGATTGTTTATCAGCGCAGCCCCCCCCCTCGGATACCCACACTGGACCACCAAGGAAGCCCCCCAGGACCACCAGGGAAGCCCCAAGCATGTGGATGGCCAGGTAAGTACCCCATGGCCATCCACATGTACAAATACTCAAAAAACATATGCCAATCAGTGCCCACAAATGGGCACTGACTGGCACCACCACAATGTGCAATGCCCAGCAATGCCAGCCACCAGTGTCAACAGTGCCACCTACCAGTGTCAACAGTGCCACCTACCAGTGCCCATAAGTGCCCATCTATCAGTGCCCGTCTGTGCCACCCATAAGTGCCCATCAGTGCCGCCTATGAGTGCCCATCAGTGCCACATATATCAGTGCCGCCTATCAGTGCCACCTCATCGGTGCCACCTCATCGGTGCCCGTCATTGAAGTAGAAAAGGTACTTATTTACAAAAAAAATTGACAGAAACAAAGAAAAAAAACGTAGTTTTTTTCAAAATGTTCGCTCTTTTTTTATTTGTTGTGCAAAAAATAAAAATCGCAGAGGCGATCAAATACCACCGAAAGAAAGCTCTATTTGTGGGAACAAAATGATAAAAAAAAATTGTTTTGGTACAGTGTTGCATGACCGCGCAATTGTCATTCAAATTGCGACAGCGCTGAAAGCTCAAAATTGGCTTGGGCAGGAAAGTGTATAGGTGCATGGTATTGAAGTGGTTAAAGGGTTTTAGTTCACCTTTACTGCACCGCCCCCCCTCTCTGTGCTGCAGATGGCAGGACATACCCAACTTTAGAGGTTTGTCCTCTACCTGTGCATGCACAGTCTGCTCTTTTCTTCTGGAAGAACACTGAGCTGTGAAAGAGAACGGGCCGAGCATGCATGGGTCAGGGCCACACATCCAGCTCTTGGTATGTCTTGCCATCTGCAGGACAGTCAGGGGAGGACAATGAAATGAGCTGAACTAAAAATGTAAACATGAAATGCATTAGATGAGTCTGGGTTCTTAGAATTGCAATTTTTTTTTTTTTTGGATGGTACCAAATATTAGAATTATATGGAAAGAAAAAGTAAACATTATTTTAAAAAAATGGAGCAATGTATAGTAATGTTCTCAGGACATTGTAATGCTTGGGGAAGTATTTGGCAAACAACAGTAAAGGTGAACTAACACTTTAAGTACACTTTTAGTTCACTTACTGTTGGATTGACTCACTATTGTGTGTTGAAAGTCTGTTCCTTGCATCTACCACTATTCTAGTAACATACCACTTGCTAACATTACTCTTCAGTCTTCCTCCTTCTAGGTTTAGGGTCAGGGCCCCATAACCTGCCCTCTGCAGACCCCATTTATAGACTGGACCGCAAAACTGGAGATGTGTACCTGTAGGTTACTGTGTTATGTCTCCAATAAAAATATTTCAGCAACAGTGACACGGTATGAGTACAGACAGTTTAGGTAGAGCCTGTATAAAAGGCGCAATCATTGATTTGTGCCCAGGCAATACAGGCCCTATGTAAGGCACGTGGTGCTCAATTTAGTCACAGTAAGATAATGGAGATGCAATAGTTCTAAGTTCACCTTGATTCGCTGGACACATTTTAATGGCATTCTTATTCCAACTGAGAATATAAATAAAAAAATATAAAAAAGGTTAACACACCCTTATAAAGTGACACATATTTGAGACCCAAAGATGTGTTATTTGGTGCTCACAGCTGGGACAGTTGTGATCAACAGCAGACTGCGGTGACATCACAGACAGCTGAGAGAACTCTGTATGTCTAGTAAAAAAAAAAACAGACACACCCAAGGTCTACTGAGGATATGGCATAATACCGAACATCAAAACAAACCTATCAAGCTAGCAAACTCATTAAAGCAGCATACTGCAGCCAAGTTAATGAATCACGATGAATACAACTAGAAGATTGTCTTCTGCTAACCTGTGCTGGTCAAAAACATTTGGCTGGTCCACAGGCAACACCTTACAACTTATTATTACATCATGGTGCAGCACTGTGTGTCGCTTATAGCAAGAAGCTGTAACCTTAAAGTTCCCCACCAGAGTCACCATCTACATAGTGCTTTTGCACGGATCCCCTACCACAATCCAAAAAACATACTGGTAAGTGAACTGGCCGATCATAAGAATGGCAAGCGTGTGCAGGTGTACCCAATACTTCGCTTTGGACATTAGACTGGAAGTTCCTCTAGGGCGGGGACGGATGTGGTTGCGCATGTACTCTGCAGAGCACTGGGCAATGTATGCATCTCAGAAGTACTGAAAATAACAAAACCATTATATGGTGTAGTCACAACTTTGTGAAAATGGTGCATAAAATGTCAAGTTTAGTTGAATGTCTTGTAGATTTTGCAAAATACTTTGCAGTGCAAAATCCTAAGAGCAAAAACATGGACTAAGGCATATTCATCCATTCTCTAAACCGCACCATAAAACTGGCATTTGCAAGTTAAATGATGTTTATGGACAAAACCTCAAGGTTAATAGAAGCTCCAAGGCGAACCTTCAAGCATGCTTTCCCAGCGTCATGATCAACCTTATGAGAAATGGAAAAATAGCTCTAGGACTATAGGATTATCTTATTGCCTAGAGGAATTGTAACTGAATTTGGACCCGGTATCTGCATTCTGGGTTGGGAGCTTTTCCATTCCAAAGGATAAACACTTAAAGGGGTTGTAAAGGTTATTTTTTTATTTTCTAAATAGGTTCCTTTAAGCTAGTGCATTGTTGGTTCACTTACCTTTTCCTTCGATTTCCCTTCTAAATTTTTTTTTCTTGGTTTTCTTTGTCCGAATTTCTCACTTCCTGTTCCTCCTCAGTAAGCTGTTCAATAAGCTGTTCTGGCTGACTCCACACCACTCGGATGATGGGGGGGGGGGGGGGGAGAAGTTTAATGAGGAGAAACCGGAAGTAAGAAATTCAGACAAAGAAAAAAAACATTTAGAAGGGAAATGGAAGGAAAAGGTAAGTGAACCAACAATGCACTAGCTTAAAGGAACCTATTTAGAAAAAAACGAACCTTTACAACCCCTTTAAGCCTCATACACACAACCGGATTATCTGATGGGAATTGTGTGATGACAGGCTGTTGGCCGAAAATCCAACCGTTTGTATGCTCCATCGGACAACTATTGTCAAATTTTCCATGGACAAATGTGGGCTAGCATGCTTTAAAATTGTCTGCCAACAATTGTGTGTTGTCGGATTTTCTAATTGCGTGTACACAAGTCCGGACAAAACTCCAAAGTACAAACACAATGCTCACCATAACACAACATTAGCAGAAGTTGCCCAAAGAGTGGCGCTAAAGAGCTGAAAAACCACCTAGTTTTGTGTTTGTTGGTCTACAATTCTTTGCCGTTTGTATGCAAGACAAGTTCCCGGCCAACGCCCTTCAGACAAAAGTCCTACGCCTTGTCCGTAGAAAAACCGATCGTGTGTATGAGGCTTTACGCCTTTGTAATAGAAAAGGTTCTAAGACTGAAGTGCCCACTGGAAGTTTGACTGTCCAGACACAAATTTATTCTAAAATAAGACAAAAGATTTTATTACAAAGCCAACGCAGTTTGGGGGACATAACATGCCCCTTCATCAGGGTTGCACCTGGTTGGTAAAAATGGCAAGTATCCATCAGCAACTGGTTTAAGGCAAGATGCCTACGTAAGGGATAAGCATCAATGTGGACACCCAATGGAGGACCTTCCTCCAAGATAGTAGTAGTAGAAGATGGTAGACGGGACCTGGCACAACCATGGATTTTGTTTAGTAAAAATGGGTTAATTAATCCTAGAAATTTATTATAGTGAGCTGGGGGTTGGGAAGGGGGAGGGCTGTAGATGAGCTTTAAAGTTGTACTGACATCAGAAAGTCATGAAATCCTCAATGACTCATACTTGGGTGATATCACGCTGGTCAACTGATAGGCAGATTTCTTGAAGTGATGCAATAACCACTTCCTCTATGTACAGTGCCAGGCATATGAGGCCATACTGGACAGTAAACATTGATGCATTTGAAACAAATTAAACTCCCCTAAACCCACTGAGGGGGGAGCGGGAAACCTGTTAACGAAAAGACAACTGCATTTAGACCATACTAGAATGTCTACATTAAACCAAAAAGATTAAGATAAGTGGTCCATATAGGGATGCAACCCCCAAAGAGCATAAACAAATTACATATAAAAAGTCTGTATTTAACACATCATAGTGGGCCTGTGTACCCAATCATGTTGGAGGGATAAAGAAAAATAAATAAAATAAAGGATTTTGCTTTCACGTGATTGAACATTCAAGCTTGACAGCCTCAGTTCCTTTACGTACGTAGGAAGAACAAATCAATGCCATCTCCAAAAAGGTCCTTGTGAAATTGGAACAGTGCTATCCATTCAAAGTATATAAACAGTAGACTTGTGCACGACGGAAAAATTTGTTTAGTTTCGGTTCGTTTCTTGTGCACAACGGAAAAATTCTTTTAGTTTCCGTTCGTTTCTTTTCGATCCTGTCGATTCGTAATCGTTTGTAGTTTTGCTAGACAGGATTTTTCGTGTTTGGACTAATTCGTATTTTCGCAAGCGACATTTTTCATTGAATCGGAATGATTCGTATTAATGTAAGCCTTATTTTTAGTTGATTTATAATTCGTACTTTCGGTAGAGTACATTGTTTTTCATTGATTCTGGACACATATATAGTGCCTTCGTACGTGTTGTACATCACCACGCTTTGCTCGAGCATTTTTTTTCACGATAGTGTGTAGGCAAGGCAGGCTTAAGAAGAATCACGTCGAGAAAAAAGCAGTTTTTTTCAATGACATTAAAAGCGGTTGTGTGTACGTGCCATTATTGTGCTTCGAATGGATTCGTAACTTTTTTCATAACGAATATTGCCGAAGACATTCGGGGCATTTGCTATTTGCGATATAATTTATTTCGGATTCGGTTTTATTCGTAATTGCTTTGTTCGGAAATTCAAATGCTTCCGAACGTCCGAAAGTTGCTAAATTCGGACGAATTTTGATTCGTTACGAAACGAATTGCACAAGCCTAATAAACAGCCAAAACATTTTTGGGCTTTAGATAGAGTAGGGACTGGTTAGTTAGGTTTTTGTTGTTTCCCATTAGGAGATTTCCCTTCAATTCCTGTTCTGGAGACACTTCATGATAATCTCTCCTGGGAAAGTTTTGACCAGAACTGATCTCCCCAAGGGAAGATTTCTAGTGACAGTTGTCACCTGGACAAAATGTAAAAAAATAAATTAAAAAAACTTGAAAATAAATATTTTTATACTTACTTTGGGCCAGCTTGGCACAAAGTAAGCATACATATTGTATGTTATTATTATTATACTGGATTTATATATAGCGCCAACAGTTTACGTAGCGCTTTACAACTTGAGGGTAGACAGTACAAATACAATTTAATACAGGAGGAATTAGAGGGCCCTGCTCGTTAGCGCTTACAATCTAAGAGGGAGGGTCAAGAGATACAAGAGGTAATATCTGTGGGGGGTGTGCTGATAAAGAAAATAAAAGTACAGTTGTTACGTGGGGGCCCGATAGGCTTATCTGAAGGGATGAGTTTTCAGGGATCGTCTAAAAGTGGACAAAAGTAGGAGAAAGTCTGACAGATTGGGGTAGAACATTCCAGAGGATAGGAGAGGCTCTGGAGAAGTCCTGGAGGTGAGCATGGGATGAGGTCTCTGTGGAATCTGAGAAACACTGTAGTAGTCCCAGACTTCTGGGCACTGTGCCAAGTGGATGCCCCTCTGCATTGTAGCCACATGGCTGCCATTCTGAGACCGCCTTGCATTTTTCCTCAAAGAATGCAAAGTATTCCCTGATCGGACTAAATGGAAATTATATCACCACCTCTCCTCTGAACCTAGTCCAGTCAGAGAATGCTTTGCATTCATTAAGAAAACACAAGGATTTCTCTGAATGGCAGCTGTGCCAAGCGAGCAACCCCCCGAGGTTACTATGCAGAAAGGCAGCTCCTCGGGCTGATACAGCGATTTACAACTTCCACAGAGACCGATCGGGTAGCCAAGCAGGCCCAATTAAGTATGCAAAATATATAAAATCGCTGGAGTTCAGCTCCAGTGGACGATTTTTACCTATAGGTAAGCCTATAGTAGGGCTTACCTATGGGTACAATAAATATCTCCTAAAACCTGCACCACTTGTTAAGCGGCTGGTGACATCACTGGCGCATGCGCTCTGAAGGAACGGCATACCGTGCGTTACTTCAGAGCCCTGTGCTATGAATAGCGGCTCCCATGCGCGGAAGTGACGTCATCGTGGCTCGTCCAATCAAAAGACCGGAGCCACCAACCTGGAAGGAAGACCAGGTAAAGCTGTAAGCCCTGTCAATGGTGACAGCACATAATGTGATAGTATGCGATCCATACTAGCACATTATGACTTTGCCTTTCAGATGTAAAAAAAAACAAATGGCGGTTTACTACTGCTTTAACCACTTGCCGACCGCCGATTTACGTCGGCAGAATGGCACGGGCAGGCAAATGGGCATACCTGTATGTCCCTTTGAATTTGCCGCCTAGCGTGCCCGCGTGTCCCGCAAACTCTATGTTTGCCGGTGGCCTGCGATCGTGACACGGAGGAGAGGCAGAACGGGGAGATGTAAACAAGGCATTTCCCTTTTCTGCCTAGCACATGACAGGGATCTAGTGCTCTTGGTCATCGGGAGCAGTGATCTCTGTCATGTTGTAGTGAGCCCATCCCCCCTACAGTTAAAAAACCTCCCCAGGACACACTTAACCCCTTGATCGCTCCCTAGTGTTTAACCCCTTCCCTGCCAATATCATTTATACAGTAATCAGTGGCTATTTGTAGCTCTGATCGCTGTATAAATGTCAATAGTCCCAAAATAGTGTCAAAAGTGTCCGATGTGTCCACCATAATGTCGCAGTCACGATAAAAATCGCAGATCGCCGCCATTACTAGTAAAAAAAAATATAATAAAAATGCTATAAATCTATCCCCTATTTTGTAGACGCTATAACTTTTGCGCAAACCAATCAATATACACTTATTACGATTTTTTTTTTACCAAAAATATGTAGAAGAATAATACGTATCGGCCTAAACTGTGGAAGAAATTTGTTTTTATATATTTTTTGGGGATATTTAATATAGCAAAAAGTAAAAATGATTGCTTTTTTTTCAAAATTGTCGCTTTTTTTTGTTTATAGCGCAACAAATAAAAACTGCAGAGGTGATCAAATACCACTAAAAAGATCGCTCTATTTGTGGGAAAAAAGGACATCAATTTTGTTTGGGTACAATGTTGCACGACTGCGCAATTGTCAGCTAAAGCGACGCAGTACAGAATCGCAAAAAAATGCTCTGGTCAGGAAGGGGGTAAATCCTTCCGCGGCTGAAGTGGTTAAAGGCGGTCACACACATATTACAATCTGGTTGTAAAATCTCTATCCAGCATCAGATCAACCATTGACTGTGGAGTGCACGTGCCAGTGTTTAGACAGATTGTACAACCAGTGTAAGGTTTTGGTGTCACTGCCCCTAAATCTGCACACTTAAGTGACTGTAATGCCTTGTACGCACGATAGGAATTTCCGATGAAAAAAGTCAGACGGAGTTTTTTCATTGGAAATTCCGACCGTGTGTGGGCCACATCGGAGAAATTCCGATGAATTCCATCGGAATTTAAATATAGAAGCTGTTCTATTTTTTTCCGATGGAATTCCGATGGGAGTTTGGTCGGAAAAAGGTCCGATCTTGTGTACGCGGCATTACATGTAAAATCTTTTACCGGTAAATAGATAAGAGTTGGCAAGTCGTTGACTCAGCAGGAAACACCCATCTTTATTATCTTCCACAAAAGGAGTGTGCAAACCAGCATACAAAAGTGCCAACGCATTTCAGCCCACAAGGGCCTTGCCTCATAGCTCAGGTAATCTTTAATCTCCGACATACCCGGAGTACCCGGAATGTTCCTCATTACACTAGAGCTGGTAATGTGAGCATCATAAAAACTAGAACCCTCCCCATCTAGCACTCATTTGGAAAAACAGACCAACAAAAATCAACAAGTGATTTGGATTGGTCAATAAGAATATCTGCAAGGAATTACAGTACGGTTTGCTATATTCCTTGCAAAGTATAAAGCTAAACTACATGGGATTGTCCTCCCTCCCCCCACATCACTGAAACCGAAGGTTCACTTTCATTTTTCATCATTGTTCCAGCTAGCACATTGGTGCATTAGGTAAAAGCATATCTGTATCAACATAAAAAAAAAAAAATCGGGCTGTGGGATGCAATAAAAAAAAAAAAAAATATGAATAAAAAAGTCTAATGTAGAAAGCACAGACCCCTAGTTTTGGATAATAATAGAGGCCCTACAGTCTTTTTGAGAGTCTGTTTATCAATTTTAGTTTTAGGTGGAGCCCGGTTGACCGCTCCTGGCTTCTTGCCGGTCTTGAATACTTCCAACAGTGAGATTTGTTTTTTTGCTATAATTCCGGACTCTGTTTCTGTCCACTCAACATTTTAAGTACTTCTGCCCACCTCCTCCATAATATAATACCCATCAAGGAGAGTGGTACCCCCTCCTAAAGGGTACAGTAGGTGTGCAGACAAATTTTATAGATCTTACCAACAGAGTCACTGAGAGGCACAGGGACCCGTCAGTTGGTTTTGCGCTACCTAAAACTGAAAAATCAATTTTTTATGGACTGATCCTCAAAGATTTGTACGCACTGATGCGTTTCAGGCAACTTTTACACGCCTTGCTTTTATTCATGCCATGAGATGCAGCAAGTAGTACTTTTTCCAACACACCACACCCAGGGGCGTCGGAACAGGACAGGCAAACCAAGCAGCTGCTCGGGCCCCCGAGCTGTCCTGGGGCCCCAGCAGAGGGCAGCACAGCAGAAAGAGGAGCCAGAGGACTCGAGGAGGCAGCACGGGAAGAGGAGGTAAGACACTCCCTCCCGCATATCCACTGTAATATCGTGCGATTGGCGCCCACTCAACAACTTGGTGTCCAAGTCGTCCCGCTGTAGCAACCCCCCCCCCCCGGCTTAACAACTTGGTGTCCTGAGAAAAACTTCTCAACTTTAAAATATTTGTTGTCCATTGTGCTTGGGGCCCCCAAACTCCTTCAAACGGCCCTGACCACACCCACAATGCAAAATTGGGAGTCGCTGTCAGAATACAAGGTTCCGGCAAGGGGAATTTGTGTGGATGGGGAATTGGTTAAGTTGGCCCTAGAATGGATCCAAATTCAGACAGTTCAGCAGGGGAAAAAAAAAAAACGGGTTGATCAGCGGCTGCAGCTGCTGATCTGTGTATCCTGAGAGAAGAGGAGTCCAGCTATCTCAATACAATGCCACACCAGGGAGGATTCCTCCATCCACCTTGCTTATGTGGATAGTTTTTTTTTATTTTGTTCGTCCTGCTGGCTGAACAAGAAAAAAAAAAATATTCCATAGGCAGCTTTAGTCATGTTTATGCTAAAAGGATATGTTCACCTTTAGGAGCATGTTACACCCATATTTAGGGTGTAACATGCTCCTATGCACCCGCCTCCAACGCTCCCAACTCTCCGACAATGGGTGGGAGGTCGGCTCCTCGCACCCCGTCACTTTTTGAAAACAGGGCGGCTGTGTGGGTGGAGCCCTGCACAGCCGCCCTGTTTTCGAAAAGTGAGTGGGTGCGGGGAGCATCGTTCATTTACAGGGATCTGTGGATGAATAAACTACGAGTACCGTCTGCCACCATGGCGGACGGACTTGTAGTTTGAATGGGCTGGAAGCGTGCTGCTGAACACGCTTGTAAAGTATGTGCATTTATTTTGAAAGGTGAATGTATCCTTTAACGAAAAAATAAATAAATAGCCATCTATGGTTGGCCTTGGTAGGCCCTGCGGACTCTCTGACATACTTTGTGCAGCCCCTAATGGGATCAAACACCCATAATGTACTTAGTAAACAAAGATTGCCCAGTCCCTTACTGGTAGGAAGCCCAGAAATGAGCTTTTTACCCATGGCAAGAATGATTTCATTCTAAAGTTTTCCTTTTTCTTTTTTTACTTAAAACCTGTTATTTGTTAATGCCATTGATTCACAGAAAAGTGTGATTTTTTTCTTTTTTTTGACGAAAAAAAAGCCTTGGGACATGTTGCGTTTTGCTTTTCTAGAGGCTCTCAATGGTTATCTGTGCTGTTCTTAAAGCCACAATGTCTAAATAGAAGGTGTAACTTCCCCTGTTTTGTACACTTACATAGTTCCATTGCTAAAATTGTATACGGCATGGCTAATTGTGTCGTGTGACTAATGCGTGTATTCTGATCTTTCCCCATGTACGATTCTAATTACAACACATCAGTTCACGAAGCATGATATGGATCTTTGGTTTGTTTTCTTATAAAAGTAAAAAACATTTTTTTAGCTTCGTCCAATGAGATTTGAAAGTTAGTCACATGGCCAAAAAAAAAGATCTTTATCTTTGCGATATCCTTGTCAACTGAGCCTATAGTATAGACAGAACTACATGGATATCAGTTTCAGTTATAACACTTGCAGAATCAATGTATTACTTCATATACAAGTAGGAGAACTGTATAATGAAGTCACACAACAAAATCATCATTTATGTCTCTAGACTTCATCTTCAAGACAATCCCACTCCTCAACAGCCTGAACTAGATAAAAATCAAAATGCCTTCTTTTTACCATTTCTGCCTGGATAACCAATCCATATAGGGGCCTCAGTGGCAGTTGCATGGTTTGTTGTGCCCCCCCACCCATTGAAGCATGTCCTTACCAGCACTACGTTGAATCTCTCCTCCAGCTCTCCCGAACTTGGTCTTGGAACTTTAGGAGTGGAGCCATCTTTCGGCTTTGGTGGGGTAGTCCCTGTTGGTGGTTGTGTCTTTGAATCGCGGGCCTGGAACATCTCCAGGGTCCCCGCTGCATTCCCCATGATCCAGGCAGCTCCTCGTTTCCACGGTCCTAAATCCAGGCTTAACGCTTTAACGTAGAACGTAAGACAGAGAGGGAAAGCCAAAAAAAAACGGCAGACTATCGAATCAGAGCAATGTATCAGTAAAGTTTGATAGGAACACGCCCAACTTCCGATTACGTCTTGGAGATCTCAACATCACACGCTACCGCAAAAGCCACGGGGTGCACGCAGAAAGGAAGGTGTGGCCATTTATCATTTGCAGGTCTGAAATCGAATGATTTAGCAGTGGCAGAACAGACGTCTCCAACTGTCCCTTCTCTTTTTTACCTTTGAGATGAGTTTCTCCTTGATGACTTACTCTGCAGTTCCCCGATTCACTTCTCGTCCGCTTGCAGCGGAAAGTGTGTTTCGCATCCGACCTTGCAATGGACATTAGCTGCAAACTTGCTAAGTTACAAAACCACAAATGTAAAAAGGAAGTTAGGTTTCAAAATCGGATGGTAGATGGTGTGTGGAGGAGGGGGTTCATACTGTGCGGAAACAAGAGTTCGGAGTACAAAACGTATCAACCCTCTGAACTGACAACCACGAAAACAGGGGGACCCAGCATATTAATTGCATGTTGTACGCGGTTGTTGTTTGGAGAGGTGGAGGATGACAGAATGGCAAGGTGCATTGAATGAAACTAGAAACCATGACAGGTTATAGGATCCTTGGCTCTTCTATGTGCAGGATCTGTTAACCCTCACAAAGCACTATTCTGGAGGAGGAAAGGTACTTACTACTCTTCAGAAGCACAGTCTACAGTCTGGCTCACTCAATACCAAACAATACTAGTTTTTAAAGCATAGCTAAACCTAAAAACAAAAATACACACTACGGTGTTAAAAAGTTTAGGCAGGTGTGAACAAAATGCGGTAAATTAAGTATATGCTTTCAGAAATGAAAGTGTACGCAGGGCTGGTGCTACCACTAGGCAAACTAGGCAGCCGCCTAGGGCGCCCTGCTGCCTAGGGAACCCGGCTACTGGTGTTCCTACTCTCTTCTCTCTGCAGCAAGCAACTAATGCCGCGTGCACACGGACGTTTTTAAGGTCATTGATAAAAACAACGTTTTTCTCGACGTGATTTTTCGTGTTTCCTCTCAAACCTGCCTTGCATACACACGTTCATGAAAAAAAACCGCTCGAGCAAAGTGCGGTGACGTACAACACGTACGACGGCACTATAAAGCGGAAGTTCCATTCGGATGGCGCCACCCTTTGGGACGCTTTTGCTGATCCTCGTGTTAATAAAGTTTGGTGAGAGACGATTCGCGCTTTTCAGTCTTCGTGCTTTCAGTCCGTTACAGCGTGACGAATGTGCTATCTCCATTACAAACGCTAGTTTTACCAGAACGAGCGCTCCTGTCTCATACTTAATTCTGAGCATGTGCGTTTTTTTCCCCCCTCGTAAAAGCCTACACACGACCGTTTTTCACGACGTTAAAAAGAACGAAGTGAAAAACGACGTGAAAAAATAGAGCAGGTTCTAATTTTTTTCAGGCCATTTTTCACGTCGTTAAAAATGCTTTGGAGCCTACACACGATCGTTTTTAATGACCAATTGAAAAAATTGCATTTTTCACGTCATGAAAAACGGTCGTGTGTACGCGGCATAAGTCTCAGCATCAGCAGGTGGAGGAGGACTGTCTGTGTCCCAAATGAATGGAAGCAAGCAAACGTTCATTGATGGGCGCTGGTGAGGCTGCATTTGATGGGCGCTGGTGAGGCTGCATTTGATGGGCGCTGGAGAGGCTGCATTTGATGGGCGCTGGTGAGGCTGCATTTGATGGGCGCTGGAGAGGCTGCATTTGATGGGCGCTGGAGAGGCTGCATTTGATGGGCGCTGGAGAGGCTGCATTTGATGGGCGCTGGAGAGGCTGCATTTGATGGGCGCTGGAGAGGCTGCATTTGATGGGCGCTGGAGAGGCTGCATTTGATGGGCGCTGGAGAGGCTGCATTTGATGGGCGCTTTATTAGAAAGGTGGGGTATACATGGGCAGGGCAAAGGAGGAGGAGTCAGGGGTGGAGCCAATGGTGGAAGGCAAAATTCGGTTTTGCCTAGGGAGTCAAAAATCCTTGCACCAGCCCTGAGTGTACGCAGTTTATTTTAATCAATTAACAAAATGGAAAGTAAACGAACAGAAGACAAATCTAAATAAAATATGGTGTGACCACCTTTTGCTTTCAAAGCAGCATCAACATTTTCGAAGTACACTTGCACACAGTTTTTGAAGGAACTCAGCAGGTAGGTAGTTCCAAAACATCTTGGAGAACTAACCACAGACCTTCTGTGGATGTAGGCTGCCTCAAATCCTTCTGTTTGTTCATGTAATCCCAGACACAATGAGATCAGGGCTCTGTGGGGGCCAAACCATCACTTCCAGGACTCCTTGTTCTTTACACTGAAGATGGATCTTAATGACATTGGCTGGATGTTTGGGGTAGTTGTCCTGCTGCAGAATAAATTTGGGGCCAATCACACGCTTCCCTGTTATAGCATGATGGATAAGTATCTGCCTGTATTTCTCAGTATTGGGGACACCATTGATCCGAACCAAATCTCCAACTCCATTTGCAGAAATGCAGCCCCAAACTTGTAAGGAACCTCCATCATGCTTTACTGTTGCCTGCAGACACTCATTGTACCTCTCTCTAGCCCTTCACTAAAACTGCCTCCTGCTACAGCCAAATATTTCACATTTTGACTCCTCAGTCCAGATAACCTGCTGCCATTTCTCTGCACCCCAGTGCTGAGGACTGCTAAACATCTTTTTGTGTTGAAGGGAAGCATGATGGGTCTTTCATCTGCTGCATTAAAGTGATACTAAATATATTGTTTATTTACATTGTCCCTTCCGTTTCTGTATCTGGATGATGCCACTGTAATTATTTTAATAAAAAAAAAAAAATTGAAGTACCTTTTTCCTAATCAATATACAGCCGTCACATGACTCAGCTCTTTCCCAGCCTGCCTGTCTGCAGGGAAACATGAGCAGGAGGAGCTTCTAGTCCACTGCTGCTGGTCACATGTTTCAAATAAAAAAACAAACAGCCTTTGGAATACAGAGTAAAAATAAATAAATATCAGTTAACGGTTTCAAATTGTTATACAAATATACACTCACCGGCCACTTTATTAGGTACACCTTGCTAGTACCGGGTTGGACCCCCTTTTGCCTTCAGAACTGCCCTAACTCTTCGTGTCATAGATTCAGCAAGGCATTGGAAACATTCCTCAGAGATTTTGGTCAACTATTGGTACAAGGCAGGATGGATCCATGCGCCAAATTCTGACCCCCACCATCTGAATGTCGCAGCTGATATCGAGACTCATCAGACCAGGCAACGTTTTCCCAATCTTCTATTGTCCAATTTTAGTGATCCTGTGCGAATTGTACCCTCAGTTTCCTGTTCTTAGCTGACAGTGCGGTCTTCTGCTGCTGTAGCCCATCTGCTTCAAGGTTCGATATGTTGTGCATTCAGAGATGGTATTCTGTATACCTTGGTTGTAATGAGTGGTTATTTGCTTTTCTGTTGCCTATCTTCTCAAACTAGTCTGCCCATTCTCCTCTGACATCGAGGCATTTTCCTCCGCAAAACCTCCGCTCACTGGATATTTTCTCTTTCAGACCATTCTGTGTAAACCCGAGAGATGGCTGTGCATGAAAATCCCAGTAGATCAGCAGTTTTTGAAATACTCAGACCAGCCCGTCTGGCACCAACAACCATGCCACGTTTAAAGTCACCTAAATCCCATTTCTTCTCCATTCTGATGCTCGGTTTGAACTTTAGCAAGTTGTCTTCACCATGTCTAAATGCATTTAGTGGCTGCCATGTGATTGGCTGATTAGCAATTTGCGTTACCAATCAATTGAACAGGTGTACCTAATAAAGTGGTCGGTGAGTGTATATTTGAAATTACATTTTTATTATTTTGTGGAAATAACATGGTATGGGCAGATTTATGCCAGTCACACCCCTCCAGTCTTAGAATAAGAGGGAGGTAAAGCCACCATTAATCTACATGTAATATCCCGCCCCCAGAAGGGAGGGCAGTCATTTATCATTGTGTATACACCCACATGTGTAACTCTATAGTCACATGGGCTGCTCAGATGTGAAATGGAAGAGATGCTCAGCATAGAAACTCACTGAAAACGAAGCATGCCAACACTGCTCTGCAAAATCCCAAGCTGGAGTGGGGACATATACACAAGGTGAAGATAGAGAGCAGCGTGATCAACCAGGTTTTTTTTTGCAGAATACAGAAAATGAATCTCATACTGACTGAGGGAGTATGAACAGCATATAATACATGATTTGATTGTTTTTCATGATGTGGGTTTACTTAAAGTTTCCTTGGCTGACCACTGCATCTACAGCCCTCAGAGTTTCGCTTTTGTTCTTCTTCAAAAGAGCTGGAACAGCACGTCTTGAAACCCCAGTTTGCTTTGACATCTTTGCTCGGAAGAGACCTTGCTGATGCATTATAACTACCGTGTGTCTTGCTGCTGTGCTCAGTCTTGCCATGGTGTTTGACCTGTGACATGAAATGGTCTTCCAAACCCTCACCTTAGTAGCAGAGTTTGGGTGTTCCTCACCCAGTTCTAAGCCTTCCACACAGCTGTTTGTTTCAATTAATGACTGTTTCAACCTACATATGAAATTGATCATTAGCATCTGCTTGGTATAATAGGTTAATAATACAATCCTACAAAATCCCTGACTTTGTGTAAGTGTAATGCCGCGTACACACGACCGTTTTTAATGTCATTGAAAAAAAAGACGTTTTTCTCGACGCGATTCTTCTCAAGCCTGCCTTGCCTACACATGATCATGAAAAAAATTGCTAGAGCAAAGTGCAGTGACGTACGAAATGTACGACGGCACTATAAAGGGGAAGTTCCATTCGGATGGCGCCACCCTTTGGGCTGCTTTTGCTGATCCTCGTGTTAGTAAAGTTTGGTGAGAGACGATTCGCGCTTTTCAGCCTCGTGCTCTTCAGTCCGTTACAGCGTGACAAATGTGCTATCTCCATTACGAACGCTAGTTTTACCAGAACGAGCGCTCCCGTCTCATAATTTGCTTCTGAGCATGCGCGTTTTTTTCACGTCGTTAAAGCCTACACGGCCGTTTTTCATGATGAGAAAAAGTAGAGCAGGTTGCAAATTTTTAATGCCGATTTTTCACGTTGTGAAAAATGCTCTGGAACCTACACACAATCATTTTTAATGACCAAATTAAAAAATGGAATTTTTCTCGTCATGAAAAACGGTCATGTGTACGCGGCATCAGAATTGATACTGATTTGAAGCCAAAGAGTAGCCACACCAAATATTGTTGAGATTTAGATTTACCTTGTACTTGCTCACTTTGCATATAGATAAAAAAATTAAATACCGTATATACTCGAGTATAAGCCGGGATTTTCAGCCCTTTTTTTTGGGCTGAAAGTGCCCCCCTCGGCTTATACTCTAGTCAGTGTACCTGGAAATATTGAGAGGCTGCGGGCGTCCATCATTTAAAACTTGCGGTCTCCTCCTGTCTCTTCCGTGATAGGCAGAACTCTGTCTGCTGAGAATCGCCTATCACGAACGTTCTCTCATCCTCACCCATCCCAGCAGACATTGTGTTCAGTGTTCCACCAATCACGAATGCCTTTTCATCCTTGGACAAGAGGACGTCCGTGATTGGCAGAACACTGATCACACTGTCTGCTGGGAAAAGGAGTCCGAGGTTACAAGAACGTCCGTGATAGGCGTTTCTCAGCTGACACAGTTCAGCCCATCACGGAAGGGACCAGGAGGAGACCGCGAGTTTTAAACAATGAATGGATACCCGCAGCCTCTCAATTTCAAGGTACAGCGACGTTACAAATGGGCATTGTTGACCCTCTGCATTCTCACCCTCGGCTTATACTTGAGTCAATAAGTTTTCCCAGTTTTTTGGGGTAAAATTAGGTCCTCTGCTTATACTCGAGTATATACGGTATATATTTTTGAAAGCATTTTTACTTTACAGAATTTCTTCACACCTGCCTAAAACATATGTACTGTATTTTAGCTTAGTCCTTCAGAGCAGAGGAACTGCATTTTTTTTCTTTTTTTCAAACGTTTTCTGTCTTGTGTTTTCACCTGCGTATCCTGCAAATAATGCACTCCCTGTCCCTTATCTATGATTTTTAATTTTCAACACTGAATTATGGAGGAACCATGGTTGCCACCTAGACTGGACTTCTAACATGTGTCGTCTTCATCTCCATTACAGAGTAGATTGGTGGCACTAGGACAGTGATGTCAATCTTGGCACTACATTTGCCATGATGATCATGCACTCTGCAGTGCAGTGGAGCATCATGGGAAATGTAGTTCCAAAACATCTGTGGTGCCAAGGTTCACCATCACTGCCCTAGGACACTGCATTTCTGCGTATATCAACTGGTATTTCCTGGACTTGTTGAGAATGTTCTTATCCTGAAAAATAAAAAAACTGATGCAGCCAGTACATCGGAGGACTGATGAGCTGCAATATATTTTTGTAAGATATTTGTGTAGCGGGGTCCTCAATTTAGTGGGATACACCTGGGGGTAGTGTGACCCAGGTGTGTAATTGTGTTAGGGTTCAGACCCCTTTTTGTTATTCGTGGAGGATTGGGGGATGTAATATTCTCCTTTGCCTGTGGGTGGCGGGGTACCTACAGGCTTCAGGTAGAATCATCACCACAGTGCTACCCTTTTTTTGTCCTTTCCTGGAGATGGTACAGCTGGGGCGGGGAACCCGCCGTGGTGTCAATGGGAGGAGATAAAAGGGGGAGACGCCCTCACCACGAGGTCTTTTTCGGGGATCATCTCTTCACGCACCCAGGCACCTTAGGCCTGGGTGCGGGCGGTTCAAGGTTCCGGCCTAGGCGCCCTAGGCCTGGCCGGAATGAAGATGGAGTCCATCCCAGGCACCTTCAGCCTGGGGTGAGGTACTATTGAGGAGGCCTGGGACCCGGTGACTCCAACTGGGTCCCACGAGGGTGAAGTTGCTCCAGGGCGCCCCTTGCGAGGGGACCCGCATCTGAGGTGAGGAGGCTGGGGAGGTCACCCGTCCGAAGACCCGGTGCAGTGTCAACCCGGTGACGGATGGGCCTTCGGTAACTCCCTTGGAGGACATCTTCCCCTGATAGGGGCTACAGCGCAGCGGAGGAGCTCTAATCAAGACTCCTGCAACCCCTGGTCATAGCATAGGGAGTGTAGGGACTAGGAACCTGTACAGTGCCTCGACCTGCTTCCCCATCGTATCATGCCGTTGCATTTGACTGTATGTGGAGATACGCAATAAACCTGAGTTTGGACTTTGATGGGTGTATGGACTCTGTTAATGGGAGCAAAGGGAGATTCTGGCACGGAAGGACTGACCCTCATAACCAGCACACATTTGGCCCGAGGAAAAGATTGGTACTGGCCTTCACCTCACCCACAGCCATGGGGAGGACATGGGCCGTAGCGCACCTCACTCTGTCGCGTGACATACCCCTAGCTAAAGAGGACGGGGTGAGGCCGCTACATTTGGATACACCTAAAATGTGCGATAGCTTTAAGTGCATCCTTGGCAGGGTCACCGGCTCAATGAATATAGACGGACATTCTAGGTGGGTACATCTAGAGATCTCCCCTCACTTCTAGTTCTACAGACAACAGGAAACCTGCCCAATGTGAGGCAAATCACCTCTGACAGATTTTTTATTTGTATTTTTTAACCCACAGGGTTGCACAAAAACTAAACATTTAAGCGTATGTACTTTTAAAAACTGGTGAGGACACCAGTGATGCATGGCTTCCTGCGGCCCAGCAGGTGGCGCTGTCACTTTGGGCCGGGGTTGAACCATCACAGCCAGTGCCGTACCCTTTGTGACCTCTCGCAGCGGTTGTACGGCAGGGCGGGGAACCCGCTGTGCTTGCTGGGAGAGGGTATAAAGGGGCCGGACATTTTCGCCACGAGGCTGGAGTCCCGGGCACCTTCAGCCTGAGGCTGTTGTTGCGGTCGGTGTCCAGGTGGCCTAGGCCTGGACACTTGGAGTTCGTGTTCCATCCCAGACACCTTCAGTCTGGGGTGAGGTGCTCAGCCGGAGGCCTGGGGCCCAGTACCTTCCGCTGGGTCCCGCGAGGGAGGGATCGTCCTAGGGGGCCCCGGGAGCGGGGCACCCGAATCCAGAGGCGTAAGGGACCGGAGGAGGGACTCACCCGAAGACCTGGTGCAGCAGATTGCCAGTGCCGGGTGAACCTCTGGAGACTGCCCAGAGGGATATCTTTCCCAAACAGGGGCCAATTCATAGAGGAAGTTCAGTCCACGTTCAATGACCGGTGGCAGCGGTCCAACTATTCCAATCAGGTCAGTGGCAGAGACCTGCTATCAGGCCTGTGGCAGGGGCCTCAACAGTTCATCCGGTCGGTGGCAGCGACCAAAACTCACGGTCAGTGGCAGGGACTATGCGCCAGGCCTATTCGCTAGCAAAGGAATAGGAGAGTTCAGTTGTGCCTGGGCCTACTCGTTCCCACACCCCCATGTTCGTCTGTTATTGGAAGTTCAACTGATTGTGTTCACCCTATTGTACGGGAAATAAAGGAGTGTTGGACTTTCGATTGGTGTGGGGCTCTATTATTGGCAGACATGTCTCCATGGAACAACTGAGGATTTGTATGCAGTGGACAGACCCGGAGGTAAATCAACTAACTTTGCTCAACCCTCCTATACAAACGAGGGGAGAGCTTGGCGTAGTGTTCCTGCACTCTCCTCTCCCATGTACCCCTAGACACAAGCCATGCACAATAGGTGAGAGGGGGAGTGAGGCTCCGCTACACGTAGAAAAAAGTGCATTGAAAAAAATATATATATACGAAAAGTGCATTTAAGGGTGTGTCTACAGTACACCTCCCAAAGAAGTAGAACTCTATCCTGCCCCCCCAGGCTGCAAGGCTCCTGACAGGGGGAAGGTTCAACATGGTCCATCTAGCCCATGGGTGCTGAACCTGTGGACCTCCAGCTGTTTTTGAACTACAAGTCCCATGAGACATTGCAAGGATGCCTCGCAAAGGCATGATGGGACTTGTAGTTCTGAAACAGCTGGGAGGGCCACAGTCTGAGCACCCATGACCTAGCCAAAAGGCCTGGCAGATCCATCTCCTTATGGTCAGCCAAAGCTAATCACTGAGCACTAGGTGAGCGGCTCCCCTGAGGAGAGACCCCCTGGTTCAGGGGAGGAGGGAACCTGATGGCCACATAACCTCCCCCTAGACTTCAGGGTCAACCCGAGGACCCACACCCTCCGCCCTAGTGAGACAGAACCACAGCCAAAAATTCAGTGACAAAATGTGAGTAAATAATTAGTGCCAGTGCAGGTGCATTGTCTAGACCTTGCGGCCTTGTAGCAAAAATTGCCCTGGACTTGGCCAAACAGCCTAGCCCATGGAGGTGCATTGCATAAAAAAAAAGTGCCGTGGCCATGTGCCCTCACAGTGCGTTTCCCATGTCCAAGTGATACTATGAGCACGCTGGGGAGACCAGCTAACAAAGGGACACTGCGGGTTCTCCACCTTCCCAGCTCATGGCCAGACCAGATGGACCCCATTCATATCAGGAGGCACTGGACCCCTTTAATCTTCCCGGGGGAATCACTCCTGTGCCCCACATCCTGTAGACTCCCCGATTTCGGTTCCAGCCTGTTGAAACTTCACATACTAGCAGGGATACCACACAGAGGCTATTCCTGCCAGAATAGTAGTGGATCACCCCCTACTGGATACTGACGATAACAGATATTACACTTGATCTTAGCTAACAGAGAAGCGATTTCTTGGACAGGTGGTATATAAAGTGTTATCCCCTTTTAAAGAAGTCCCCTCTGTTCTTATTCCATTGGCAACTCAAAATGTAGATTTCCCCCTCGCGTTCATTCACAGGGACAATAGTAACCAGGACAAATTGTGAGGGTGACTCCCTCCAGCAGGGGCGCAAATGGCAATGAAAAACTGACAGAGGTTCTAACACCACCCTGAAGGGTCAAAGAGACGCATTTTCTTTAAAAATAAATTCTTATATACATATATGAATACTGATTTTATCAAATCAGGTTAGCATTTTTATGTGTCTGGAATATGTGCATGAGGGTTGCCATATTTGCCCCTTATATAATGCAGCCTTTACTGTTCATCAGTCTAAACGCAACTCTATGGGACAGATGAGACTGGCCTTAAAATTATATTGGGTTTATCTCATATCTTAGGCAGAGATGCTATTTACATTCTCCAATATACAGATGATCACTAGAGGGAGCCAACACAGATCATATAGCAAATTCAATGATGAATGTGTAGTGGGTGGTTACATTTAGGGGAAGCATCTGAGTGGTAACTAGGCTCAGATGCACCAATTGTTAGGTTTCATGGACCATTTCTGTCCCTGGGAGATGGTACTGGTGTGTAGTTCCCTGGGGCCTATAGGTGGCGCGCTGTTGCCATGGGCCCGGGGTTGAACTGCAGTACAAGGTTGTGCTTTTTTTGTCCCCTCTTGGCAGCAGTTTGGTGGGGCGGGGAACCTGCTGTGCCTGTCGGGAGGAGTTATAAGAGGGGGCGGCCATCTTCCAGAGGGGTCGGTTCCGCGCTCAGGCACCTTAAGCCTGGGTGCGTGTGTCTCGCCTCCGAGTGCCCTAGGCCCGGAGGCCTGGTCGGGTTGTCTCTGGGTGCCCTAGGAGCCGGAGACAGAGCTGCTGTTCCATCCCAGACACCTTCAGTCTGGGGTGAGGTACTTTGGAGAAAGGCCCGGAGCCCAGCAGCCTTTGGCTGGGATCCGCCGGGGACCGAAACTCCCAGGGATCTGCCTTGCGAGGTGACCCGTATCCAGGACGAGGAGGCCAGGGAGGTAACCCTTTCTGAAGACCCAGCGCAGAGTCGTGGTGACAGATGGGGCCTCCGGTAACTCTCCGGAGGGATGTTCTTGTCCTATAAAGGGGCCAAGTTACAAAAGGAAGGAAGTGCATGTTCTTTATGTCACAGTGGCAATGACAATACGCACACAAGGTCAGTGGCTTTCACCTTTTTCACCCGGTCAGTGGCAGTGACCAACTTCATGGTCTGTGGCAGAGACCATGTGCCAAACCTGTTCGTGCTGATCAGAACAGGAGAAAACCCAAATTCAAGTTCAAGTTTGTGCCTGGACCTCCTCCCACCTTATCTGAACCCGTCTGCTCTCAAAGAGACTGTTTATTGTGCTGAGAACAATAAATAAGAAGTCGGACCTTTCAGTTGGTGTGGACAGTTGTTTACTGGGGAGAACTAAAGACTTGTTTCTGACTACCACAGAAACGTGGTCAGCACTGGAGATTTTTAAACACTGGCAGCAAGCAGGCCTGAGAAACTAACACCGCTCAACCTCCCTATTCAGGAGGGTACGGGCTTGTGGTGCGGTGTGCCTCATTCTTTCCTGCAGAGGAGCCAAGCAGAAGAAAAGCAAGTAAAGTCTGGGGTTGGTGCTCTACAAATACATGGAAGGGCAAGTCAAAAAAGTGAAACCTGTACCACATATATATCTTCAGTATATGTACTCACTAAAAAATAAACCATTGTACCCTCTAAAGAGTCTCTTTTCTCAATTTCCATGACTTTGCACAAAGTTTACATAATCACGAAGATTGGTGCTACCAAAGTGAATTTTGGAGTTTTCAGCACACTCTGGGCTCTATCTTTTTAGTTGTATATATGAATATACCGTAATTAAAATTTCAGTTTTAATACCCAGCGGCATATATTCTCCTATCCTTTTGTTCCCCACTGCTTCAGTCAGCTCTGGAACATAGTGTACTTCTGAGTATGGGGGAGCATGTGACAGTACCAGGACAATCAGCCTTGTTACTTTAAAGTCAATATCTCTGACTAAGTTAGGACTATAGCGACTTAGACTACACAAGGCTTTCCTTTCACTGCTGAACAGAATGAGCATTAAAGGGGAGTTACACCCACATTTTTACTCCTCACCAGAGGTGGGGGACTTGAGTCACATGACTTAACTTAAAAAACGCATAAGTGTCATAAAGAGAACCTGTTGCTTTGCACTGCATGGACAAAATACTGACTCGCTTATGAGCGACATATATGGGCCTTCATTGCACAAAATGGGTTGCTCCTTGGTTACAATAAGTTTCAGTTACAGACCTGAAATCCCTGCTAGTTTCAGGTCACCAACTTAAAACCATTGAGCCCAGGGTGTCAATAATAATATCATTAGCAGCCTCTAGATTTCACTCATGCTAGGCCAGTCCAGCCAAACTTGCATTGTAGCCTTATGCCTCGTACACACGACCGGATTTCCTGGCAGGAAAACTGCCATGACAGTTTTTCGGCAGGAAAAATGGCCGTGTGCAACTGCTCCACGGCAGTTTTCCTGCCAGGAAAACTGTGGGAAAAATAATGTGAACTTGTTCTCTATTTTCCGGTCAGGGAAAATACCAGCTGAGAAAACCTGTCTGTATGGCTTCCTGAGGAGAAAAATAGGATTTTTGTACTGTAGAATCCTTTTCTCTGAGTTCATGGACACAGCCTTAATCTTGACAAAGTGGGCATTAGCCTTCATTCAGGAGTGACTAGGCAGAAACTTATAGAAAGTGTTAAACACATCACACACCATACAGTCCCACCCAGGGCTATATCCCCCTCAGCCTGCACTCAGCTTGGCAGAAAAAAACTGATCTAAGGAGAAGACATGGTTCCCTGTGGGCCCATAGGCCTGGAGGTTTATTTCAGATTTCCTTATTTTATTTTTTCCTGTGATCTTTGATCAACTGCCGACTGGGTGACAGGCTGGATCCCAGATCCTTGTCTCCCCAGTTTCGGCCATCGAGCGTGTGCCGACCGTAGCTACGCGCTGGGTCGTCCACAACATGCCCGTCACTCTACGTGTGGCCGGTGAGCTATACGCTCCAGGGCATGCATATGACCGATCTATAGGGCCGAGTCACAGCAGCCAGGCCGATAGTCACCTCTGTCACCAAGCGGAAGATGGTCTGTCTGGGATGCTTCCAGCAGAATCCATACAGGAAGGGTAAGTAGTAATCCCCTGCTTCGGCAGGAGGACATAGATGGACATTCCCTGGGTGGTCGAGTAGGGGGTTCTACCCTTCCTTTCCTCCCTCCCTTCCCTCCTCCCTGGTCTCTGAGCTAGGCTGGCTGCTGGCACCGGGGGTTCACCTGGGGGGGCTCCACCTGTGAGGAACTGCGCTGTACGTCCGCTAAACAAATGTTATAAGCTGCAATGAAAAGTTTGCTTACCCGTGTGTTCTGCCTCCATGCTGTTGGCGGACATTTTTCTTCTGATCCATGTGGTGTTTGGCCTCTATCTGCGCTCGGCAGCCATTTTTTTGTGGTCCACGCTGTTTGGCCTCTGCCGCTCGGCGGCCATTTTGCATGTGATCCACGCTGTGTTTGGTCTCTATTGGCGCTCAGCGGCCATGTTTTTGTGGTCAGGAGGATTCCTCCGGAGTCCAGCGACCCAAGTTGACTGAGCTCCCCAGACTCCTCTCCAACCGGGAAGACAGGCGTCCGCCGTGACCACCATCCAGTAAAAAAAAAAAAAAAAAAAAAAAAAAAGGAAGGAACGACTTCCCAGACAGAAATGCCGGTGATGTCGGCCACCAACTAGGGAGGTCCTGACTAGGTGGCTCACCTGGCTTTTAACAATCCAGGGATGAAGGGCACTTGACCCTCTGGACAGAATTACCTTCTGAAACATTCGCGTGTGAAATGGTGCATATGGTACTTCCTCGAAGGAGACTACCATGAGGCCCAGGACTCGCTTGAAAAAGTGGCGTGACAACTCTTTGGGATGTCAACTGGCGCACCGCAGCCCGAAGGGTCTGCAACCTTCCCATAGGGAGAAAAAAAAAAACTTTGCGCCAGAAACAACCCTAGATACACTAGGACAGGGATATGCAATTAGCGGACCTCCAGCTGTTGCAAAACTACAAGTCCCATCATGTCTCTGCCTATGGGTGTCATGCTTGTGGCTGTCAGAGTCTTGCTATGCCTCATGGGACTTGTAGTTCTGCAACAGCTGGAGGTCCGCTAATTGCATATCCCTGCACTAGGAGTTGAGAGGGTACTGATACTGACTTCTGAGTGTTCAGCACCCAACCATGAAACGGAGGGTCTGACAGGATATAGACACACTCACCTCGAATTTTGAGGTGGCCCTCAGAAGAAGATCGTCAAAGTTGTCCATGATAGCGATGACACGCTGTCTTAGTAGTAGGGCCAGAATCGGGGCAAGCACCTTGGTGAACACACTTGGTGCCGATGCCAGGCCAAAGGGGAGAGCCACCATTGGTAGTGGTCTTCCCCGGCCGCCAAACGCAGACATCTGATGCCTGGTACGTATGGGAACATGCAAGCATGCGTCCTTGATGACCAAGGATGCCGGCAAATCCCCCGGATGGAGGGAGCGACAGAGCGTCTTCAGCACTACGAACAGATTAAAGTAGAACCCCTGAACCTGTTCCTGTACTGAGACAGGAAGGACCACCCTGGGTATCAGCAGGTCTTTAACAGCCCCATATAGGACTTCGACGAGTCGGCTGAAGCTGTCGGTTTAGAGGGAAAAAAATTTGTTCGGTAGGCAAGCAAGGTTGGGCTTGAGAAACCAGGGACGCTTCTGTCCCTCAGCAGGCGCTTTATCGGCCTGGGGTCGTTTATTTGCCGCACTAGGCGGACGAAGAACTGCTTGTGCGCGGTGAAGGAGAGCCCTAGCCTATGGCGTGGCTCCTTACCCCTTTTTGGATTGCGGGGGCAGCAAGCTCTTACCTCCTGTGGCATCCTTAATGATGTCATTCAGAGAGGCTCCAAAAAGACTGTCACCCTTAAAGGGCAGGTCCAATAAGGCCTTCTTGGAAGTTTTTTTGTCCGTAGACCAGCACTTGGCCAAACCAGGTGGCATAACACCACCGCATAAACCGAGGCTCTGGACAGCAAGGGGATAGTATCCATGTCTGACTCGCAGACAAACTTAAGGCCCTGAACCAACTGGTCGGCCAAAGCTACCTCGTCCGGAGGAGCTTCCATGTCTTTAATCCCTAGAGTAGCATCTTTGCCCACTCAGTAGGTGTCTGAGACACCAAAGCCCCAGCCATTGCTGGACGCACCGCTGAGCCCACTACTGTGTATAGGTAGCGAGCGATTGCCTCAGCCTTTTTTTCCACAGGGTCCTTGAAGACAGGAGCCCCTTCCACTGGACTCATAGTTACTTGTTTAAGTCTGGACACAGGGGGGTCCACTATCAGGGGAGAGGTCCATTTTTTCAGGAAACTCTCCTCAAAGGGGTACCGGACTGCCAATTTTTTTTTGGGGCCTAAAAAACCTTCAGTGGTTTTTCCCCAATCCTTGTATAAAAAAAAGTTTAAGATAAGACCTACAAGGAAACACCTTGGCAGTGCGGGCCGGCTTATGGAACCCAAAGGGAACCGCCATCACTGCTGCAGAATTCCCCAATTTCAGCATAACCCGCACTGCGGTGATAGATACCAAGCCTTTTCGTGTGCTGACCCGGAGTCATCCCCACTGTCCGATCGGTCACGGTCCGCAGCCACTGATGCATCAGAATCAGGGCCATGCAGAACTATCCCCAGAAGATGGGAGGGGCGCTTCTTACCCCCCTGTGTAACCACGTGCCGCTTCCACCTTGGCAACAAAAAGGCCTTCAGGATTGCCGACATAGCGTCCACCGATATGCAGGTGGTGTTTCAGGGGAAAAAAAATCTGCTGACACCCACAGGGACTCTAGGCAAGGTTTCAATGTCCCACCCTCCTAGCTGCTACAGAGATGCAGGGTCTCCCAGAGGACTCACCACCCTGAGAACGGTACTGTTTTACTGCTGCCGTCTGCTCCCACCTGAGATGCTCTCCCACAGCTGCCTGTGTCAGTCTGATCCTCTGTCAGCGGGTCTGTATTTTTGCACCTGTAGAATGCACCCTAGAGGCCGAAGACTTCCACAAAATGGCCATACTCAACAGTGTGGACCACAAGAAAATGGCCGCCGAGCAGTCAACAGAGGCCAAAGCGGGCACGGACCACAAGAAAATGGCCGCCGAGCGGCGGTAGATTCATACAGGTGCGGACCACAAGAAAATGTCCCCCAAGCGATAGAGGCCAAAAACAGACGTGGACCACGATAAAATGGCCGCCGACAGCATGGAGGTAAGCAGCAATCATTGGCATTTTAAATGACAGCCTACCGCAGTTCCCGCTCCAGATGAAGCACCCCAGGTGACCCCCAGCAACCAGCCTTAGCTTCAGAGCCCAGGGAGGAGGAAAGGCAAAACCACTTACTTGATCTCTCCAGGAATGTCCAGCCAAGTTTTCCTGCCGAAGCAGGGGAGCTACTTACCTTTCCTGCGTGGATTATGCTGGAAGACATTTTGGACAGATCATCCTCCGCGCAGTTACGGAGGCGACTGTGGGCCTGGCATGCTGTGATTGTGCCATAGAGAACGATCATATGCATGCCCTGGAGCATAAGCTCACCGGCCACCCGTGGAGCGACGGGCATGTCGTGGAAAACCCAGCAAGTAGCTAGGGTCGGCACACGCTCGATGGCCGAAACTGGGGAGACTACAAGGATCTGGGATCCAGCCTGTCACCCAGTCGGCAGTTGATCGAAGATCGTAGGAACAAAAAAACGTAGAAAAAAAAAAACCCCGGACCAATGGGCCCGAAGGGAGCCATGTCCTTCTATACTAGGCAGAAAAAAACTGATCTGCTTAGTGCAGGCTGAGGGGATATAGCCAGTAGGACCGCCCCCTGGGTGGGGCTGTTCAGCTCTGAAGTTAACACTTTTTCTGCCTAGTCACTACTAAATGAAGGTTAATACCCGCTTGTCAACAGGAAGCTGTTTTTTCCCCAAATTGTCGCTCTATTTTTGTTTATAGCGCATAAAATAAAAACCGCAGAGGTGATCAAATACCAACAAAAGAAATCTCTATTTGTGGGAAACAAAGGACGTCAATTTTGTTTGGGAGCCACGTCACACGACCATGCAATTGTCAGTTAAAGCGACGCAGTGCCGAATCGCAAAAAGTGGCCTGGTCTTTGACCAGCAAAATGGTCCGGGGCTGAAGCGGTTAAGGAATCTTAATTTTATTTCTGTTGATTGCTGATGAGAAAAACAAACAGATGGATTCATTTGTTCCTGCCCTCAATCCTTCCTATGCTCACTGCCTGGACCACATACCTTCATCACTGTGCTACATGTTTTCTGCTGCACCACTGGCATGGTTATATCCTCTTAGTCCTCCAAAAATTTAGCATAAATTTGTCCTTAGGCCTCATGCCCACTGACGTTTTTAAAGCTGCGTTTTTTACAGCTTAAAAACGCCTGTCCATGTTATTGTAAATATTTTTTTTTTTTTTTTTGAAAAAAACAAACAAAAAAAAAAAACGTCGGAGCTAAAAACGCGACCGCGCGTTAGTGCGCGTTAGACGCTCGCGTTTTTTTCTGCCCAATTCTGACGCTGAGGAACGCACTGGTCCTGGGTTTTTTTTTACAGCTTAAAAACGTCTATGCTATTTGCAGCTCAAAAACGTCTAGGTGGGCATGAAGCTATAGACCAACATGGGCAGGCGTTTTTAAGCTGTAAATAAAACGCTCAAAAACGCGGCTGTAAAAACGTCCGTGGGCATGAGGCCTTAAAGTAGAACTATAGGCATCACTTTTTTTTCCCCCATTTTGGGTAGAGTAAGGGATGGTTATAGCCTGTTTTTTTTTTGCCATCCGTTCATTTCCCTTAATTTCCTGCCCCATAGCCAAACAGGAAGTGAGAGGAAATCTCTGCAGATTAAGGGAATCTCTCCCCCCAAGGCCCTCAGAACTAGTGTCCCCACTGGAAAATTTTAGGGAAGGTCTTAAACAGGAAGTGGTGTGACCTTGACAGGAAAGGGTGGGTCATATTTAAATTAGGGGTTTAGTCAGGCCTAGGGCAGCACAAAACCTAAATACACCACTGCCCCAATGAGACTGACCCTTATTGTACACCCCAATGCTGAGACTGACCCTTATTGTACACCCCAATGCTGAGACTGACCCTTATTGTACACCCCAATGCTGAGACTGACCCTTATTGTACACCCCAATGCTGAGACTGACCCTTATTTGTACACCCCAATGCTGAGACTGACCCTTATTTGTACACCCCAATGCTGAGACTGACCCTTATTTGTACACCCCAATGCTGAGACTGACCCTTATTTGTACACCCCAATGCTGAGACTGACCCTTATTTGTACACCCCAATGCTGAGACTGACCCTTATTTGTACACCCCAATGCTGAGACTGACCCTTATTTGTACACCCCAATGCTGAGACTGACCCTTATTGTACACCCCAATGCTGAGACTGACCCTTATTGTACACCCCAATGCTGAGACTGACCCTTATTGTACACCCCAATGCTGAGACTGACCCTTATTGTACACCCCAATGCTGAGACTGACCCTTATTGTACACCCCAATGCTGAGACTGACCCTTATTGTACACCCCAATGCTGAGACTGACCCTTATTGTACACCCCAATGCTGAGACTGACCCTTATTGTACACCCCAATGCTGAGACTGACCCTTATTGTACACCCCAATGCTGAGACTGACCCTTATTGTACACCCCAATGCTGAGACTGACCCTTATTGTACACCCCAATGCTGAGACTGACCCTTATTGTACACCCCAATGCTGAGACTGACCCTTATTGTACACCCCAATGCTGAGACTGACCCTTATTGTACACCCCAATGCTGAGACTGACCCTTATTGTACACCCCAATGCTGAGACTGACCCTTATTGTACACCCCAATGCTGAGACTGACCCTTATTGTACACCCCAATGCTGAGACTGACCCTTATTGTACACCCCAATGCTGAGACTGACCCTTATTGTACACCCCAATGCTGAGACTGACCCTTATTGTACACCCCAATGCTGAGACTGACCCTTATTGTACACCCCAATGCTGAGACTGACCCTTATTGTACACCCCAATGCTGAGGCTGACCCTTATTGTACACCCCAATGCTGAGGCTGACCCTTATTGTACACCCCAATGCTGAGGCTGACCCTTATTGTACACCCCAATGCTGAGGCTGACCCTTATTGTACACCCCAATGCTGAGGCTGACCCTTATTGTACACCCCAATGCTGAGACTGACCCTTATTGTACACCCCAATGCTGAGACTGACCCTTATTGTACACCCCAATGCTGAGACTGACCCTTATTGTACACCCCAATGCTGAGGCTGACCCTTATTGTACACCCCAATGCTGAGACTGACCTTTTGTACACCCCAATGATGAGACTGACCCTTATTGTACACCCCAATGCTGAGACTGACCTTTTGTACACCCCAATGATGAGACTGACTTATTGTACACCCCAATGCTGAGACTGACCCTTATTGTACACCCCAATGCTGAGACTGACCCTTATTGTACACCCCAATGCTGAGGCTGACCCTTATTGTACACCCCAATGATGAGACTGACCCTTATTGTACACCCCAATGCTGAGACTGACCCTTATTGTACACCCCAATGCTGAGACTGACCCTTATTGTACACCCCAATGCTGAGACTGACCTTTTGTACACCCCAATGATGAGACTGACCCTTATTGTACACCCCAATGCTGAGACTGACCCTTATTGTACACCCCAATGCTAAGACTGACCCTTATTGTACACCCCAATGCTGAGGCTGACCCTTATTGTACACCCCAATGATGAGACTGACCCTTATTGTACACCCCAATGATGAGACTGACCCTTATTGTACACCCCAATGCTGAGACTGACCCTTATTGTACACCCCAATGCTGAGACTGACCTTTTGTACACCCCAATGATGAGACTGACCCTTATTGTACACCCCAATGCTGAGACTGACCTTTTGTACACCCCAATGATGAGACTGACTTATTGTACACCCCAATGCTGAGACTGACCCTTATTGTACACCCCAATGCTGAGACTGACCCTTATTGTACACCCCAATGCTGAGGCTGACCCTTATTGTACACCCCAATGATGAGACTGACCCTTATTGTACACCCCAATGCTGAGACTGACCCTTATTGTACACCCCAATGCTGAGGCTGACCCTTATTGTACACCCCAATGCTGAGACTGACCTTTTGTACACCCCAATGATGAGACTGACCCTTATTGTACACCCCAATGCTGAGACTGACCTTTTGTACACCCCAATGATGAGACTGACTTATTGTACACCCCAATGCTGAGACTGACCCTTATTGTACACCCCAATGCTAAGACTGACCCTTATTGTACACCCCAATGCTGAGGCTGACCCTTATTGTACACCCCAATGATGAGACTGACCCTTATTGTACACCCCAATGATGAGACTGACCCTTATTGTACACCAAGCAAAACAGGAAGAAAACCTTTATGGGTGGAGTTCTGCTTTACCTTCTTAATGAACACTTATAACTTGATTATCTGGTCCCCTGATTATAGCTATGAAGACAATCTCTCTGCAGCCTGCTTGAAACTCCTTTGCATAGATTACCAGGCAGACAGCTGAATGGGTAAAGAAAACAGACAGACACAGTCATTCGTCAGTCATTTTATTTTCCACAGTCTATACAATGAATATTAAGCAACAAAAAAAAAAAACACCTCTTTAAAAACTCAGTAGTGTTAGAAGCTACCAGGTTTTCATAATCTGGCAGCCAGTACACAAAAAACAAACAAACAAACGTGGCATAAAAAATGCATTGTTTAAAAATTGGCATTCATAATTTGGGTTTCCGTTGCTGAAAGAGAATGCCGTGTCGCTCTACTGCCCTCTACTGGTAAAGTCACATACTGCCAGTATTGCTAACTCAATTATGTCAGTGCAGAAGGGTCAAATAGTCGGATTTGCCATTGTAGCTTGTTCATCAAGGGCTCAGCTACACGAGCGACTTTATTCTCAGATCACGGAGCTCCAGTTGTTGGCAGTAACTGCGTTTTTCAATATTGATTTCAGTGCTTTGAAAAGAGGTCATTACCAACAAAAGGTGCAGTTGCTTAACAGCCTAGAATTGTCTATTAAAGCATAACAAACTTCCCCCCCCATTTAGTGTGGGGGAGCGTTGGAACCTCTGTTAGGATTTACCTGCAGTCTAAGATTCCACATTAATTTCTGTCCCAGTGACGTCGTCACCTGGACAGGAATTGGGAAAAAAAATTTCTTGAGATGGATTTTAATTTCTAAAAAGGGCCTGTTCTTTAGAAGACGGATTTATTTATTTTTTTCCGCAGTGTTGGATATGTGTTCGGAAATAAGTGCTTTGTGTCAATCCTGTTATTCTACATCATCTCCCAGTAGATACAAATATGGGATAACTCCCTCCTATCACCCAAGTAGGAAGGAAATCCTTATCCAGTTTATAGGAGCGTATCGCTCTCGCCCTAGTCTTGTGTCTCAGGGAGAGCCAATAACATTTTATCTTAGCTGCCATCAGCTCAGCAATAATCACCAACAAGGTTCCAGATCCCGTCTGACAAAGACACAACCAACCCTGCAGTTTGATTGGGGACTATTGCCAACAGAAATTTTCCCAAAATCAAGTCCCACCTACAAGAGCATCTCATACGTCTCAATTTAGGTGGAGTAAACAGGACCTCGTGGGTCATGCCTGTGCCGTTGGCATGACAGAGCTTGGCTCCTTGCTGCCAGTGTCACCATCTTCACCTCTCCTTCCATACAGTTTGAAAACCATTGACTACAAAAGGTCATAACAGTAGTTCAGTTCAACAGCCAAGCTCTTGACCTACTACAATCTTGCTGGGGTAGTAGAAGATCTCTCTTCTTCTAGGGCCTCGGGATTCGTGGAAGCCTGCTGGGGGATCAAAGAGTCGCCCTCTTCAAAAAATACTGGCCAAATTTAAAGATTTTTTTTTACTTTTTCATTAAACACAAAAAAAAAAAAAAAAAAAAAAAAAACACACACAAAACATGAAAATAATGGCACTTTGCTGCAGTGTAATCCACGCAATTCAGTCACATCTCTAAAGAGCTTTTACTTGGGAACCCAACAGTGAAAGACTTCAGTAGTGCATGAAATGAACCTGTCATGAGTAGCACGTTCTTCAGGGATCAGTCCGATATTTCAGGAGATGGCAGACAGCTGGATCACTGACTGGCTTCCAATATCTCTCAGGTCTACTCAGCCAACATTTTGAGAACCCATGTCCCCCTGCTGGACTTTCTGGACTCTTCTGTTACAGCATTGCAAAAGTCTTAATGCAGAGTCTAGACCACTCCTGGAAAATCTCACAATACATATACACATTGTCACTGGTTGATTCAGTCTAGCCTGTAAAAGAAAGTCAGTTCGGGGGGGGGGGGGGGGGAATCCGACTATCTAAATTGACAGGCTAGGATGGGTGCTCAAACTGTGGCCCTACAGCTGTTGCTAAACTACAAGTCCCATAAGGCTTTGCAAGGCCGACAGTGACACGCATGACTCCCAAAGGCAGAGGCATGATGGTACTTTTAGTTCGGCAACAGCTGGAGGGCCACAGGTTGAGCTCCCACTGGGCTAGGTCTTAGTAAGGGGCATCTTTATTCAGTGAGTGATTACAAAAGAAAAATGAACCATGTTCTGAATACAACGGCAGGTTGCAGTAGCACCACCTTTGAAGGGTTGGCACTGGATGTTGACCAATACAAGAACTTGGTTTCTGATCACCAATGTGGTTGCACCATGTTAAAAAAAAAAAAAAAAAACATGGCATCCCACAATTATTAAATAGGCAATGTAAAACCAATGGCGATATACACCACTCAAAATGTCAGCGACCAAGCTGACCTCAAAGTCCAGTTGTCAAATTAGTGAAACCAATTAGATGGGCATAATGCTTTCTGCCTTAAAACAAGCCCAGTTCACATTGTGTGTAGTAGGACAGCCCTGGGATTAAATCTGCCATCTACCAAAAAAACAAACAGGTTACATACAGGACTAGAAGACTTTACAAAAATGAAGATCATGCTGTTCCCCCATACACATAAAAATGAATGTGGATTGCCTTGATAATACAGTCAGGTGGTCTTCTCAGCCCACTCCCTTGAGTGTCGCTGTGCTCGTAATTGGTGGACAGTTAGTCTAGCTGAGGTCTCAGCATGTCCATGGGCATTTGAGGCCTGGCAAGAGTATAATCCAACATCGCTCGGAGACACGTCCGATATCACCAACGTACAGCTACCAGAATCCTCATACTCAATCTGAAACTTCTTACACTCCTGGATCGCCTCTCCGGAGAAAAACCATAGCACTTCAGGGTCTGGGAAACCTGTTGAAAGAAGAAGAACTTGAACTCTAAAGAAATAATAAAAAAAAAAAAATATACCGTATTTATCGGCGTATAACACGCACAGGCGTATAACACGCACCCCAACTTTAAGAAGGAAGTTTCAAGTAAAAAAACTTTCCACAGCCCCCTGCGCATAACACGCAGGCACAGTTTACCCTCTATTTTCAGGGTAAAAAAGAGAGTGTTATATGCCAATAAATACAGTATATAAAAATATTATATATATATATATATATATACACACACACACACACACACATATATACACACACACACACATACATATACACACATATATATAGTTCACTATGTATTATTTTATCCAGTGTGGGGATTTTACTAGTAGTCCAATGAACAAGTTGGCTGTGTCATGGTACTGTACACTCAGAAAAGGTTTTACTGTTCTTATTCCATACAGCCGTATACCTTATAGTTATGGGAAGTGTTATAACAATATGTACAGTTCTGCAAAAAAAAAAGTTTCAGAAATTAACCGCAGCTAATAAATACTACATAATAAATGTACAGTGATGGGGTGGGATTTCCCCTAGATTTCTGGCAGGATCACAGGTATTTTCTGTACCTGCAGCATATTTAATGATAAAACATGGGAAAGCATGCATGTTTTGCAGAGATATACTATTTTTTTTACTTTTTCCCAGACAAGGTAGTGCAACAGACGATCAAACAAAATAAAATGTAATTACATAAAATTTTCGTGTTACTTTATTGGGAAATGTACGAAAGCATTTGTGGCTTGCCTAGGAACTCAATTGTTGGGTACTTTTGGCCAATGTGGAATGCAGGGTCTAAATATGCCAATATGCCCACATACAATACCTTATATGCCCACATACAATGGAGGAGAAGTGGTGGGCAGGAGGGCTGGCTGCCCTGGGCACAGCGAAACAAGGGGACAAAGAATGGACACAAGGCAGTAAACCCATTCTATAGCATGCATTAATAATGGGGGACGGAACACAGTTCTGCATCCTTGCCATGGGTGCTGGATGAACCCTGTCCCAATACTGCATACAATAGCCCCTAGACTTATTTTACAAAAAGCTGGCAACCAGAACCAGCAATGTTACATGTGAAGTTTTTTTTTTCACATAAACTTACGCAAGTAAACCTTTACTTAAAAAAAAAAAAAAAAGGCATTAGCCGTAACCACCAAAACTGGCTTCATCTGCAAGGTACTTCCACCCAGTCCTGAGATTTACACAGTTCTGCTCTTGGACATTAAAGCTGAGCTCCCAGCACTGCAAAGGTTAAATGCTCATTTAGTCTAGGGGTGCTATATACAGCCCTCAAATTTTCCACTCGCCTACTTGCATTTCGCGAGTGGAAAATGATGGCTGGCGAGCGTGGGCCGAAAAGGCGGGGTTGAATGGGAGCTGTTCTCCCAGCAAACGACGAGGGGAAGAGGGGATGGCAGGCGGCTGGATTATCAAAGAGCGGGGAACATCGCTGTAATAGCTTTCATTCGCATTGCCGTGTGTTCCCGCCGCTTGCCGCCACATACAGCCCAGGTACTTTGATAGACAGCTCACCCCTTCAATTCCCGGGACGTGTTACGTATATCAACGTACCCAAGACAGGAGGCGGGGCTTTGACGGCGAGAACACACGGCAATTCAAATGAAAGCGGTTACAGCAATGTTCCCCAGTCTGATGATCCGGCCGGCAATCCTCTTCCCCTGCACAGGTGAGGCGGCATTGAGGAGCACAGGTGAGGCGGCATTGATAAAGGTGATAAGATTTATTTTTGTAACTTCATTCTGCATAAAACATTTCAATGTCATTTCATGAGATAATTCATGAGGGCGTGTTCAGGGGCGGAATTAGGGGCAGGGCAACTGGTGGCTAGTAGCTCAGGACTTGAAATTTTGAGCCCTGTCTATCGATCTAGCCATCTATATAGCGGCTTGCAAGTGGTTTACCAAAGTTATGGTTCTCCTGGCACACCCTTGGCATCATGTACAGGGCAAGGGAAGACTAGCTGTTGTGGACTGGTGTTATAGCTGGAAGAAGCCGACCCAGGAATGAGGCAAGTATAATACCCTTCTCCCCGCCAGGTAGGCTAGAAGATCATTTAACCCTTGCAGTGCAGAGTGGGAGGGATCCACTGTCCCTCCTGTCAGAATAAAATCTCCTAGCAAGGAAAATTCCTCCATTCAACGTGCACGTGTGGAAGAAGGAACCAGTTTGAGCAAAATATGAGCAGATTAAAGTACAAGCGGATATAAAAAAAGACACTACTAAAAAGAGGAAGTCAACCCTAATGGGTCTTACTTCCTCTTCATTTCCCTGCAAAGGTAAAGCATAATGGGCTACTACTACCATCGCATAGTAGCCCATTATGTGTCACTTTCCTGAAACCGAAGCCTGCAATGTTCCCACTGGCAGCGAGCGTCCATCTTCACCCCTTTTGCTTCCGGGGCCGTGCATTCCGGCTCTGACAGGCCGGAGTCGCGTGACGTCACTCCCGCGCATGCGTGGGGGAGCCACCAGTCACGGCATGACCCCTTTAAAAAGTCACGATCTGCCCTTTCTAAAGTGCGCATGTGCCGTAGACATCAGCGCACAGCTTTATTGTAAATATCTCCTAAACCCTGGAGGTTTAGGAGACATTTCCAGCACCTACAGGTAAGCCTTAATATAGACTTACCTGTAGGTAAAAAGTGGTTGTACAATCACTTTAAAGATGTAGTACAGATTTAAAATTTTTAGTTTTACACTATGCTGTAGACCGTTGCAGTTTTTTTCCCTCAACTTCAGGATGTGAATACATTTAACCTGACACAGGAAAGCTTAGTATTTCTTCCTAATGACACAACCTTCTCTGAATCCTCCTAGGTCTCACCTCTAAAAAGTGCCTGAAAGCAGAACTATGCTGCTTACAGCCACCGATCTTCTAGTGAGCGGTTTCAAAAAAAGATTTCACAACTTGACAAAAGCGAGTCACACAACCTAAAAATTGTAATTCTACTTTTGTTGAGAAAACTAAAAATATTCCCCTCTGCGTCATCTAGGTCGATTGCAATGACTTTAACACTCTGTAGTATATTATAATCACCTGGTGCACTTTTAATGTTCGGATGAGAAAAGCTGTAGTGTAAGATTCTCTCTAGAAGTATTTAACCCTTGGGGACCAAAACTGATTTCTATTGCAGCGGATGCCAAAAATTAGACTTCTGGAAAAATCCGTTAAAGCAGAGGTTCACACAAAAAGTGAACATCCGCTTTTCGGAACCCTCCCCCCCCTTCCGGTGTCACATTTGGCACCTTTCAGGGGGGGTGCAGATACCTGTATAAAACAGGTATTTGCACCACTTCCGGGTTCCGACTCCCGCAGGAGTTCCTCCCCTTCGCGTCACCCCCCCCCCGCTGTCTTCTGGGAAACGCACTGTTTCCAGGAGAGAGCAGGGACCAGTGACGGCGTGCTACGATACTCGCGCATGCGCAGTAGGGAACCGGGCAGTGCAGCCGCACGGCTTCACTTCCTGATTCCCTCACCGAGGATGGTGGCGGAAGCATCCGCGGACCGAGCGATTTGCTCAGCCTCGTCTGCTGACATCGCGGGCGCGCTGGACAGGTAAGTGTCCATTTTTTAAAAGTCAGCAGCTGCAGTCTTTGTAGCTGCTGGCTTTTAAATGAAAAATAAATAAAAATCGGGTGGACCTCCGCTTTAACTAAATCACACAAGCAGAAAATGACACTTCTAGGGGCTGTACACCAATGATATACAGAACACCTCCACGTTCCTATACTGCTTTGAAATTTTACAGAAAAAGAGGCTTCAGACTGAAAAGGAAAATTTTAATATTGAATTACAATATGGCTTGTCTAGCAATTGTATATTCTATAGTAATTTGCTATATTTTTTCCCCCACAGAGTGGAGCTATCCTTTAACATGAACATTATGCCGCCGTTCAGTCAAAAGCTACGTTCTGTCACCTATAGGCATTTCAATTTAACCAGTTCATCCCTTTGGAAATACTTTGTACATCCAAAAAGAGAACTGTTAATCACAAGCTGATGGCTGCATTATCTTGTGCTTGATGGCTGTGATCCATTTGTTCAGCAGGCTGTGGGCTTAAAAGTTAAAGCAATCGATGCAGCGTCTCAGACGCAACAGGCAGCGGGGTGCCCCATTCCCTCCCGGCCGGCCCCTTCATGGTTCCCAAGCTCTCCCGTGCTTACCAGGAGCCCAGGACCACATCTGCCAGCTTCTGGAGGAAGAAACACGTGAAAGCGAGGCATATCCATATCCGGAGATGGATGGACAAAGAGATGAATGGATGAAGAGATGAATGATGAATGGACAGATGGATAAAGAGATTGATGGACAGATGGATAAAGAGATTGATGGACAGATGGATAAAGAGATGGATGAATGAATGATAAGGACATCACTTCCGGTTTCATTTCCTGGCCCGTACAGCCAGGGGACAAATTAACCAAGCAGATCTGTGCTTGGTTAGATACTGTGAAGGGCTGGTCCCCTAATATCTCCCCCCCCAGAAAAAAAAGGAAAGATTGCTGTAACTCATGTTGCCTCGTGCACATGCGCAAACAATACGCACGTCCAGGATGCACATGCGTATGTAAACATGTGACACAGAATGAGAATAATAATTCTAGCACAAGAGCTCCTCTTTAACTCTAAACTAATGAGCTGTAAAAGCTTTTACCAAGTCATCTTTGGAGATTTTTGAGTATCGTCGTTCTTTGCTATATCACGGGCACAACCTTATCTTCTATATTTTAGCTGAACAATGGGCAGTATATTGTGTGTACTTGCCCTAAAATTTATTATATTTTTCCTGAAAATTTGCTTTAACCACTTAAGGACCGCCGCCTGTACATATACGTCAGCAGAATGGCACGGCTGGGCACAAGCACATACAGGTACGTCCTAGTTAAGATGCCCAGCCGTGGGTCGCGCTCGCGACCCGATCCTGAGCTCCGTGACCGCGCCAGCGGGACCCGATCGCCGCTGGTGTCCCGCGATCGGGTCACAGAGCTGAAGAACAGGGAGTGGTAAGTGTAAAGTAACCTCTCCCTGTGCTTCCTAGTGAGACTGTCACTGATTGTCTGTTCCGTCATAGGGAACGATGATCAGCAACGTCACACGCCAAGCCACGCCCTCACACAGTAAGAATCACACATTAGGTCACACTTAACCCCTTCAGCGCCCCCTACAGGTTAACCCCTTCACTGCCAGCATAGGTGTGCACAGCCTATTGCATTAGGGTGTGCACCGCAAAGTTTAAACACACATGAACATCACCTGCTGTCACAGGAAGGGGGCTCTGGTGATGGGAGACAGTTTATTGGAGCATGTTCCAGTACACCCTAAATATGGGTGTAACGTGTTCATAAAGTTGAACCTAGACTTTAATATAATGGGGGCATTTACACTGGCCACTGACACCCCCAACCACCCACCTGGTGCTGCTCCTGGATAATGCTAATGCTAATGCACATGGGGTGATTAGGGTGTGCCCAGGCACACCCTGTGCGCACGCCTATGACTGCCAGTGTAATTTTCACAGTAATCAGTGCATATTTACAGCACTGATCGCTGTAAAAATGACAATGGTCCCAAAATAGTTTCAAAAGCGTCCGATGTGTCCGCCATAATGTCGCAGTCACGATAAAAATCGCTGATCGCCGCCATTACTAGTAAAAAAAAAAAAAAAAAAAGCCATAAAACTATCCCCCATTTTGTAGACGCTATAACTTTTGCGTTAACCAAACGCTTGTTGCGATTTTTTTTTTACCAAAAATATGTAAAAATATACGCATCGGTTTAAAAACTGAGGAAAAAAAAAATGTTTTTTTTAAATATATTTTTGGGGATATTTATTATAGCAAAAAGTTAAAAATTTTGCATTTTTTTCAAAATCGTCGCTCTATTTTTGTTTATAGTGCAAACAATAAAAACCGCAGAGGTGATCAAATACCACCAAAAGAAAGCTCTATTTGTGGGAAAAAAGGACGCCAATTTTGTTTGAGAACCACGTCGCACGACCACGCAATTGTCAGTTAAAGCAACGCAGTGCCGAATCGCAAAAAGTGGCCTGGTCCTTTAGCTACAGTTGCATCATGCAACAATTTTGCACTTATCTTTTTATACCATAAAAAGGAACTGGCCCTCAAAGAACACTGAAGGCCTCATAGCTCAGAAAGAACATGGTAAAGAGGTTTAATCCAAAAGTGGACAGCCCTTTAACCTTGTACCAGAAAAAGATGACAAAGATCTGGGGGTATGCAAGATTTGAGAACCCCCCCCCCCGGCAGCTTCTTACCTTCTATGTGACAATGGAAGCGAGCAGAACTGCCCACCACCTCGACTTGATCCTTCAGCTGAGAAGAGAAGACGGGAGGCCTCTGGAGCTGTTCCTGCAGGAAACTGAACACCTCCTGACTTTCACCAACCTCTACAATAAGACAGCAGATGTACAATTATGGAAAGTCGGAATTCATCACCGATAATAAATGCTCAGAGACATTCATGCATCTGCTTCGTTTTACACTGAAGATAATTGCATTATTCCCAGGATACTAACAATACAATAGAGAGAAATGTGATCCCTCAACACACAAAGGATTCATATATGGAACCAGCACAGGAGCTGAAGTTTATTTCAGTTCCTCTTCAGCTTCGGGACACAAAAGGTGGAACCACGCTCTTTATTTCACAATTAATAAAAACATTTTTTTTCAATTGAACTCTATGTTAATGGTTATCAGCATTCTAAAGTGTAATGCTAAGGCTGCATTCACACCTGAGCGTAGCGCTTCGAGCGTTTTTACTGTCGTTTTTACTGACGTTTTGTCACGCGAATTTGCGCCCGTCGAAACGCTTGTTGTCGCGGTAGACGCTTGAATCGGGCGTTTCCATTACATTATATGAATCCTAAAATGCCCAATCTGCCCGATTGGGCCGGAACTTGTTTGAGCTTCAGGCGTTCGGCTTCAGGCGACATGGAGTGGAGATGTGAACCATCTCCATAGAGAATAATGTATTTTTTCCCCCTCTAGCGTTTTGTAGCTTCAGGCTTAGGGCTACAAAACGCTCAGCTGTGAATGCAGCCTAAAAGACCAGCACAAAATTAGGTGTACACTGCCATCAATCTTTAAATGCTAGAACACCCTCTTCTATACACTGGGGTACTGGGCAGAAATCATGGGGCCCCGTACAGCTTACCCGACAGAAACCTCAACCCCCCCCCCCCTTGAAAAAAAATCAAAAACGATAAATTTCACTAAAATGCCATGGCAGAAATTATAACTCCATCAAACAAAACCGCTCTGCAACCGCATGCTTTGGTTTGCTAGTGCGGGGTTAAAGCAGGCCTGTTAAATCCTTTTTCTGAAGAGCGATCCAAATGCTGGCTGTTCTTCAGAGAGCAAAGCGCATTTGATCCCGTCATTAAAGTTTTTTAAATTAGGTTCTCACTATTTTTATTTTAGATTTAATTTTTAGATTTTTTTTTTTATCTGCCCTTTTGGTGAACTATCAGGGGTCTAAACAAGCCCCTGATTTGAGACAGGGAAAGGGATTTAGGACATACTGTAGGATTCATCAGTCCCTTTATCTGTAGCCTGCACTGCACAGTGAATGAATGGGAACAGTTCTGAGGCTTCCTGTTCATTCAAAACCGAAGCATAGTAAACAATTTACTATGCTTCAGTGATGAATGGACACAGCAGTGACCGTTACCGATCTGTCAATGTGTAAATTCAGGAAAGGAAGGGGCCAATCTAAGAACTGATCCACAAGATTTATAAAAGTGTCACAAGTGTCAGCAATAAAATAAAAAAACTGAAGATTGGCTGTGCATGTAATGGCCTGGTCTGGCTAATCCAATGGACAAACAAGCAAAACCTAGTGCTCAATGACACAGTGAAAACCCCTTGAGATTTTGAAGACAGACCGAGTAATTAAAGTGTCAGCAAAAAAGGCAGTTCAGCTGGCCCACCTTTTAAACTGATGGGGCCCGGTACAGGATAGCTGGCTGTAATGTTTTATCAGCGGCCCTGACCTACACTGTTACATGTCAACTTCTGATTTGCAGACAAGCCCTGCCCCCGAGGAGCTAATCTCCACCTTCCAATCCCATTGAGAAGGCAACAAAAGCATGAATACAAGATAGAGGAACAGGGTGTGAGCATGACTAGGTTTGAGGGGGGCAAGGCTTATAGATGAGTCAAAGCTCCAAGTTCTAGTTGCACTCAGGCAACATGCAAAAAAACAAAAAAAAAAGACCAGTTCTCTTAAAAAACATTACATATGGATAACTGCATACAGTCGAAGACCATCCAAAATGTGTGCCGTCATTTGATTATCTGATCTAAAAACTGCATTGTTGTTGCAGACAAACGCTTGCAATTTGGGGCCGGGGGAGCTGAAAAACATGCGCTTTAAACTTTTTTTTTACCCCCCCCCCAAGGGGCCGGATGTGGCCCATTGCTTTCCCTTATCTGGCCCTTTGAGGCACTATTCCTCCTACTGACCCATTAATGGGGCCCTAGTCCTCCCCCTAAATCAACTAAAGGATATTGTTTACTGACACTTTCTTTACTCCCACTGGCCCCCCAAAGCCTGAAGGACCGTAAACTGGCCCTTTTTGTTTAGAAAGTTTGGAGACTCCTGGCTTAAAAGCGTTACTAAACCCACAACAGTAAAATCAGCGTGTATATGCAGTAAAGGCTGCTTGTTATACTCACTGTGGAGCCTAAATGGGTAATCCTCTGCATTGTGTAAAAAGGCTGTTTGATTTTGTCTTCTCTGATGCTCCTTCCACTGTCCCCAAACCCTCTCCCGATTGCCTCCAAAGCCTTTGTACTCTCTACACATGCTCAGTTTGGTATGCATTGATAGAGTTTGTTTTTTTCTTGGGAGGGTGCATGCGATCAGCACAGGGCCAATCCGTACTGTCCAGACAGAGGGTCAGGGGACATGCAGCCTCATAGGACAATCATAGCAGTATGAAAACTCCTACTACAAGCTTTAACCAGACACTGATAGAAGTCACAAGACTGCTTTATACTGCAGATAAAAGGTATTTAGCAGTTTATATTTGATAAAACCATTGCATTTCCATGTCCTGTGTACTGTGGGAGACCAGATATAGTGAATGCAGGCTCCTGGGTTTAGTAACACTTTGAGTTTCCTGCCCATCAATTGCGAGAGTGTTGGTGCAACAATTACAGGGTTACAACAGATTGTGAAGAGTAGTCCTCACTGCTTGCCGTTGAAAAGCAATCTGAACAGAGATCACTTTTCAGAGGCACAGCAGGTAAGCAACTAAACAAATAATAATAAAAAAGAAAATAAGTTACCAAATGCAGGAAATGTGCTAGAGAATTTTTTTTTTTAAATACATTTGAAATGTTGGTGTTGTGCTTCATTAGCCTCATAGATCGTGTGAAGGGCAGATGTCTTCCCTTGCCCCCCCCCATAGGCACCAATCATATCTAACTTTACCCCATTAGAGAACGTTGTTGTGTGACTAAGACTGGTGGCTATAGGGAAATTTACAGCCGTTCTAACAGCTTGATGCACGAGGCCCTGCGATGATGTCACGCAGTGATTATGGGCTGTGAGCCGATAAAGTGACAGATCATTAGAGTGGGTGTCTCAAGTGACAACATTGCAGTGACTCATCTCACGCTGTGTGTTTTATAGCAGGAAAGGAAGAAAGAAGAATAGCGCACCTTCTATGGCAGGAGAGTTGTGATCGGACCGGTTACTGAGCAACGCCATCCTCTTCAGAGCCAGGACTGCTTTACCCGTTTTCTGCAGGAGAGATCAGGTTTAGTCATTAAGCCGTCCCATTCTATTACCTATAAAGTGTGAGCGTTTACACCGACTACAGGCTGCTACCCGTGCAGAGCTCATACTGGAAGATGGGGCATCTGGCACTTCACTAGGCCTGTTCTGGGCACCAAAACTTATCTCCGCTGTGCTCCACCCATTTCGCTATTAGGAGTGCCAAGATATACGCAGCATTTACTTAAAAGGTATGCGAGATAATGGGACCTTATCCCCTTCCTTGCTTTGGCTCAGAACACTGCATTCTGGAAAAGGGAAGGCCTGAGGTCCAACAGGGATTAGACTAGACGTGCAGAACGAAAAAAAAAGTGTTTCATTTCAAATCAGTTATTTACATAAATTAAATTAGTTTAGTTAAATTCGTTTTCAGAATTCAATTCAACCGAATTTGGGAAATGGAATTCAAATTTCATTCAAAAATCAAATTTATTCTATTGAAAGTTTGCATTTTGGAAGATGATTATATTCTATTCCAGTCTATTCGAAATTCAGAAAACGTATACTCTATTCGATTCTATTCTCCATTTTATTAGAATTTCAGAAAACAGTTATATTCCTTTCCATTCTTTTATTTTCTATCCCAATCTATTCTTTTCCATTTTATCTGAATTCAAATGTATTCTATTCGAAGTTTGAATATTGGAAGATGGTTATATTCTATTGTTTTTTCTATTCTATTCTAATTTATTCCATTTGAAATTCGAATTTCGGAAAACTGTTTTATTCTATTCGTTTCTATTTTTTATTCTATTCTTTATTCTATTCTATGCTTTTCATTTTCTATCCCATTCTAATCTATTCTTTTCTATTCTAGCCAAATTCAAATTTATTGTATTTGGATTATGGGAAACGGTTATATTTCTTTGATTGTTTTTTTAATTCTGTTTTTATTTTCTGCTGAATAAGATTTGAAAACTATTCGATTCGAAAATTATTCGATTAGGTTTCAATTACGATTCAAATTTTGTTCAAAATGGTGTTTCGTTATTTTAGATTAGTTTAAAATGTGTTACTTTTGTCATTCGGACACATCCCAATTTTCGAAGAACGAAAAATTTGTCTGAATTTCAATTTAGAACGAAACAAACATGCCTAGATTAGACTCTGTTCAGGAAGCAGCAGTCTCTGCAGAGGTCCAACAATCTCCTCCAAAACAGTGCTAGCGCTCCACAACTAGCATGACTTGCCCAGGGCTGATTGTCTGATCTGGGGGGTGCAAACACTTTTTTATCCTTGTGGCTATGTGCACCATGGCAGTTGGTTTCAGTGTTTCATTATAGGGTCTGCCCTGCTAATGCCACTAGTCCTGGGGTTGGGGAGGGCAAAACCAAAAATCTGGGGGGAGGGGGGGCGCAGGCCACTCCAGCACCCCTAGATCCAGCTCTGGACGTGCCAACTGCAAAGCGAACACTCACTCAGCATGCTGGACCTCTGCAGAGAGACCATTACTTCCACGCAGAGCAAGGATCTGTTTTTGCAGCATGCTGGTAGAGGAAAGGCTCTTCTACTCAGGTTGTGGCTGCTCTCTAGACCAGTGTTTCTCAACTCCAGTCCTCAAGGCGCCCCAACAGGTCATGTTTTCAGGCTTTCCATTATTTTGAACAGGTGATTTGATAAGTAATTACCACAGCCGTTTGATCTGAGGGAAATCCTGAAAACATGACCTGTTGGGTCGCCTTGAGGACTGGAGTTGAGAAACACTGCTCTAGACTTTGGACACCTTTTGCTTTGAATGTGTTTAGTGCATTCAGTTGGACTTTAAACATGCACCACCAATGGCAGATATTTAAAAAAAGGTAAAGGTCCTCTTTAAAAGCCTTGTACACACTACAGGCATACCCCACTTTTAAGTACACAATGGGACCAGAGCATGTATGTAAAACGAAAATGTACTTAAAATGAAACAATACCCTTTTTCACTTCTAGGGTGTATTGGGGGCTCAGGGACTGTAGTGGGGGTGTCAGGAGCTGTAGTTGAGGTCTCAGGGGCTGTAGTGGGGGTGTCAGGGGCACACTGGAACAGGGTGGGCTATGCTCTCGGAGCGTCAGCTCCTTCTATTGCGGCTGCAAAATGTCTGTACAGTACTTGTGAGGCACTTTACATACACTTGGGGGTATGTACGGTACTTACTCGCGAGTGTATGTAAAGTGAGTGTACTTAAAGCGGGGTATGCCTGTACTAACAATCTGATGTTAGTACAGCGATCTCCTAAGCTGTGCTATTGTGTTCTGACAGGGAGACAGCTCCCCCATTAGAACACTCCAGTCAGTGCTCTCAGCCATTGGTTGAGGGTGCTGATCGGGAGCCGGTCGGCAGACCTTTTTTGGTCATTACCCTTCGACAGAACCCGGCTGAATGGCCGGCTTCTGTCGGACCATCTGCAGTACACACGGGCCAAATGTTGGCTGGTTTCTATTGAACCGGCCAATGCCGCCTGAAATTTGCCCTGTATATACAGGGCTTAAAGTGGTTGTAAACCCACTTTTTCAACTTGCACCTACAGGTAAGCCTAGATTAAGGCTTACCTGTAGGTGCAAGAAATATCTCCTAAACCTACACTGTTTAGGAGATATTTACTAAAAATGACAGGTGCCGCTGTCTACGGCGCATGCGCGCCGTGGACAACGGCGCATTCATGGGGTTAATCCCATTCACAAAATCGGCTACTTCCCAGCAATCGCTGGGCGTAGCTGAATGTGACGGCTCTCGCGCGCATGCGCAGTGATTGGCTGGTGCGGCGATACCCGGAAGTAACCTTCCGGCTATTGCCTCAGCAATGGATGCGGCTGAAGAGGGAGACCAGGACGGCTTCGGGGGCCCCGATCTAAGGTAAGTGATGCATAATGAGCTATTATGCTAGTCATATTAGCTCATTATGCCTCTCTTACAGGTAGAGATGAAAAATAAATAAATAAATGTATCGGGTTTACAACCACTTTAAGAGGTTTTTTAAATGTGAAGATCTTAAATCAGCGCAATCTCCAATTGCCTAATGCAGTGAACAAATGCACCTTTACAAAGCAAATTTAGATTGTAAAAGACAATTCTATAAAAGTGAAAAAGTAAGTAAATCTTCAATAAATTGTTGCCAGCACCATGAAAGAGTTTTCACCTCCCTTTAACTAATCATAAACCCATATAATAGTGCAGCGCAACTCCTTAACTCACACTGACAGGTCCAGACCCAGAACGCAACGCGTATGGGATAGGAGCTTGTGATCTGACGTCATCCCGCAGCCATTCAAAGTTACACGGCGGTAAGCCAATGTTTGTAAATGAACGGACATCAGCTGGCACGGCTGAGTGTAATGTACACATTTTAATAGGAATAAAGTTATTTTAATTGGAGAGCACTAGAGTCTTTATCTTCTGTTACATATGACTGCCATCCGGTGATATCTACGAAGGAAAGTCTAGTAGCGAGAACAGTTGGTTCACCTACTCCAACGATTTGAGTATACCCCTAAGGGGAACAGCTTGCTATGACTCGCTGTTAAAAACGGAGTCATAACATGGAGGTGAGGGGCCAATGAGCACAGGTGGAGGATTGCACGCGCATTTTGTTTTACATCACATTTTGCTTATTCAAAGAGGTGGAAAGATACTTATAACTTATGTAGCGCCCTCCTCACTCCCCTCTCTGCATCAGCTCGTTTCTCTTCTTGTCTAGGGGTACCTTAGAGGGGAGGAAGCGGGGACACCACGCCTGGCCTTCACCACAGGTGTCAGTGCGGTATAAGCAAAGTTCTTTCGGGTCAGTGTTGTGCACCTAAAACCTCCACGTGGGATTACCTAGAACAATGTCCACCAGAAAAGAGCCCCACCCCAAATAAAGTCCAACACTCCTTTATTCTTCTCGAGTGAACAGCATAATCAGTTAGACTCCCTTGGAAAACAGAACAGAAAAGGAGGTGTGGATGCGAATAGGCCCAGACACAATGAACTCTCCACTTTCCTTCCTGAAAGTGGGTTGCGGTCTCCGAACGAGGGGGGATTTTCTTCCAGGCGGTCTCCGGTGGGAGGCTCACCTGTCATTGGCAATCTGCTGCACCCTGTCTTTAAGTGAGGAGCTCCCCCCGGTCCATTACGCCTTCCGGATTCGGGTACCCAATCCCTGGGTTCCCTAGGACCTCCTTCCCTCGCGGAACTCAATCCTACATCCGAGTACCTCACCCCAGGCCAAAAGGTGCCTGGGATGGAACACGACCTCCGACTGTCCTCTAGGCCTAGGCCGCCTAGAGGACCGACATGAACCACTGCCCACAGGCTGAAGGTGCCTGGGACTCGACCCCGTGACCAAGATGGCCGGCCCCTTTATACCCTCTCCCAGCAAGCACGGCGGGTTCCCCGCCCCATCATACCGCTGCCGAGGGAGGACAAAAAGGAGGCACACAGCAATGATTCAACCCCAGCCCAGGGCGACAGCACCACCTGCTGGGCTGCAGGGAATTACACATCACTGGTGTCTCTGCCAGTTAAATTTACACCCGGGAAAGTACATACCCGTTACACTTATATGGACTTTTTTTGGATTATTCCACGATTGATTTTTTTTTAAAGTAATTTTTTTCCCCACTTGCTACACGCTTCTAGTTTTACGGAATGGTTATTGATCGATTGTTTAAAGTTGATATATATAGTATGAATTAATATAAGATAATAGATCACTTGCACTTTAGGCTCATTAAGGAGTTGGGCTGCACTATTATATGGGTTTATATGAAGAGAGGTTTTGACTGGAACTACTTCCTGAATCTCCGATGAGATAGGACATTAAGGGTTTTGGGCAGGGCCTTGCCTGTCAATTAAGGGCGCATGGGTCCCCCCCCCTATCCATGTGTCTAGCCCCTTTCAGGAAGCCGGATGCATGGATTCCAAGGGGTGTTTTTTGAAGCACCCAATTAGTGCTAGTGGCTCTATTAGACTTCATAATAGGGTGGGCTCAGGGAGCAGAGAACACGAACCAAGCCCAGCCAGGTGTGTTACAATAGCAAATGAATATTCGCCTATTATAAACACTGATCCTCCTCCCGGCCAATAAGGAAGCGGTCTTGAGACACATCACCCGATTGGCTGAATTGGACGACTAGGAGGAGACAGCCACCGTGATGGAGGAAAGAACACAGGAGCCGCTGCACGATGCCTGCCACCTAGATGGGGTAAGTGCCGGACTGACTGGCAGACAGCAAGCTGATGGGGTTTGAGGTGCTGCCCCCACCCCCCCAAAACAAACAAACACCAGTCTCCATTGGGTTTGGGTGAAGTGGGTGTGTGTATTAGGGGTGCTGGTGGTGGGGGGACATACCTGCCACTTCTGCTTTGCCAGGAATTTTCTGATCCGCTCCTTAGGTAGGGTCTTTGTGCTGGAAATGTTTTTGTCCTTGATCCATGGGTGATCCAGAGCCTGCTCTGCAGTGAGACGGGATCTGGGCAAAGATATACAGTAAACGCCAATTATAAAATGTAGTGGCATTGCGAAGACTATTCCATTAGGCAGTTCTCTTCCTGGCACCATTTTTGTAAACACAGAGGGTATCGCAGTGACAGTGCCAGGTCAGTTTTCAGGTCAAGGCCATTCCACACAACAGCCTAAAACCATTCCTGTACAGAGGTGCCTCAGATGTGCACTTTATTTGATTAGCTTGTCAGTATTGGTAGCTGGTCCAGAGCTTTAGAGTCAAGGGAAGAAAAAAACCAAAAAAAAACCTTGCTGGGATAGAGCAGCGAAGGGCTACACTGTCGGGCTTTGATTTTCTACCTACTTTCCCATTGGGAGGATTTCCCCTCACTTCCTGCTAGGACAGGAAGTGAGGGGAAATCTCTCCCAATTGTGACAAAGTGAAAACTACATTTTTAAAGCAATGAAATGCTGCCCATGCCTTCCTATCCCGGTGAAAACTGCACATCCCTATTTCTTGTACGGGTCCTGGTGAAAATTGTAACCTCTTACCAGTCTATCTGCAATTCAGTGGTAAACCCAAAAATGTAATCTATTGCAGCTTACCAATCATTAGATGTGTTGGCCTAATTCGGTTTCTATTTTAGCTTTCCCCCCCCCTCTGTTTTGACCTGGTGATCTGGCCAGTAACACCTCCTGTATTATAGAATACACCACTCTGGATGAAGGAGCACAGGGGGGGGACCTTTGGACAGCAATGTATTCAATTTAGATACACCAAGACATTGAAGCCAAACCCCAGATCACAATTTATAATCTGTTACAGCAGACAGTTACAGTGAATCCGGAAAGTATTCACAGCGCTTCACTTTTTTTGTACATTGTGTTATGTTCCAGCCTTATACCAAAATGGATTTAATGTATTATTTTCTGCAAAATTCTACAAACAATACCCCATAATGACAACGTGAAAGAAGTTTGTTTGAAATCTTTGCAAACGTATTAAATTTTTTTTATCACATACATAAGTATTCACAGCCTTTGCTCAATACTTTGGTGAAGCACCTTTGGCACCAATTACAGCCTCAAGTCTTTTGGAGTATGATGCTACAGGCTTGGCACACGTAGTTGTGGGCAGTTTCTCCCATTCTTTGCAGGACCTCTCAAGTTCCATCAGGTTGAACAGGAAGAGTCGGTGCACGGCCATTTTCAGATTTTTCCAGAGATGTTTAAATCGGGTTCAAATCTGGGCTCTAGCTGGGCCTCTCAAGGACGTTCACAGAGTTAGCCTGTTGGAAGATGAACCTTCGCCCCAGTCTGAGGAGCGCTCTGTAGCAGGTTTTCATCAAGGAGGTCTCTGTACATTGGTGCATAGATTTTTCCCTCGATCCTGACTAGTCTCCCAGTTCCTGCCGCTAAAAAACATCCCCACAGCATGATGCTGCCACTACCATCCTTCACTGTAGGGATGGTATTGGCCAGGTGATGAGCAATGCCCTGTGTTTCCTCCAGACATGACGCTTGCCATTCAGGCCAAAAGAGTTTAATTGGTTTCATCAGACCAGAGAATTTTGTTTCTCATGGTGTGAGAGTCCTTCAGGTGCCTTTTGGCAAACTCCAGGCGGGCTGTCATGTGCCTATAAAACAAGAAATTGGTCGCACACTGGAACGCAAACTTATCTTGATGTCTTCTTAATTGTCAAAAGGGTCAGACAGATACAGCAATGGTAGACGCGTTTCACAAGCGATAGCTTGCTTGTTCACAACACATGTGCCTTTTACTGAGTGGCTTCTGTCTGGCCACTCTACCATACAGGCCTGATTGTGGAGAGAGCCACCATCTCTGCATCACTCCAAAGAAATGCTGGAGCTCTGTCAGAGTGACAATCGGGTTCTTGGTCACTTCCCTGACTAAGACCCATCTTCCCCAATCGCTCAGTTTGGTCGGTCAGTCGGCCCGCTCTAGGAAGAGTCCTTGGACTTTATGGCTTGGTTTGTGCTCTGACATGTGGGACTCATATAGACAGGTGTGTGCGCCTTTCCAAATCATGTCCAATCAACTGAATTTACCACAAGTGGACTCCAATCAAGTTGTAGAAACATCAAGGATGATCAGTGGAAACAGGATGCACCTGAGCTCAATTTTGAAGGTCATGACAAAGGCTGTGAATGCTTTTCTTACATGTGTTTTTTTTTCATTTTTTATTTTTAATAAATTTGCAAAGATTTCAAACAAACTTTTCACGATGTCATTATGGGGTAGTTTTTTTTAGAATTATGAGGAAAATAACTAACTAGTCCATTTTGGAATAAGGCTGCAACATAACAAAATGGTGGAAGAAGCAAAGTGCTGTGAATACCGCGTTTTCCCGAAAATAAGACCTAGCGTTATTTTCACGGGAGGGCTGCACTATAAGCCCTACCCCAAAAATATGTGTAGCGATACCCTCAGCTTAAGAGGGCTGCTTGTTTGTTTTGGGCCCTGTAATGCACCGCTATCAACCCCTGGCAATCGGCTCTAACCTCTCATGGCACAGCTAGGAAAGGGGGAAGTGGTATAACTGTATTACCTCTATACTATTATACGGTATAACCCCCTTTGTATACCAGCACAGTAATTGACACTCACAACCAAATTACTTAACTATAACTTTTTACTATAGGTAAAAACATAAAAGGTAATTTGTATACAATATCTTATGCAGATCCCTGCAATATAGGTGCACACATTAAAAGGGTATGACATTCAATAATGCAATGAACATGTATTAAACCCCGCTGCAGCTATCCTCCGTCATAAGCATAAAAATGGCGCCCAGCAATGTCCTATACTACCCAGTCAGGCCTGACTATATAACTTGGGGTAGGGATTATTGAAGAATCTTCGCTAGCAACTGTCGGTGGTGCACATAAGAAACAAACTGTAATCCAATAGGGGTAGCAGATAACCGCTAACTTGGCAAAGCTGGAGAGACTGAACAAACTCCGCTCAGGAAAACAGTCTCTCCAAAGTAGAACTGTGGTCAATGATGGGCCTAGGCAAAGTTAATAGGCAACAAAGTTACTTAGATGTGGTTCTGAGCTGGCGCTCTCTCACCCAGACCGGATCGACTCCTGTCCGGTTCCTCCGCTACTGTGAGTGGCTTCACAGTGCCCACAATGCACCGTGTCTTCGGTCCTCCAGAAGATGGTGGCACCTCAGGTGGATCGGATGCTTCGCAGGCTCCTCAGGGGAACGGAAGGCTCTCTGGAACAAAGTGCGAGGCCCAGGCTTCAGGCCTTGCACGCGCAGCAGGTGAGTGCAGGGATCCTCTTGCAAGGAGGGCAGCGTTCCAAGAGAAAGAACGAGGCCCCTCCTCTCCCTTTTAAAGTCCACCCCAGCAGTCCTTGCGCGGGGAAATGCACCCTGGGTGCCTCAAAGCATGCTGGGAACTGTAGTCTTGCGGGTGAAAACTATACCCCGCTACACACACCCTAGTTTAAAATCCTATAATCCACTCTATTACAGTAGACTATTGTGGGGAAGAGAGCTCCGGCGGGTCACAGAAGCACAGAGCGGCGCTATAATGAAGGTATTTGGCACAATTATATTACAGAAACACACACATTGCACATTATATACCACTGTAATAAAGTGGATTATAGGATTTTACAAGCATTTTAACTCGATTCACACTGGGGATTTACTGTCAAGCAGGGAGAGAGGGGGAGAGAAGACAGCACATTACATGGCAAGACCTACCCCGGAAATAAGCCCTACTGTGTCTTTTGTTGCCAAAAATATATATAAGACCGGGCTTATTTTCGGGGAAACAGTACTTTCCAGATGCACCGTTTTTCCTTTTGGGATAAAGGTTTTACATAAATAAAAAAATCTGAGCATTGTAAGCACCCCTGTCGGTGGGAAATGGTTCATCTCAACTCTGTCACTGATACATCTGCAAGAGAGCTTATGCTTTTGAAAAATCAGACTTACTGGCTGGATCACCATGTGAAAATAAGGGAAAACCAGCCCGAAAAAACAAAACACGAATGCAGCCATCCCAACCAAGAATCGGTAAGCTGCAATATAATCAGGTTTACTTTTGGGTTTAATAGCGCTTTAAGGGGGGAAAAAAAATAAAATAAAAATAGCTGGACTTGAGCTTTAAGAATCAGAGTTCATAAATAGATAAAAGCAATCAGCGCAAAAATATATTCAGTCCCCCTATATTTGCAAGCTGAACACTAAAGAATATTCATTTAATTAAAAAATAATAAGTATAATAAAAACAGTGCAGCGCAGGTATAAAACATCCACTCAATGGAGATAAGTGACAATGTATTCAAATGAAAAAGGCGAGTGAATAATCCAGTGCAGGTTCCACCAGTGCTCAAACACAGATTCTGTGACGATCCCTCCACCTTTATAATTCTAATTACCTCACAGCATGGACCCCTGAATTAACAGGTGGTCATGCAAGCAGAAAGGGTACAGGCTGGTGTATAACATGGATCCTAGATTCCTCAATATATTTCTCCAGTCCTCCGCATATATCCCCAATATAAAAGATAAAAGGAATAGATCTAAGTGCTCTCTGTTTAAAAAACGGTATATTTAATAGATATACAAACACAGGCTACTCACATATCCTCAGATTAAATCAGCATGTAAAAAACTCCTCGTGCAGACACAACTGCGGGTGACGTGTGTACAGCTCCTTCCCCCGTACGCGTTACGTTCAATAACTTCCTCAGCGGGGCACAGAGAGCACTTAGATCTATTCCTTTTATCTTTTATATTGGGGATATATGCGGAGGACTGGAGAAATATATTGAGGAATCTAGGATCCATGTTATACACCAGCCTGTACCCTTTCTGCTTGCATGACCACCTGTTAATTCAGGGGTCCATGCTGTGAGGTAATTAGAATTATAAAGGTGGAGGGATCGTCACAGAATCTGTGTTTGAGCACTGGTGGAACCTGCACTGGATTATTCACTCACCTCTTTCATTTGAATACATTGTCACTTATCTCCATTGAGTGGACGTTTTATACCTGCGCTGCACTGTTTTTATTATACTTAGAGTTCATAAATAGTTGTTCTTTTCCAAACCGAAGGGCCGTTTACATTCTCCTAATCTCAGTCCCCACAGCTCACCTCATGTTCTTCTGAAGAAGCCTTCTAATGAAATCTTTAGCAGCGTCAGTCAGAATGGCATCGGTCTCATCATCAAAGTCCCAGCTTCCAGAAGTGATATTCCTCAGGGTCTCCGCATCATTGTCACCTTGGAAGGGGGAATCTCCGCAGAGCCTGGAGAGAAGGAAAAGCACAAGATGAAAACATTCCACACCTTATAAACAGTATAACCTACCCGCTTCTTACATCACATACAGTATAACCTACCCGCTTCTTACATCACATACAGTATAACCTACCCGCTTCTTACGTCACCTATACAGTATAACCTACCCGCTTCTTACGTCACCTATACAGTATAACCTACCCGCTTCTTACGTCACCTATACAGTATAACCTACCCACTTCCTACATCACCTATACAGTATAACCTACCCGCTTCCATCACCTATACAGTATAACCTACCCGCTTCCATCACCTATACAGTATAACCTACCCGCTTCCATCACCTATACAGTATAACCTACCCGCTTCCATCACCTATACAGTATAACCTACCCGCTTCCATCACCTATACAGTATAACCTACCCGCTTCCATCACCTATACAGTATAACCTACCCGCTTCCATCACCTATACAGTATAACCTACCCGCTTTTTACATCACATACAGTATAACCTACCCGATTCTTACATCAAATTTCCAAGGTGTTATTAGCAGAGCCCACAAACTGACGTTAATATATATATATATACTCCAAAACGACCCCCCCCCCCTTAAACTTCCCAAAATGTGGATAGAATAAAGCCCTGTTAGCTTTCTGTCTGGTTACAGCTATAATATTTTGAGGTTTTCCATGACTTTCTATTCCTAGAAGAGTGGTCACCAGTACAAAATAATAATAAAACAAAAAGCCTAACACCCCCCCCCTCAAAACTATCCAATAAAAAGCAAAAAATAAAATAAAACCCACACACCTCTGGCTTTAGTTATACTTTAGTAAAGAAATATGCAATTAGTGGACCTCCAGCTGTTGCAAAACTACAAGTCCCACCATCCCTTTGCCTCTGGGTGTCATGCTTGTGGCTGTCAGAGTCTTGCTGTGCCTAATGGGACTTGTAGTTCTGCAACAGCTTCAGGTCCGCTAATTGCATACATCACTTATAAATATAAACTCCAACTGCATTGTGCCAAGGGTAACATGCTTACAGGAGGAGAGAGCACAGTGAGCAGAAGGATGACTCAGTGTACATCTGTTTCTTTTCTGTGCCAACAGCGAGCTAGGGGTGTGAACCTCTGCCTTGAAAGAGGGACCCTATGAGGTCTTGAAACATCAGTCTGTGAAGCTGGTTGCTTTGTGACCAAAAGGACAATATCACTATACCAAGGTGTGATGGTAAATATCCTGTGATTGTATGGTGGTGCCATCAACCAATTCACTAAACCCCATACATGAACTGTGGGTAAGCCTATAAGGAATGGGACGGATACAACTTCTCTGGATTACAAATCTGGCTGAAAAGAATTCCAAATCCTTTTGGCAGTTAATGGGTTAGTTCACCTTTACCCAAAAAACTGCCTATGCAGGCAAGGGGCGTGAAAGAGGTGGTTTAGAGGCCCCCAAATATATATTTCTTGTTTTGGGTTATTACTCCTTTAAATATATTGTTGTCACCATATCCACCAACTGTAGCAGAATGGAAAATACAAGTAAGGGAAACTAATTAAGAAAAAGTATACTTACTTATGCAGAGGTTGCCCAGGGAAATTTGAAAAAATATGGAGAAGGTGGTGTGATATTTGAGGTATGATGAGAGAGGGGAGGAGGGACGGGTGAGTAGAGACGGAGAGGGGGCCAGGGGTAAGGGGGATGCGATTTGTGTTTTTTTTTTTTATTCCTCTCAATGCGGGTTTGGGTTGTATTTGGTGTTTGTATGTAAAAGAAAAAAATAAAATATATATATATATATATATATATATATATATATATATATATATATATATATATATGTGTGTGTGTGTGTGTGTGTGTGTGTGTGTGTGTGTGTGTGTGTGTGTGTGTGTGTATATATATATATAATGTGTGTGTGTAGCGGGGTCTTCTTTGAGGCCCCGGGACTACGTTACCCAGAACCCCGTTCGGTGCATTGGGCCACCGCAGAGACTGATGGGAGGGGCTATATAAGAGGAGGGCGAGGCTGAGCTCGGCCTCTTTGGACACAGCGCTACAATCAACAGGTCTTCCTGTGCGGATCTGCTGCAGTGCAGGACCTGAAGCCAGGGCCTTGCACAACTTCCAGAGAGCCTTCCACCCCACTGCAGAGCCTGGGCGACATCTGACTTCGCTGACTCCTTACATCAGTTGGATCGGAGACCCGACCGTTGCAGACGCTGTGTGTGTAGACACAGCAGGTGGAAGTCCCGGACTGGGATCGTGTCCGGAGTGGTGAGCCAGCGCCTGCTCAATCCTATAGGCTGTACTGTTAGGCCTAGAGACTGCCTTGGCCCACCGGCCTTTATTTACTGTTCCACTGGAGACTAGTGGCGGAACTGAGTTGAGTTAGTCTCCGGTGAAGTGTTCTTTATTGTCTACCCCTTTGGATTACAAATACTGTTCCTGTTGTACACCACCAGCCAAGTTGCATGCGAAGAAATCGTTCTGCTAGAGACTGAGTTAAATCTGAGTCAGGCTTGACCAGGAGTTAGAACTTTTTGTTGCTGCGCCATAAGGGCGCATAGATAGAGATAGCTGCACTAGAAGGGAAATAGCCTGCATTATCAGGGTGTACTATATTTTCTGCTGTAGGGCTCTGCAGACATATATGTGTTATGTATTAACATTGTGCCTTTTACTCAAAGTAAAAAAAAAAACGTTATACGTCATCACTTGCTATCAGTGTGTTATTATGCAAAGAGGTTACCCTTACAATACAGATAGATTGTGATACAAGACAATCCCTAGACTAACTGTGCCAGAGTGGGTCGAGTAGATTGCCGGGGGTTGGCGGTGCTGTATTCAGGGCCCGCAAACAAATCCAGCGGCTCTCTTAATTGGCGGTAGCGCGCATATATATATATATTTGTTGCTCTGAAGTTAGAAGTGTATTGGTGCTCTGAAGTAAGAGATGTTTCTATAGTGAAGGTGGAAATCTTGATTTAGCTTTGTCCTAACCACAAAACTAACGCCTGGATCAAAGTGATGATATATATTTTTTTTTGGTTGAACTGGATGGACTTGTGTCTTTTTTCAACCTGACTAACTATGTAACTATGATTGCCTGCGTATTGTTATAAAAACAACTGTCTAAACATTGACCGGCGAGAAATGCCATGAATAACTATGTACATGGCTTGGATTGTAATATCCCATTGGTGGGCTAGATCTTGAATGTATACTTTAAATATGCTGCACCAGGACCAATAAAAAGAACAGTATGTAGATCTGATCATCTGTGTTAGGTCACGTTTATATTACACAGAGTTCCCTGCGCAGAATCTGGGTGTGGTGAACGGAGAAGTGCCGGAAATAATAAGGTAAGATTAACAATAATAAGGCGATAGCTAGGACTAGAGTTTATAGGATCCAGAAGTATCCTATCAGGGCGTCTAGATAAAAACAAAACCATGCAGCTTTGACCATTGTTAAATAATGCCATTGCTATAGGTGCATTTGCCTACCTCCAGAATCCTGGAGGAAAAACTCCTGGGAGATGGTTTCATCCCATCCTGCCTTGTTGCTAGGAAGTTCTGAAGACATTCCCAGCCGATTTAAACCTCCTTCATTTGTTTTTCACGGTTGCAGCAACTGAGCTCAGCTATGCTGAATTTGGGAGTGAGCAGTAACAGCTGGAAGCATCTTAGCAACCAGGCATGACAGAATGATTGAATCTCTGGAGTGTCTGTTAGGCCTTGGGATATCTGTAAAATGGCCTACACTGATAGCAAGGGCATAATTTAACTTCAATCAAAGCTGCACAGGTTGATTTTAGCTATGTGTGACCATTACCTGCATTGGGCAGTTTTTTTTTTTTTGGTAAAAGGTGGACAAACCCTTTTAAAAAAGGTAGGAAGCTAAATACTTGCACTCAGGTTTATGAAAAAAAAAAAAAAAAAAATATATATATATATATATATATATACACATATACACACACACATACACATACACACACATACACACACACACATCTCCCCGACCTCCAGAGTCAGGGAGTGCCGACATTCTTCCTCAGGGTGCAGGTTACTAGGCATGGTGGGTGTAGTGCAAGGTGAAAAGATGGACGCCAGTCACTTTTAAAAATAAACAAAAACGTTTTATCTCTTATAGCGGAGCTCCGCCGTAAAAAAAATAAAAAAATATATTAAAAGCCAGCAGCTACAAATACTGCAGCTGCTGACTTTAAATAAATGGACACTTACCTGTCCTGGAGTCCAGCGACATCGGCAGCAGAAGACGAGCAATCGCTCGTCTCTCGGCTGCCCCCACCGCCATCCTCGGTGAGGGATTAAGGAAGTGAAGCGTTGCGGCTTCACTGCCCGGTTCCCTACTGCACATGCGCGATGATCGATGAAGAATTTCCCCGGACTGACGGCGATGACCGCACTGAGAACTGAAAACATTGCATCACCGACAGGAAACCTTCCTCCTCCTCCTCCTATATCACTTATATCCTACTATTGGATGTGCACCCATCCCAACCCGGAAGGAGTTTGCGGATCACTTCCGGATTACCAACTTGGAAAGCGTGGACGAGACGTCTATGGTGAATTCCCCAATGTTCCAGTGAGGACCACTACTCTGCTGAGCCTGTTTTGACTACCCTGAGAAGGGCGGTCACTGGCTATTCGGTAAGTCTTCATTTCTCCTCCTGGTGGTGGGTCTCTCCATGCACTGGATGTTACTTATATGTTTACCACTGGATATCTGCACAATTTGATTGAAGTTTTCACCTCATCCCCGGATAGGGGGATCATCCACATTGATTCATATGAACTATATGAACTCTTAACACTTATTAGCATTTTGTACTTTTTTGCGGTTTATTACTTTTGAACTATATGGCACATATAGTTCCTTATCCAGCGCTACACTTTTTCTATTGTATGAAGAATAGTACAAAAACATCCAAGAGCAACTTCTCCCAACCATCCAACAGTTTGGTGATGAACAATGCCTTTTCCAGCATGATGGAGCACCTTGCCATAAGGCCAAAGTGATAACCAAGTGGCTTGGGGAACAAAACATGGAAATTTTGGGTCCAGGAAACTCCCCAGACCTTAATCCCATTGAGAACTTGTGGTCAATCCTCAAGAGGCGAGTGAACAAACCCCCCCCCCCCCCCCAGAAATTCTGATAAAACTTCAAGCATTGATTATTCGGATGTGGTCCAGAAGTTGATTAACAGCATACCAGGGCCAATTGTAGAGGTCTTGAAAAAGAAGAGTCAAGACTGCAAATATTGACTCTTTGCATAAACGTAAAGTAATTGTCAATAAAAGCCTTTGACACGTATAAAATGCTTGTAATTATACTTCAGTATATCATATAACATCTGACAAAAAGGATCTAAAAACACTGAGGCAGCAGACTTTGTGAAAATTAATATTTCTTTCATTCTCAAAACTTTTGGCCACGGCTGTACATGGGTTAAATATTGGCCAGCTTAAAAAAGGTAAAAAGCATAGCTGATAACAGCCATTTGGCCCCCAACACTTACAGAATATAGCAGATTACTCCCAGGCTCCACATGTCCGTTGTGAACCCCACGGGTTCATAGGCAATGACCTCAGGAGCTACAAACTCAGCTGTCCCTTGTAACACTTTCAATGGCACACCAGGTTCTATGGAAGGAAAAAGAAGAGAAGTGATATCAATGCTCTAACCCCTGTCCACTACGGCAGTCCGCCTCTAGGTGGCACTGCATATTAATAGCATTCCAACCTATCACATTAATAGGTCAAAGCTACATATGTAAAAAAAAAAAAAAAAAAAAAAAAATTAAAAAAAATCACTGTGCATAACTTCAGACAAAAAATTGTCGTCATTGTACAAAATACCCAAACACACCAAATCCATTCAAACAGAATAGAATGAAAAATGCATAACAAGAATCTCTTCAGTGAAGATTGGACACCAAAGCATTCTGTGGACATAGGTAGCAGAAGTAACATGGGAATCTGGACTTTTTCTGTAAAAATTCAGCTTGGTTCAACCCCCACCTAATTTTCCTATGTCGAGGAAGTCTTTAATGGAAGGAGATACAGCATATTTACACTGATGCACTAAAAAGGCTCCCTCTAGTGAATGATCTAAAATTTTCAAATACGTAGGACTGAGGTCTCGATTTTTCATTGTGATGAATTGTTTTTTTCTTATGTAATGAAATATAAAAAAAACAAACACACACACACACACACACACACACACACACACACGGAAACTAACAAGCGATCCAGATATCGGTGCGCTGAAAACACATCAAAATGCTCTAATTATTTCAACTCACCAAGTTTCTTGGCCAGGCCAAAGTCCACAATTTTCACCTGTGTGTTGACTTTGCTGACACAGACAATGTTCTCAGGTTTGAGGTCTAAGTGGACAATGCCCTGTTTGTGCATATAACCCACTCCGGTAATAATCTGGGACATGTACTGAATACTGGTGATCTCCGTGTGGTCAAAATCATCCGCCACAATACGTTCAAATAGTTCTCCTCCCGCAATACTGAAAGAGAGAGTGAGGAAACCATTAGAGGAACCAGATACAAGTTACTGACTACACTCAAGAGAAGAGAGAGAGGAACAAAAGAGCGGGACATGTTTAGCAGACATGGGAGTAAGTCACACATGTGCAAGTCACAAGCAAGTCTCAAGTCTTAACCTTCAAGTCTCAAGCAAGTCCCAAGTTACTGTGACGAAAAGCAAGCAAGTCAAGTCATTTATTTTGGTCAAGTCACAAATCAAGTCAAAATACTGATCTACCCCATACTGTATAAAAATAATAGGAGGGATAACAATAAATAATATTGGTTATGTGCCCGTGCCTCACTGTGCCCGTGCCTCACTGTGCCCGTCAGCTGTGTACCTGATCGGCGGCATCCCGGCGGCCATTACAGTACTCAAAAGCCGCGCCTCCTCCTCGTCTGTGATAGGCGGAGCACTCAATTTCCCAGCATTCAGTGTTCCGCCTATCACGGACATCCGCTCATCCTCATAACACAGACGAGAATAAGGAGGATGTCCGTGATAGGCTGAACACTGCCTGCTATGAAACTGAGTGTTACGCCTATCACAGACGAGGAGGCGTGGCTTTTGAACACTTCAATGGCCGCCGTCTGTCTGCATGACATGCTGATCAGGTAGGCAGACGGCTGCTTGCGTTTAGTGTTAGTGGTGCCAAGTCATTGCAAGTCATATAGCCCAAGTCAAAGTCAAGTCGAGTCGAGTCGAGTCATTTATTGAATTCTGTCAAGCAAGTCCTCAAACAGGTGACTCAAGTCTGACTTAAGTCAAGTCATGTGACTCAAGTCCCCCACCTCTGATGTTTAGTGATAAACTAGAGGATGAAAGGAATATTCTGTGACATCAGAGGGAAGAGACAATATCGTCCTTCAAAGAAAATGGAGACAGACAGGCAGATGGTGAGGAACCACAATGGCTAAAAAGAAGTGGACAGTATTCAATGCGGAAGAATGAAGAGTGGATGATCTATGAGGAGTGAACATGAAGACACATAAGGAAACCAATAAACCTAGATGGCAAAGAGAAAAAAAAAGGAAAAAGAAAAAAAAAAAAAAAAAAAAAGGAAGAAAAGGAAGGATCTATAGGATCTTAGGAGGAATGAAGTAAGCGAGTCTTGTAAAAGTATAAATATGCTCACTATTCCATCACCAGGATCACGCAGCCCGGTTCATGGAAAGCAGCTACAAGATATACTAGCCGGGGATGATGGAGCTTATTCATCAACTCCACCTCTGCTCGAGCATTGGCTATATCCTTCTGCAGCCGGCCCTTTGAGAACTTTCCGGCCCGGATCTTTCCTGTGGCCTTCTCCTGAAGCTTGAACACCTGGCCAAACTTCCCCCTGGAAGATCGACACAAAGATTACAGTCAGGTTACCGCTGCATAACAAAAAGGGGTAAGAGACTTCATACAATTGTGTGTTTTCTTAAACTCACCCCTCAGATTGCCTTTTAATACAAAATGTAATGTTAGTTCACCATTACCAAAAACAAAAAAAAAAAAAACCCTGCCTATGCAGGCAACACTGCATCTTTAAACCAAGTAATGTAGGCCATTTATGTACCTCCCAAAGCTGGACAAAAAACTCCCAGAGACGGTATCGCCCCGTCCTGCCTTGCTGCTAGGTCACGTCTAGCCATTACTGCTTACTTCCACCATCACAGGAATGAGGTCTCAAACCCCTGCACACGCGTGGTCCACCATCTCCTCCATTACAGCATTGCTAACCTCAGAGCTACTTCAACAGGAGGGAGAGAGCACATGCAAACGAATTTAAATCAGATGGGCGTATCCTAGCAACAAGGCTGGATTAGATTATGCCATCTCTGGGAGTTTTTCAGCCAGGCTTCTGAAGGTACATTCATGGTCTACACATAGCAAAGGCAATATTTAACTGTGGTCAAAGCTGCAGTTTTTTTACTTTTTAATCTACTGGCACCACTAACCTGCGCACACATTATATATATATATATATATATATATATATATATATATATATATATATATATATATCTCCCCCCCACACACAATTTTCCTTACTTCCTCTGCAAAATCTTGCAAATACCTATTGATCCTGCCAGTAAAGTCCACCCTTCCTGTATTGAGCTGACAATGTGGCTGCACTGCTCTTGAATTCAGAATAGCGTTGTCACCTTCATGTAGGCTGAGCCTGTTCGAACTACAATGTGCAAAATGTGATCTGCAGTGTCTGGAAGGGGGGCATTTAAGGCACGAATGGAAGATTTGGCTTACTCAGACGTAAAAAAAAAGAAAAAAAAAAAAAGAAGAGTTTTAATTTTCCTTTATAAGGCTTGTGCATTACATCGTAATTAAATTTGGGACCTGTGTAGAGCCTTCAGATGTTCCTTTTGCTACAAGCTTTATAGTTTGAAAAGAAAATATGGATTGGCAGACTGAAGTTTGATAGGAGCAAAGGACGAACCACAATTTGTCTGGGGTTAAATTGACAGCACTGGAAACTTTACCAACCCAAATTCTTTTTTCTGGCCACTAGATGGAGATGTTCAGCACCTTTTAAGGTAGTGGAGATGTGTGTGTTACAGGTCACTAACTCTGATGGGAATTGAGCAATATATTACATCTTACAGGTACTTCTATAGAGTTGTCAATTTACGCAGCAATTTCCATATATTATACATTAACATCAGTCCCCGCCCTCAATGAGCTTACAAGCTAAGGTCCCCAACTCACATTCATACATACTGGAGACAATTTAGACAATAACCTTCCAGCATGTCTTTGGAGTGTGGGAGGAAACCGGAGTACCCGGAGCAAATCCACACATATTTATAAAACAAGAGCGTGGATCTAAGACATTATATTTGAAAAAGACGCAACAGGGTGTGGACAATCGAGAAGAACAGAATGGCAGATGAATGTGAAAATTTGTGTCAAAGTTTACAGTATCATAAATTAAAGCGGAACTAAACCCATCAATTTAACGGTTTCAATAAACAATTACATTCCTGGCATGATGAGAATGCTACAGTTGCTTGTGCTCTAAACCAAACTGTCAAACCATCCAATGTTTAGTGTCATACTGATCACATGTGCAGCATCATAGCAACTGCAGATCAAACAGGCCAAGATGACAGCTTCCTTGGCTGGAAAGGATAGGAGGGTTTAGTTCCACTTTAAAAGCACAAGAGCTGTCCTTGTATTTTACAACACTTACACTCCGAGCTTCTCCAGTCTGGTGTACAACGCATCCACACGGTCTGTGGTGTTCATGGTGACCGTCTTGTATTCCTCAATCTCTTCACAATCTGACTCTCCATCTGCTGAGTGATCAGAACAGTGGAATTATCGTCTTATAATTCTGCAACTACTAAAATATAAGATCGGTACAGGCAGCCCTTTCATTCCATATTGTATGCTCAGAGTTTGCCATTCCTGACAGTGTACATTATAACATTGGGGTATACTAAGAACTTCGTAGTGAACCAATGGGATTTTATATGTAGTCCTTTTCACTACATAGTTGCTTGTATCCAAGACCCCTTTCACACATGCAGACTGTTTGTTTTTCATCCATCGACAGCAGTTCTATGTACAAAACAGATGTAAACAGCAAATTGTTCGTTTACATCCACAAAGATCAGTTTTTTTAAACTGATGAATGTTCTATTTTTTTTGTCCATTTAAAAAAACAGAAGCGGACCTTAAAAAACGGACAAAAAGGTTCATTTTCTGCACTGGTTGTCAGAAGCGGGCACCCACCAGCATCCTGATAACCAGCCAGTGACTCATCTCTGCTGTCAGTGGGGCATTCCCCGCCGACAGCAGAGTGTTACACAGTTTGGCAAAAAAAAAAAAAGTAAAATAATTAAATCTATGATTTTGTTGCTATCGCACTGGGGACCAATACCCCCCTATGTGATAGCATATAGGTGACAGGATTCATATACACACACACATACACATAGCATATAGGTGACAGGATATAGTGTATCACATAGGGGGGTATTGGGTCCCCTATGCGATAGCAATAAAATAATATGTAGCGACACCAACCCTCTCTTTACCTGCCTTGTTCGGCTCCTCGCAGGAAGAGAGGGCACACCACGCCACAAGCCCGTACCCTCCTATGTGAAGAGGTTGAGCGGTGTTGTTGGTGGGTCTCCACAGCCAGAAAGCCAGAATCCTCCAGAGAATGGTTCTCACCTCTATAGTTAATAAAGACAAGTCTCTATTTCCCCCAATGACTTCAATGTCCACACCAGCTGTAACTCCAACGTAGAGTTTATTTCTCTTAGATAACAGTCTGATAGAAAAGGTTGGAGAGAGAACAGGACAGCATAAGGTGTGGGAGAGGTCCAGGCACAAGCGTAATACACTTCACTGCTTGGCTTCTCAAGCAGACTCAGCCCATTTAGATAGTCTCCCTAGATAGGGACTAGCAACCAGAATGGCGCTCTCACTCAACCGCGGTCTCTGCCACAGACCTGGTGAACTCGGTCTCTTTTTAAAGCACGACCTCTGTTAAGGAGAAGACATCCCTCCAGAGAGTTACCGGGCCCCTTCCTTCACTGTGAAGTCCCTCGGAACAGTTCCTCCCCCGGCCTCCTCGTCTAAGATGCGGGTCCCCTCGCAAGGCGGCACCCTGAGATTCCTTGATCCTTGATGGGCCCTAGCCGAAGGCCCCAGCCGAAGGATCAAGGCGGCACCCTGAGATTCCTCGATCCTTGATGGGCCCAAGGCCTTTGCTGCAGCCCCAGGGCTAAAGGTGCCTGGGACGGATTCACGGACCTCCACCCCTGGGCCAAAGGTGCCCAGGGCGGACAGGAACACACTCCCTGGGGTAGGACCCCCGACCAGGCAGCATCTGCTCCTTATATCCTCTCCCAGCATGCACAGCAGGCCTACCACACCCAGTGTATGGCTGCTAAGAGGGGACACACAATGCACAGCACTGTATCAGCGGTTCAACCCTGGCCAACCATGGCAGCGCCACCTGCAGGTCACAGGGAACTGTACACTGATGCTCTCCCTGCGGACAAAAATGGTTGATAGAATCCTGACAATTGGGGTGTTTGAGCATAACTACCACTCAAACACTTCCCCTAAATTTAGGACCCCGCTACACAGATTTAATTATTTTTCTAAAAAAATTAAAAAAGAAGAGCGAAAATCTAAATTTTGTGCCTCCCAACCCCCACATACGCAGGCACACATACAAAAATGCATTCAATGGGCGCCTACGTAAAAAAAATGCAATTGTGTTACATATCACTGCGTACGCCAGCCATACACAGAGCAAATTACTTTCCTACTACCCAGGGTTGCAGGAAAGAAATTAGCTTGATTCCACTAACACTATGCAGGAATCTCTTCTGCCGAGCCGGGGGGGGGGAGGTATGAGGGAGGGTGGGGGAGGCCGTCCCTACCAGGGGGAGACAGTGATCGCAAGGGAATTTGGCAGGCTGGTTGTACCCAAATTGGTCAACTTGGTACATGGCACACACATCCCGTCTCACCACCCGTAAGAATGATCAAGCAGCGGAACAGTCGCTATGATCGTTCTTATGCTGTAGGGAATCGCCTGCTGAAAAAAACGATATCCGAGTGATGCCTGTAGCTGCAGGCATCATTCAGATATACCACCACAAAGTTAAGGACCTCATATGGCGGCCAGCGGGAAGTAGCTAGGGTGTTTGAGGGTTTTAGGTAATAGTCCGGCCTAATTATTTTTTCGTCATGTAAACAAAAAAAAAACAAAAAAAAAATGGAAATGGCTCTGGGACTTTAGTGGTTAAGGACTCCAGCTAGTGTAAAAAGATGGATGGGAGTAGACCTCCCTTTACATCTTAATGGGATTACCCAGAAAAGCCCTTCTCTTGAAGGCAACTGAAAGAAATGTTTTATTCGCACGCATAGAATGTCCGTGTCTTCCTATTTTCAGGAACACCACCACGATCACCTCCCTCTGGTTTCAGACTCTTTGAGCTAAGCCAGATTTACCCATCAACCCCAGACTCTTGCAGGAAATGCTCCGAAGAATGGAGGTAATAAAGGACAGCAGGGAGCGCCAGACCAGGTCCAGAAGTATGGGCACAGTTAATTAAAAAAAACACAATTGGCAACATTTTTTAGATGTGAAAACAAAAAGCATGTCTCCATGATATAGATCACCGCTCTTTAGGTCCGCAAGGTGGATTGTCAGGGTGCTGCTGTGGCCATGGGACATTGTGGAGATGGTTGGTGACCCAGGTGGTAGTGTTACTGGCAGATCCTCTGTTTGCGAGGTGGCAGGTGCCACTGTCACTACAGAGGTGGATGAAGAGGCCGAGACTGCAGCAGAAGAGGAAGCAGGAGGAGCCAGAGACCTTTCTTGGTTTTTGAGGTGTCTACTCCACTGCAGCTCGTGCTTTGCACTTAGATGCCTGGTCATGCAGGTTGTGCTCAGGTTGAGAACATTTATGCCTCGCTTCAGGCTCTGATTGCACAGCGTGCAAACCACTCGTGTTTTGTCATCAGCACATTGTCTGAAGAACTGCCACGCTAGGGAACTCCTTGGACCTGGCTTTGGTGTGCTCGGTCCCTTGCTGCGTTGGGCAGTAGCAGGCATACCGTCTAGGGGACGGACGCTCCGCCTTTGCACCCTGCTCCCTTTTCTGCTGTGCTGGTGGCTCTGTGCGACCACCGCCTCTTCCTCCGAACTACACAGGTCACCTGCATCACATTGATTCCATGTGGGGTCGAGGACCTCATCGTCCTCCACGTCATCTTCCACCCAGTCTTCACCCCTGCCCTCCTTGTCGGTCTGCACAATTGCGAAAGCAGCAGCAGTTGGCACCTGTGTTTCTTCATCATCCGAGATGTGCTGCGATGCTCCTCCCATGTACTCATCTTGAAACATAAGTGGTTGGGCATCGGTGCACTCAATCTCTTCCACTCCTGGGGCAGGGCTAGGTGAATGGCCCTGGGAAACCCTGCTAACAGTCATCAAAAAGCAGAAGAGAGACTGCTGCATGACTTGGGGCTCAGACTGCTTGGCTGATTTGCAAGGGGGTGAGGTGAAAGACTGATGGACATCGGCTGCAGGTGCCAACTCTGATCTTTCAGCAGTAGACTGGGTGGGAGACAATGTGAAGGAACTGGAGGCACTGTCAGCAACTCAATCTACTATCACCTATACTTGTCCTGGCCTCAACATTCATAGAGCCGCATTAGGCCCGACCAAATACCGCTGCAGGCCCTGTCGCCTACTCGCACCTGAGGAAGGTGTTTCACTTGTGCGTGTAGCTGGCACAGATCGACCACGTCCTCTCCCTGCAACAGGAGCTCCACCAGCAGCACCACGTCCCTTGACGTTCTCCCCATATTTCTTAAATTTAGGATCTTGCCCTAAATGGGTGTTTTTTGAATAGCAGAATAGGAGAACAGTATCTAAAGTGTGCATCTCACAGTAACATATGCAGTGCTGGTGCACTGAGCTTGCATAAAATGCCCGCCGACGCCAACCGTGCTGTGCTATGTGCCTCTAGCTTATATAGAGGCTGGGTCACATGCTGCACTGGCCAATCACAGCCATGCCATTAGTAGGCATATAATAATGGGGTAAGTATACTGCGCTGTCTGTAAAACAATATGATAGTGGATATTTATCTGTGCTGCAACAAAAAATGTGAATAAAAAATAAGCTGCGCAAAGATAAGAACGGGTTGTGACAAAAAATGCTAAAATGAACAGAACATCCAATATTCAATGTTGGTATGATCCCACATCAGAAAGGCAAAATGATTAGGTCCAAAGTGATGTCCAAAATACAATTCTCCTATTGGGCTATCTTTAAAATTGACTGGTTTAGATAGCATAGAAAGTCTTATAATACAAAATATAAAAACAAATATCCAATCTTCTAAACATGCATTCGTAGGCATGGCTGTGATGGCTTCTAAGGGCACACGAGTTAAACAAATGTTGATTGGCTGCCCTGCAGCTTTTTAAAATGCGCCATTACATTGCCGAACACCGAACCCGAACATACAGTAAATTGTTTGGGTCCGGGTACCAAAAACCCAAAAGGCCGGTACGAACCCGAACTTTACAGTTCAGGTTCGCTCAACCCTAGTTAACAAGGAATCTATACACTTAACATCTTTTTATGGTTTCTACTTTTCCCTCATTTTTCCTTGTTCACCAGTTTATGAGTGGGAAGATTCTTGCGCCATTTGCTTGTCTTTGGTTCAGAAGACTGGACGTACCTACATGCATATTTGGTGCGGCTGTCACCTGCTCGCCACCTTTTAGAAGGCTGTTTTTACCACATACAATAATATGTGCTTTTCAGATATTTCTGCCTCCCCCGGGTGGCTTTGCAGTCGATGATTCCAGGGTTCTAGCCAAAAATCTGAAAGATCTTTTAAGACACTGTTTTGAGTCACCATTTCCCAGCATTGGAAAATCAACCTCTTTGTTGAACATAGAATGGACGCAGATCCTTAATGAAATCATGAAGCTGGAGACCTTAGTGGTAGCTGATGGCAATCACCCAGAGAAGACTTGCTCCACATGGACCACAGAGACGGATGCTTTCCATGCCTAAAGCCATTTATGCTCACTCTTACATTTGAAATGCATCCTCCATCCAGTCTTTTTCCATCCTAAAAAAAAAAACCCCAAATGATCCTGTCCTACCCATCACTCCTCAATTGGGCAGAACATCCTCTTGCAGTCTTGTATACCAAAACAATATTTGACATACCCCACCAATTCATGACCATTGCCTTGTTAGTCCTTCCCTTCCTGCCATTTAGAAACGAGGAGCTTTTGAAATCACCAAATATAAGCACTTCTGTTGCAGTAACTTGCCATGTATTCTGATATCAAAACACAAAATTACACTATGGGTCTAGTTTAGATTCAAATAGTGTTTTTAGCTTAGTTCTTGAAGCACCCAGAGAACTTGCTCCCTTACCTGCAGCGGATGACATAGTAATGACTTCAGACTCGTCCCCAGGCTCACTCTCTCCGTAGGTGTTATAGGCCCGTATTCGAAACAGATACTGCTCATCCGGCACCAGTCCTGAACTTACATGATACGATGTGTTGACGCAGGTGTCTGTTAGCAGTCTCCAAATGTCCTGTCCAACTTGTTTCACTTCAACTCTGTAGCTCAGAATAGCACTGCCACCATCATAACATGGACCTGACCAGGAGAGGGTGAGCGATGAGGGCAGCAGAGCTGAGATAAGGGGCTTTCCTGCTGGAGGAGAGGGGCGATCTGTTGAGAAAGGATAGCAGGTTTTATATTAAAAAATGTGCAAATGCAAATTACATAGCCAAACCAGGAACGGACAACATTTATACACCAATATCTGCTTTTTTTTTTTTTAAACATTCCAGGTATTGCATTTGTTACATAGTTGCATATACCATACCCGTAGGAACCCTCTAGAAGCTGGATATCATAGTAAACAGTTACTCCAGTGATCTCTACTAGTTTCTGGGTCCTGTGCTGCACAGCTGTCCTGCTGCATTGTGAACACAGGTGGCGCTCCAATTCATCCCAAAGGTGTTCTATGGGGTTGAGGTCAGAACTCTGTGCAGGCCAGTCAAGTTCCTCCACCCCAAACTCGCTTTATGGACCTTGCTTTGTGCACTGGCACGCAGTCATGTTGGAACAGGAAGGGGACATCCCCAAGTCATTCAAAAAGATGGGAGCATGAAATTGTCCAAAATGTCTTGGTATGCTGACGCCTTAAGAGTTCCCATCACTGGAACTAAGGGGCAAAGCCCAACCCCTGAAAAACAACCGCACACCATATTCCGCCCTCCACCAAATGATTTGGACCAGTGCACAAAGCAAGCGTGTGCCAACTCAATATTGAACTTTACGGACTAAAACTAGGATGCCATTAAAGTTCATGTGCGTGTAAAGGCAGGTGTCCCAATACTTTTGGCAATATAGTGTATAGAATACAATACACCAGAAGCCTATCCCACCTCCATCAGATAATCCCCTGCAGCCATTAACATTTTTTTTTTTTACAAATAACGTGGTGTTTTATTAAGAAGAATATGAACAGGTTACATTTTATAAGTTGACATTACATCAAAACATAGCAGGACAGTATCAAGGTACAAGCAAGTAATGAAATAGATCTTGTCTTTCCACATATTGAGTCGGCAATTGGCAAAGGCGTCCTATACTGACAAACCGGGGAGCCCTGGGCAGCAGGTGTCTAGTCACAATGAGCAGGGTTCATCATCAGGGGGGAGCATACGGGTCCAGCGTGCTCCAGCCGGAGACCCCGATGTATGATGGGAAGGGAAACCGACAGATCAAACCGGGACCGATAGGAGATCAGGAAAGGAGTATAAGGAGGGGCATCAGACTGGAGTCCCGCCGCAGGTAGCGGCATTACCCAGCCAGGCGTCCCAGATCTTATCGTATTTAGTGGGGCATCCCCTGTGAATATAGATTTCTTTTTTATAAGGGAGCACCTGATTAACCGCTGATTTCCATTCTTGTAGCGAGGGGGGTGCTACCTGAAGCCATTTCCTTGCTACAAGCAATCGCGCTATGAATAGGGTCTCCTGGAGGAAAGTTTTGTGAAGTTTATCCGAGTCTGGGTTAGGGAAGATCCCCAATAAACATTCCTTGGGGCATAGTTTCAGAGGTGAGCCCATCTCATCATGGATGAACTGCACAATGTGAGACCAATAGTCTTGTATTGCTGGGCAAGACCATAAAATATGAAAAAATGTGCTGACAGGACTATTGCACCTGGGGCAGAGGGGGTTATAATCAGGTTTAAATCTGGAGATTCTAATCGGGGTCAGGTAGGATCTGTGCAAAATGTAAAGGTGTGTGAGGCGGTCAGACAGTCTGGTGGAGACCTTTTTACAGGCGTCCAGCGCATCCTCCCATTCATCATCCCCCAGCTCCCCCACATCCCCAGACCACCGGTGTTTCAGATTGTACGCCAGGGTCACCGCAGGAGGGCGGATGAGAGAATTGTAGAATATCGAAATAAGTTTACGAGAGTCAGGCCCCACCATAGTGCGGATAACATCCAAGCGCTCTACATTGGGGGGTGCGTCTCGAAATTGTGACCGGAGGGCGTGGCGGAGCTGGAGGTAGCGAAAGTGCATAGAGTTGGGGAGTTCAAAGTCATCTTTAAATTGCTGGAACGATTTTATGACAGACCCACAATAAGCATCCGACAGGTACCTGGCCCCAAATTTAAGCCAGATAATGCAGTCGGGTACAGATAGCAGTTCGTTTAGGCCAGGATTGTCCCAGAGGGGCGTGTGAAAGTGTGTACTAGGCATTTTCAGTTTTCGCCGCACTACCTCCCATATCTTGCAGTGATTGTAAAGCAGGCCCTTACGAGGACCCAGCGCCCGTGTCCGCAAAGTCTTTAAGGATGATCTGGAAAGGGTGAGTGATCCCGGGAGCCGTGGGGGAGCATATCAGTGTGACATACCGGGCCCTGTCGTGCTTGTCTAAGTAGAAAAAATGGGAGAGTTGAGCCGCCATGTAGTAGAAGTTAAAGTCCGGCAGAGCTGCGCCCCCCAACTCTGTGGGGTTCTTCAGTACCTGCCAGGACAGCTTATGTCGGGAATTACCCCAAACAAATGAGTTGAGGATTGCCTCCACCGATTTAAAGAGCCTGAGGGGTATGTAGGCGGGAGCGTGCCACAACATATATAAAAATCCGGGGAGGATAACCATCTTGATTAGATTTACCCGGCCCATCACCCCCAGTGGCAACCTGGACCAAGTCTGGGTTTTGGCTTTCATATGTAATATCAGGGGTTCAATATTTAGTTTGACATAGTCCTCTGGTGAGCGGGTGACATTGATACCAAGGTATTTTATTGAGCTGACTCTACGGAGCGGAGACAAGGCCTGGAGCTCGGTTGGGACCCCTACGTCTATAGGGAGGATCTGGGATTTGTCCCAATTAATTCTAAGACCGGAGTAATCACCAAAAGAGCGGATAGTCTCAAGGGCCATCTGCAGGGAAGGGCCTGCATCAGCTAAATACAATAGCATGTCGTCCGCGTATAAGCTAATTTTCTCCTCTAGGTCCCCGCAGCTTAGGCCCCGAATTCCCGGGTGTGTTCTAAGGGTGGCGGCAAGGGGTTCCACGGCTAAAGCATAGAGCAGGGGGGGCAGGGGGCACCCCTGCCGCGTACCTCTCGAGAGGGGGAAGGCGTCCGAGACCCTTCCATTAACCAATATCCTGGCCCGGGGGTTCTGATACATCAGGCGGATCCATTTGATAAAGCGAGACCCGAAACCAAACCTTGCCAGGCATTCCCATAAGTATGCCCATTCAACGGAGTCGAATGCCTTTGCGGCATCTAGGGAGACCACTACCCGGGACCCCATCTGGTCATGCGTAGCTTGCAAGTTCATATGGAGCCTGCGTAGGTTAAAGGCTGCGTTTTTGGCAGGCATAAACCCTGTTTGGTCTGGGTGAATTAGTGTAAGAATAACCGCATTCAGGCGCACCGCTAGGACCTTGGCCAGGATCTTGATGTCGAGCTGGAGAAGGGAAATAGGGCGGTAGGACTCGGGGAGCTCCAGGTCCTTACCGGGTTTGGGGATGAGCATTATATAGGCCTCTCCCATAGAGGGGGGCAAGGACCCGGATTCAAATATATGGGCAAACAGCTCCTGTAGTTTCGGTACTAAGGTGTCAGCATATGTAGTGTAAAATTCTAGGGGGAGACCATCCGCCCCGGGTGCCTTTGAGGGGTTAAGCAGGGATAGCGCCTTGATAATCTCCTCACTAGTAATGGGGGCCTCAAGTGCCTCAATCTGGGAGCCAGTAAGTGTGGGTAGAGCAATACCATTTAGAAGGGCAGCGAGCCCCTCCCCATCGTCAGCAGCCACGGAGGAGTACAGAGATGCGTAGGACGACCGGAACCCACCAGCCACTTCATCAGGATCCGTACTCACAGACCCGTCAGGGGCGCGGAGCGAGACCACCGTCGGAGGCCTGAGATCCAAATGGGCCAAATAGGCCAGAAGGCGGCCCGCCCGCTCCCCGCATTCGTACAGTCTCTGCTTATGGTAAAATATCTGCCTCTCTGCTTTTTCAAAGCAGAGACTGTTCACCACCCTCGACTGCAACTTCAACCGGTCCGCCGCCGAGGGGGAGGGGCTGTCAGTAAATTCGCGCTCCGCGGACACTAGGGACTGTTCTGCCTGCCTAAGCACCTGAGATGAAGTTTTTCCTATATCTGGATATGCGGTGAGATAAGTACATGCGGGCATGAGATTTAAATGCGTCCCAAACCGTCCCAAAGGGTGCAGTGCCCCTATTGGTCTGGAAGTAAAACTCCCATTCAGAGCCCGCATCCTCCAGATCCGGGACCACCGTCAACCAGAATGGGTTGAGCTTCCAGAAGTAGGACCTAGGGGAGGGGTCGAGCCGCAGCTCAATCCAGTAGGCCGCGTGGTCCGAGAGGACGCGCGGGTTGAACCCGACGTCACCGAGAAGGGGGAGGAGGGTGCGGGATATTAGTATCAGGTCAATACGGGACATGGTATTATACGTTGCGGAGAAACAGGTATATGTCCTGTCCAGGGGGTAACGATATCTCCAGGTGTCCACCAAGGCCAGGTCAGAGAGAAGCTTACCAAATCTAGTGCAAGGATGAGCGGGGGTGTCGGAGGGGTCGGTCCTGAGTCTATCTAAGTCCCGGTTTATTACATTATTAAAATCCCCTAGCCATATGGTGGGAACAGTAGGGAACTGGGCCATAAATGCCAACCCCTCAGTCAGGACTGTAAACTGGAACGGGGGAGGAATATAGATTGCCAGGATCAGCAGATCCAACCCACTCACCTTGGCATGTAAAAACAAATATCTACCTTGGGGGTCAGATTTGAGCATTAATAGGGTGAATTGGGTAGTTTTGGCTACCAGGATAGCCACCCCTCTGGAGTTGGGAGTGTGAGGGGCCTGATACAGCCATCCCACCCAGGGTTTCTTAAGTGTCAGCAGTAGTTGTCCCGTAAGGTGGGTCTCCACCAGTACCATTATCTCGGCCCTCTGCGCCTTTAAACAGGCAAGGACAGCATTGCGCTTTGGCTTAGCCCGTATCCCCCTCACATTCCAAGTAACGCATTTCACATTGGGCATTGACCCCGGTACTCACATAATTGTCCCAGCTGCCCCCAGCCCGTGCGCGCGCACCGCGGACCCCCCCAAACAACAGGGGAGCCCGCGGCACCGCCCACCGAGCCCGGGGTGCACCAGGAAGGAGCCCGCACAAACCCCAATGGCCCGCCATCACACCACAGCATAGCATATCGAAGAGCGGCCAAATAGATATGTGAGCAGATGTACCCTAAACCCTTCTGCAGATAGTATACATTAAACACCATAAACAAAAAAACAGAAAAAAAATAACATAACATTGAAAACACTCTGGGTTGGCCAGTCTGGCAGAGCAACCCGCAAAGGGCCGTACCGTCGTGCCAGAGCTGGACAGACCAGGGAAACATTCCTTGTGCACCGGTGCAAAAAATAACCAGATCCTCAGGGATCTTCCTAACTAGTGGGACGATTGTCCGCTGCAAAACAAGCAGCGGCATAAGGAGCGAGGCTCCTGGGCTTAGTCCACCAGGATAGATTGGACAGGAGGCACAACAGGATATATAAAAGTGCGTCCATGTCCCAGGTGCCATGATAGCTCACATCTTGCCATTTCAGGCATTGTTACAGGGCTGTAATCCAAGTGTGTCTGCTGGAGGCATAGGGGGGGGGGGGGGGGGGGGAGATCAGCCAAAATGGTGGGGAGAAGCAAAACATCAGGGATGTGACCAAGGGCAGTCGGAGGGAAGGATAAGCGCCACAGTAAGCCTGTCACCTCTCCTCGGGGGGAAGGGGCAATCCGGGCAAGCATCATTATTTGGGCAGGAAACCGGGAAAGAGGTACATCAGCCCGTCCCCCATGTCGCAGGTCAGGAGGAGAGTAGTGATCCTCCGCGGGATCATGGCAACACCCGCCGACCGGGCAACCATCCTGGAGGGAACACCCGGGTGGAGGGAGGGAGCTGCGGTGCCGGTCTGTGGGCGAAACCGGGAAGTGGGAAAGCGGCTATAGCGTGGAGAGCGCCCAGGCTCCCGCGGGGACAGCAAAGGGTATCCGGTACAGTACCTGTGGCGGATCACAGAAGGGCGGTGAGGTCCAGCAGCATGGGGGAGGCAGGCCCAGGGCATCCTCTCCAACCGCAGCCACGTCCTCAGGCCCGCTCGCCGGCGGGGGACGCCTCGCTCTCCAGCCATGTAAATACGGCCTCCGGCGTGTCAAAGAAGTGTGCCCGATCGCGTCCAGTCACCCGGAGCCTCGCAGGAAACAGCATGGCGTAAGCAAAATGGCGGATCCTTAGCTGCTTCTTGGCCTCCACGAATAGGGCTCTTTTCTTCTGGACCTCCGCCGAGAAGTCCGGGAAGACCCTTATCTCCCCGTTGTTGTATGGGATGTTGCCTTTCAGCCTGGTGAGGCGGAGGACAGCATCTCGATCACGGAAGTTCAGAAGCTTGGCAATGAATGTCCTAGGAGGTGCTCCCGGAGGAGGGAGTTTAGCCGTCAGTCTATGAGCCCGCTTCACCACGAAGCAGGAGGAGAACTCCGCCCGGCCAAATGTAGTGACCAGGAGCCGTTCCAGGAACGACGGGGGATCGGATCCCTCCTCACCCTCAGGCAGGCCGACAAACCGGAGGTTACACCTCCTGAGGCGATTCTCCACGTCGTCTTGCTTAGCCAGGACCATGGTGAGCTGGTGCTGCAGGCGCTCTGTAGTAACTTGCAATGGCGGAATCTCGTCCTCCACGCGGCCGATGCGGGTCTCCGCCTCAGTGACACGCTCCCGGAGGCTCTGAAGGTCCTGGCGGAGGAGAGAAACATCCATCTTTACCTCCTCGATCTTGCCCATTAGCGTGCTTTTGCAGTCCAATATAGCCTCCAGCACTTTAGCGTTTGGGTCAACACACACAGCGGGGCCGGCGCCATCTTCCACTCCAGAACCTTTCTCTGCAAGCTTGAATTTAGCAAGTTTTGCGGCGGCATTCGAGTTTGTTTTTGGTGGCGACATGGTCCTCGCAGCCTTAAAGCAAAGGGTGACCCGAAATATAGGAGTTTTACAGCCCCAGGATATTTAGAGAGGATTTCAGGCAAGCGGAGCTCTCGTTCCACACTCCTCACACCATGCCGGTCCAGGCCACGCCCCCGCAGCCATTAACATTTATAGCACCTCTCTTTAGATTATCAACTCCCATGAGCAGAGACCTCCTATTCCTTCAGTATTGACATGTATTGGAATTGTACAGTTTCCCTTTATATTGTGTAGCGGCCTCACCCCTCTCCCTTTCTTTATTGGTTATATGGCTGTTGTCTAGGGGTACCTGGGAGAGAGAGAGATGATACACACCACGGCCCATGTCATCCGTAACCAAGAGGTGAAGGCCAAAAGCTTGGGCTTTTGTGTAGGTGTCCTAGAGTCAAGTCCAGTCCTCCGTCCTGACTCCTTTGCTTAGTAACCCAAGTTTCACACAGTGAATAGGTACAACTTTGTTTTATTGCTTGGCAAGAAGAATAAAACTATCTTTCTCCTTTGGAAAATGAGGGGGACAGATCGAGGCACAATCCTTTCCCTCCTTGCTGCTGCCCACTGTGCTGTCACCAGTGGTGAATAGTCACTGCCACTGACTAGGTGATATAGAACGAGAATTACCTTCGCTCACTTTGCCCCTGTCAGAGGAAGAAATCCGTCCAAGGGAGAAGTGGAGGCCTCTCCGTCACCAGCGATGCTGCGCCGGACTCTTCGGAGAAGTTACTGCGCGCCAGTCCTCACAAACTCAGGACACGGGCACCCAAGGAGTTAGGGCCCCCTCGAATTCCTCCACCCTCGCGGAACTCAGTCGAAGGTACTGAGCCCCAGGCGTCCGCCATAGTACCTCACCCCAGGCTAAAAGGTGCCTGAGATGGACTCCATCTCCGCTCCAGCTAGGCCAAGGGCGCCTAGGCCTGGAACACCGGAAGGCCAGCACCCAAGCTGAAGGTGCCTGGGTGCGGCCACGTCCTCCGACTCTCTCCCCTTTAAAAATCCGGGTCTCCACCCCTTTTATGACCTCTCCCTTTGCGTCACAGCGGGTTCCCCGCCCCGCTGTACCAGCTCCAGGGGAGGACAAAAAGGCACGGTTCGCAGTGTGAGTTCAACTCCAGCCCCAGGCAACAGCGCCACCCAGGGACCCCAAGGAACCTCACACCACCAGAGTCCTCACATAATTCAAATACCCGCTACAATTGTAAAGCACTGCACAAACTGTTGGTGCTATATAAAACCATTTATACTAATTAGGGATGCACAGATACTGATATCGGTGCCAATACCAAGCATTTGTGCGAGTATCAGTACTTGCGTAAATTTTTTCAATACTGGAACTTTGCAGTGCAATCTGCGTCAATAGAAAATGAATGGGCACATATTGCACTGCATAGAATCGCATGAAATTTGAACAGACATGCAGTGCGATTCTTGTTTGAATTGCATGCGATTTCCCCCACTGTGTGTGTGTGTGTGTGTATAGAAAGAAAAAATACCATCTAGTAGACAGTTTAAAAAAATAAAATTAAAAAGTTAGAACTCACAGTACACATCTGGTCACATGCAAAATAATCTACATACAGTAGGTGTCCCGGTCCATCCAGGATTGCAAATCACAGCCACTAGGAGGTGCTCACAGGGCTGGAGGAGATGTATAGCCGATCTGCCCCCAAGCTGACGTCAGTCCCGGAACTTCCCCAGACCTGAGAGCACCTCCAGTGGCCCAGAGACACCCATGTTGCCAAGTTTCTGTGCATCCTCCGAGTTCACTGGGCCCTTTTGAGAGGCCAGGCTTCTTCCTGGCTCTCTCCAGCAAGAGGCCTCCTCTGGGTCTTCTTCTTGGCACAGCTTCCTCAAGACGAATGAGGACAGATTCAGGACCACTTCAGCACAAAACAGGCTATTGGGCCGAACAACAAAGTTCCATCCAGCAGCACCTCCCTAGGCCTCCGCCCAGGAGAAGAGAGAAAGCACATAGCCTATCCCAAACCCTCCCCCAGCATGCACCAGTGGCATAAACCTCCTACCGGATTGGCTGAAGTAAAAATAAATATTCAAAACCTACTTTTGTTTGTGAAATCTCATACCAATACCAGTAACATCTACTGGGGACAGTGAGAAATCACAAGCGAACTTAAAAGCGGAGTTCCGCCTGGCTAAAAAAAAAAAAAAAAAAAAAAGTCAGCTGCTACAAATACTGCAGCTGCTGACTTTTAATATAAAAAGGACACTTAAGTTACCAGTCCTAGGACCCCGCTATGTCAGCACCCGACCTTCGGCTCCAGGTGCCGGCATTACTAAAAAGGGAAACAGGAAGTGAAGCCTGTTTCCTACTGCGCATGCACGAGTTGCGCTGCGCTTTCTGAATGGTCCCTTCTGTCTTCTGGGACCCATGTGTCTCCCGGAAAGCAGCGTTTAAGGAGGCGAGGCCGGACATTACGTCGTTTGCCGCACAATGAGCAGCAATTTTTCCCTGGAAGTGGGAGCAGATACCTGGAGTTGACAGGTATCTAGCTCCCACCTGAAAGGGAGGGGGGGGGGGATCCGATCAGTGAAGTTTTTATGGGTGGAACTCCGCTTTAATCTTAGGGAAAAACTATACAATCAGTCTGAGCTAACTACAGCCAAGCTAAAACCCAAAAATTGGCATAGTAGCCCCTGTTTAGGGCCGGGGAAGGGTGCTACAATTGTCACCAGAGTTTACTAATGACCTTATCAGTGTTCTGCTGACCTTCACTGTCCAATTAAGAGACAACAAGGAGTATAGGACCAAGTTGCACTGGAGGTCACTATGCTGTATGGTGGGGATGTCAGGACAGATGGCTGAAAAAAATAACTTGGCAGGCAAGACCGCTTCTATAAATGCATTTCAGATTTAAAAGTAGCTGTTTGCCCAGAGTTCAACTTTGAATGGCTGTTAATGGATGATGAAGTGATTCACGTTAACCACATACCAAACAGACTCTTTATTACAGTTGCATAATAAGAGCAGCACAAAGATCCCAACAACCCGGGGGATAGAGGAGGTGTTGAATTATGATCGGTTCATAGCAGCCTACATATAGCAAAGCACTGATCGTCACGAGATCCTTGCACATGAACACAATGATGTCATTCAGCACCAGCTTCAGTAAGTCAGCCAGATGCAATGGTTGGTTTTACATAACGAAACAAAATAACTCCACACCCTGTATTAGATTATATTGGCTTTACATTCTTTGCTTTATGTTACAACAGACCAGTAAATAAATAATGATGCGGTATCACCGTGGTCTAAGCGTATTCATTGTAATCCATGCGTCCAAAAAAATAAAAAAACACAAACATACAGAACTTTGGCCTGCTTCAGCTTTGAGGCCTAAAAAGGTGCCTTACCCATAAAGTAAACCTTTCATTTCAAAACATTTAGTAGAATGTTTGCCTGAATGCAAAGCAGGAATAGTCAGGTGCATTGCACAGATCTCTCACCCCCGTCAAAGCTTTAAAATTTGAGATAAACGCCAACATGAGAATATTAACTTTTCCCAAAAAAGTCAGTAGCTGGCTTAACTCCTCTCCAACAACTCATTACTGGTCCCTCAAAGTCACAGGTGGCCTCAACATCATAGGGTGCTGCAGGAGGTGTTTATTAGCCCATCTAAAATTAATTTAAAGAAATTTAAAAAATATCGACACTCCTGACACCACCAACCGAGTTCTACATACTTACCACTCTGATCAGTAAAGAACCCCTTACCCAGGTTTAAAGAGAAGTTTGTAAAAAAAAAAAAAAAAAACTGAGTGGTCAAGCACAGGTGATCACATAGCTCTTGGTTTTCAGGCTGCAGAGAGCTGGCGACTGTCAGTCACCAGCTCTCCTCTCAGGGGCTCCCCCCCCCCACTACGCTCACTGGAGTGCTGGGCTGTCTCAGGCTCTCAGTGGCTCGCTGAGAGGCTGAGCCAGCTGCCGGTCCAGGCGTGTGGGTGGATCCTGACCATATAGGATCCTGACCATATAGCCGGGATCTTTTCAGAGCCATTAAAGCCAGCGACTGTAAAGCAGGATGAAGTATGAGACAGAAGGTCCTCCCGCACAGGCAGTCGCCATGGAACATCCGCCACTAGGCGCACAAGATCGGCGTATCAAGGACACCGAGGCCAATCTGGAGCGATGAGGATCACCAGAATCCCCTCGGCCTCCACCCTGCGAAGAAGGCGAGGAAGCAACTTCAGTGGAGGATAGGCATAAATCAACCGATACCACGGGGCCACCAAACGCGTCTGCCCAGGGATCCCTGGACACGAATCTCGAGGCCTTGCGATTGAGTCGAGAGGCCAATAGGTCCACATCCGGCATGCCCCACCTCTGGCAAAGGAGGTGAAACACCTCCAGATGTAAGTACCATTCCCCCTTGTCCAACATCTGGCAGCTCAGATAGTCCACCTGCCAGTTGTCTACGCCTGGAATGTAAACGGCCGACAGAGCCGGCACGCTTCTTTCTGCCCACCTTAGGATGTGAGCGACCTCGGACGCCGCAGCTGAGCTCAGAGTCTCCCCCTGATGGTTGACATAAGCCACCGCCGTAGCGTTGTCCGATTGGATCCTGACCAAGCGTCCCTGCAGTCTCGACCACGAGGAGAGGCACAGTCTGATTGCCCGGAGTTCTAGAACATTGATCGGCAGACGGGACTCGTCCAGAGTCCAGCTCCCTTGGGCTGACAGAACTCCCCAGACTCCACCCCAGCCCGAAAGGCTGGCGTCTGTTGTGATCACAGTCCACTGGACGGGAAGGAACGACTTCCCCGACCAAAGGGGATCTCCGCCACCATGTCAGGGATGCCCTGACCAGGCGACTCACCTGGATCTGACGATCCAGTGACAACTGAGACTTGTTCCAACAAGATAGGATCTCCTTTTGTAAGACTCGAGTGTGGAATTGGGCATACGGCACCGCCTCGAAGGAAGCCACGAGTCCCAGGACCCTCATGCAAAAACAGAGTGACGACCATTTTCGGGACGTCAGCACCCATACCGCAGATTGAAGAGTCTGTAACTTGTCCAAAGGGCAGAAACACCCTCGCCTCCAAGGAGTCCAAGATCAATCCTAGGTACTCCAGACGATGAGTCGGAACTAGGACCGACTTCTGAGTGTTCAACAGTCAGCCGAATTCTCGGAGGGCCTGACTGGCTATCACCACATTTTCCTCTAATTCTGAGCCAGAGTCTGCTCTCAGAAGAAGATAGTCTAGATAGCCCATGATAGCAATGCCTCGCTGTCTTAGCAAAGCTAGAATCAGGGGAAGCACCTTGGTGAAAACCCGCGGTGCTGACGCCAAACCGAAGGAAAGAGCCACAAACTGATAGTGGTCTTCGCCTATCGCGAAGCGCAGAAACTTCTGGTGACCCGCGCAGATGGGGACGTGCAAGTAGGCGTCCTTGATGTCCAAGGATGCCAGAAAATCCCCCGGGTGGAGCGCAGCAATCACCGAGCGAATGGATTCCATGCGGAATTTCCGAAGGCATTTAGAGCCTTGAGATCCAGAATTGGACGGACTCCGTCCTTCTTTGAGACCAAAAACTGATTCAAATAAGATCCCTGAAACCTCTCCTTTGACGGTACCGGCACAATTACTGTGCAGCTCAGCAAGTCCTGCACTACCCCTAATAGGGCAGCCCAACGCGCCAGAAGGAGAGAGAGATTTGAGGGTAAGAACCTGTCTGGTTGCCAGGAAAGGAACTCTATCCTGTACCCCGAGGAGACCACCTCGCATACCCACCAGGCGGAGATCCGGGAGGTCCACCGATCAGTGAACCTGCAAAGTCGTCCCCCCACCCCAGAGCCAGCTATGAGTAAGTATCAATTTTTGATGTGAAACGCATCAGCCATTCACCCGTGCATGTCTACGGTCTGTTTGCTTTTGGATTCATGGATTAATTTTTGGACTTTTATTTTGAAACTCAATAAACCGTTTATACAGAGTGCGGCAGTCCAGGGCTCTTTCCTCTTCCTATGCATTAGTGCAGAGCCAGCATCTGTCGGAGTAACATGGTGGGAGCAACCATTGGAGTCTAACAGCTTGGAGCAGTACGCCTTTCTGAGAGTCGGGCGGGGGCAAGACGTCATGCGGTGGCGGGCTTGTTTGCCGGCTTGGTTGGCTTACGCACCCAGGGACGCTTCTGTCCCCCGGCCGCACCCTTGTCAGTCCAGGAGAATTTTCCCGCGGGATTTGACTGACGAAATAACCTCTTCTGAGTGGGAAAGGAAGGACCCGACTTACGGCGTGGCTCCTTCGCCCTAGTAGGCTGCTCTTACCCCCCCCCCCCCCGCGACATTTTTAATAATGTCATCAAGGGAAGCACCAAATAGCCTTCCACCCTTGAAAGACAAATCCGTCAGGAGCTTCTTCGAGGCCAGGTCAGCAGACCAGCATTTTAACCAGATTAGGCAAAGCAAAACCACCGCAGACACTGAGGCCCTAGAAATTAGGGGGGCAACGTCCATAGTGGCATCGCACACATACATCAGGCCCTTTACAATTTGGTCTGCCAGTGTAATGCATTCCGGAGGATGATTATGCTCCTGCACAGTCTGGTGCATAATCTTTGCCCATTCCATGAGCGTCTAAGTCACAAGGGTCGCCGCTACAAGAGGACGCAGCACAGATCACAGCATGGTGAACATGGCCCTGCTCACCATTTCCGACTTCCTATCAGTAGGGTCCTTAAAAGCAGGGGTCCCCTCAACCGGTAGAGTTGTGGCTTTATTCAACCTGGCGACCAGGGGGTCGACTACAGGAGGAGGAGAGGCCCATTTTTTAATCAGGCTGTCCTCAAAGGGGGACCTAACCGCCAGACGCTGCGAGACCGCAAAAGGTCTTCTGCGGTTTTTCCCAAACCTGGTCTATGAATCTGTCAAAAAAAAGGTGTATAGGGAAAAATCCTTTTAGAATGTCTGAAAATAGCTGAAAGAGAACCAAAGGAGACTGACTCCACCACAGGCTCTTCAGCCGCAGCATCCAGCTTGAGAGTGTACCTCACAGCATCAATGAGTTAACTAACAAGTGTCCTGTCATGTACTGACCCAGATAAGGAGTCTTCCTCACAAGGAATGTCCTGGTCAAAAATATCCAAAAATTCAGAGCTAGGGTCCTGTGCCGCAGCAATGCCCATATCGGAATCAGAGCACTCCCCTGGAGATGGTGGGGGGAAAGGGCGCTTTACAGCTCCCTTGCGCTCGCACGCCACTTCCATCCTGGCAACAAATGATTCCAGGACTGCCGACAACTGGTCCATAGGGACCGCAGGTGCAGTAGCACTGCCAGTTGCTTCTGGCATGAATGGGGAAGCCAGTGACACTGACTCCATGAGACCCTCTGAGACTTTGTCCATAAGGAGAGAAAAGCCCACCTTCCGGCTGCACTGACTGTGGGGGGTTACCCAGGGGACTCGCCAACCCAGCTAGGACCGCTCGGTTCCGCTGCTTGTGTCAGCGCTCAGCGCGAGTGAACAGTGAAGAGACTGGGGAGACTTGCGCCGTCCAGTCAGCGATAGAGGCCAAACCCACATAAGAGCGCGCGCGCAACTTCAAGAAAATGGCCGCCGCAATTACAAGTGCGCCACAGGGCGGCTACGGCAAGATGGCCACCAATGCCGTTTTCAATGCAAAGTAAAGCAAAGTAAAAACATGGCGCCGAATGGCGCGCAAGGCCCAGGCCGACACAGAAAGCCCCCCACACCTCAATGCAGACCCCTATGGCCCCGCCACCGGACAGAGTGACCCCCAGTCAGCACATCGCCAGTAGGTGACAGAGAAGTAGCAAAAAACAAGGAGGAGAGAGGGAAAACCCCCTACCATAGGAACACACAGCATGTACTCACCTGCTGAGGCAGGGGAACAGTACTTAACCGTCCAGATAGGACCCACTGGTGTGTTTCTGACAGGACTATCACAGTGCTGTACTGAGTAGCTGTCAGCCCGGTCCACCGTGAAAGATACAGCTAAACTGTTCAGTCGCATGTGGACCCTGGAGCAAAAAAGCTCACCGGCCACCCCTGGAGCCATGGGGTATGTCGTGGACTGATCTCATGCAGAACGAGGATCAGCATGCTCGATGGTCGGACTGGGAAGACTACGAGGATAGCAACTACCCAACCTGTTGCCCAGCCAACAGTTGATATAAGAATCACAAAAATAAAATAAAAAATTTCAAAAAAGAATAAAATATTTCTTCAAGAGACTGACTCCGAAGAGAGCCACGTCCTCTCCTCTGCTAGGCAGAAGAAAAAAAAACTGAGGCTGCAGGTAGGAGGGTTATGTCCGGAGGGACCGCCCCCAGGCCGGGGCTGTTCAGCTCTGGTAATGGAATGTATGTTAAAACATCTATCATTCTGCCTAGTCGTCTATGAGCAGGAACATAACCCACTTGTCAAGATTGAAGATGCTGTATCAGTCCATGGACGGTAAGAGAAAAAGTTTTAAGAGGAAAAACTACAATTGGTTTTATGAAAGGATTTGGATACTCCGTCTCTAAAGAATAATTTACCTTTTGCCCCATTTTGTTTCATTAACCTTTTCTCTCAGAGTGAAGAGGACCTCAGGACTGACAGCTTCTGCTCTGTCATCCTCCACGTGAGCTCATGCGTCGCCCAGCTCGTTAGTGTGCATCACTTTCGAGTAACTTCAAGGCTCTGTTTGATTTTGTTATGCAGCATGTAAGGCAAGCAACAGACCTCATAGGGATCTCAGTCCGAGAGTCACCCTTATGCCTGGTACACACGATGGGATTATCGGACGAATGATCATCTTTTTTTTGCATGCCAATCTCGTATAGAAAATTAAGCTGTTCAAAGTCACAAAAAATAAAAATTTGGAAGTGATGTAATGTTATTTTCAGATGAAAACTGTACAGATTAAAAACGAAAATCGTACGATCTGGTGTTGTACGAGAATTTTTTTGTGTTTGTCCCATTAGATAATATTGTATTAACTGTCGTGATGAGCTCTCGAAATCGGTGTACTACTGATTCGATTATTGTACGATCGTTTCGAAAGCTGTATTTTTCGTACGATTTTCTGATCAGATGTATGGGCCTTTAGAAAAAATTTAAACTCAAAGCAAAAATTTTAAATGTAATTGAGTTTTCACATTTTGTTCCCCAATGAGAACATATCTAACAGAAATACAGGCGATGCACTCTTTCAGAAGCTGCCAGTTCTCTAGCAGTTAACACTGGGTTCCGGCCTCCCCCTACAAACACTAAAAGTCAGCAGCTATACATGAGGTAGCTGCAGACTTTTAGTATTAGGACACTTACCGTAACGGTCTTGGAATCCAGCGATGTCGACTTTCCATCGGCTGCTGCTGCCGCCATTGCCAGTAAGGGAACCCAGTTGGGACCCTACTGCGCATGCACGAAGCACGCTTCGCTTTTATTGGCCCGGCAGAAGGGAAAGGAGGAGGGGACCAAACTTCTGATGTACCTCGCCGCAGCGAGGTCTGACAGAAGTGGTGACAGGTTACCCGCTCCCCTCGAAAGGTGCCAAATGGGGCACAACAGATAAGCGAAAGTTCCACTTTTAGGTGGAACTCCGCTTTAACTAACAGAGCCAACACTTATACACCCCATAGTGTCGGATGCTCGAGAAGCCGACCAGGTAATAAAGTATAAACTAGTATACTGGTATCGGTGCCGATACTAAGCATTTACACAAGTATCGGTACCCGTGGAAATGCACCAATACTTAAAACCGATACCTTCTGGCTCAGAAGGAAGAGGTAGGATGACAGCATGGTCCTCGTAGTTGTGGGGCCAACAGTGCCGAGTGTTGGGAGTGCTGTGTTTCTTCATCACTTGGTCTCATCCAGGTGGTAATATTATACAGCACACTGATAGATTGAGACTCCTCTTCAGCGTGATCTCCCTAAATGCTGGAAACAGGTATTGCTAATAGGTATCTGCGAGTACTTAAAAACAAAGTATCGGTACTTGTACTCGTTGCTAAAAAAAAGTGTAATGGATGTATCCCCAGTATAAACCATCAACTATTAGAGCGGGAATACTCTGCCCTAATGAGATCAGGGATCTTAAAAACATAAAAAACAAAAAGGGCGCAAAGGCCTAGTGCATTACAGTCATAATCTTTTAAATAAAACGAGTGCATCCTCAAAAAAGCCAAGGAATGAAAGAGTAGTACAAAACCCAGACTTTCACATGCAAAAAAACTAGCCAATCCGCAGATTCATATACTCCCACTGCTTGCAGGTAAAAAAAGTCAGGATCAAACAATAGTAATGGCGCTGCTGCACTCCTATACACCCACCGGAAAAGGAATAAGCATCTAAAACACCACAAGGAAAAGAGCGCAACCTATCCTAGTGTAATCCAATTAAGAGTAACCAAAACCCAGAATGGTGATCCAAACAACGGAAGTCACAGGGTTATCACATGAATCACACTACCTCTGACACCTTTCCAGGGCATGTCCTCTTCTTCAGAGCAAAATCTTTACTATGCTTTCATTCCTTGGCTTTTGTGAGTAGGCACAAAGAATTAAGATGGTAATGCAATAGGCCTTTGCACTCATTGTTTGTTCAATTATACCCATCAGTTAAGCTCATCCACTCTACTACCTAGCAAGTATGCAGCCAGTATGATCAGAACTCAAATTTGCAATTTTGCTCTTGGTCAACAACTAAAAATATTCTCCAAAACTGGAGGATACCGCCTAATGTTAAAGGAGTCATTAGTTGCATTGTTCCTATTTCTCCGCAGAGAGATTCACTGGAATTACGGTATATGCAAGAGGCCCAATATTTCCAAGTCTGATGCCAAGCTCTGCTCACATTTCTGGTCCATATTACAAAAAAAAAAAAAAAAAACACACATGCACTGCCATTACAGAACTGGCCAGCAGACTTACCGACAACAGTCAATGTGGTTTGATGCTGTGTACTGCCAGTCTGATCTTGTACACAGAGGGTGTAATTTCCTCTGTCGTTCTCACACACTTCTCGAATCAGTAAGGAGCTTTCTCGATCTGTTGTATGTATGGATATTCGAGAACCATCAATAATCTGCAAAATAACAAGAGAGCAGTGAGAAAGAGTCTAAATGTGTAAGAAGTACATGACACTACATATATCATTGTACAGCTATGCCCCAATTCAGTCCTGTGACGTTTACAGTACATGTTGTAAAAGTCGGAAGGGAAGGTAGAAACTGTATCATATGGCTCTTCAGTGAGGTAAAGTCCCTTTGCATAAAAAAAAAAAAAAGTATTTCGTAAGTGTCACAATTAGGAGCCACTCTTGTCCTGTGCATCTCTATGCTGCTTTACATTACCATGGCAAGGCTAGGAGGTTAAACTAGGGAGATTTAGGGGTGGTTGGCACAGCCGTTCTTTAGCATCTCAGATCTTTACGGTGTCGACCAGCTAATAAAACCTAAAATTTATTGGGTTACAAAAAGAAAAAAAAAGGGAGTGAAGGGGGGGGGGGGGGGGGGAATAAAAAAAATACAAAAAGAAGGTAGAAGGAAAAATGGGAGAGGGGGTTTATATTAATTTTAGGACTAGTTTAATTTTAAAAAACATTCCCTTTAAAATTAATCCACAATTTTTAAAAAACACCCCTTTCTGTATAACACAACCTGTTTTTGGGGTCCTCATGGAGAAGCAGCACAAAAAAAAAAAAAGGGGGGGAAGGCGTTACTAACTGCAGGTAAGCCTACTGAGAATTAATTCAATCCCGAATCCCTGCAGTTAGCAGCTCGGTAGATGTTGCCTGCACCAGCTTAGAAGTAAAAGCAAGGAGGTTATTGGTACATATTTTCTAGCCAGCTGGAGAACCCCATTTTTATAGCTAGCAAGCAGCTTGAAGGCTCTTTTGCTCCCAACTTCTCAAGTCTTTGGGTGTCTTTTGCAGCTTCACATACCGGTTTCTTGTTGCGCACCCAAGAAGCAGCCAGAGGGGGAGTCCCCTGGATCACACAACGCAGCTCAGCCCGACCCCCTTTTTTCACTTCCAGATGGGATATTCCATTCAGGATTTTCAGAGTGTCCCCTTAGAGAGAAAGGATAGAACATTTGTACAAACATACATACCTACA
>CM055128.1:263793969-263866469 GCA_029206835.1 Rana muscosa | reverse complement strand
TCTCCGAATCCTGTGCAACAAATGTGGAAGGAAAGGGATTCAGAGGGAAAAGCATAAACTAGGGAGTACTGGCTCCATGGAACTACCAGAGTATCTGCTCCGATTGCCAGAGGATCCCGTGTTCGGGACACAAACTGCTGTAACTTGTTGTTGAACCTGGATGCTAGTAGGTCGACCTCTGGCCATCCCCAACATTGGCAAATTTCCTGGAACACCTCTGGGTGTAGGGACCATTTCCCCTGGCAGATCTGCTGGCGGCTGAGATAATCTGCCTTCCAATTCTCTACTCCAGGGATATTGACTGCCAATAGGATCGGGACATGTTCCTCTGCCCAGGCTAGTATGTGGTTCACCTCCTTCAGAGCTGAACGACTCCTGGTACCACCTTGGTGGTTTATATAGGCCACTGCAGTGGCATGATCGGACTGAACCCCGATAGGGTAGTCCTGAAGCTCCATCGTCCAGGACCGTAGAGCCTGTCGTACTGCCCGTAATTCCAGGACGTTGATGGGCAGGATCTGTTCTGTCCTTGACCATTTCCCCTGAGCTGTGAGCCAGTCTAGGGTCGCCAGCCCAACATCTGTACTCCATACTCTCCAAGTTACCAGGAGGAAGGATTTTCCCCTTTCGCAGGTTCTGATCCTGCAACCACCAGTTGAGGCTTAAGCGTGCCCGAGGAGATAAGCACACTGGATAATCCAGGGCTTGTCCTCCTGTTCCAAGCCAATGAGATGTCTTGTTGTAAAGGCCTGGAATTTAACAGGGCATAGGGCACTGCCTCGGAGGATACCATCCTCCCTAGAAGACTCATACAAAGCCAAATGGAGGGTTGTCTGGTGCCCCTTATCTGACGCACCTGATCCTTCAGGGCACAGATCCTTAAAAGGTGGCAAGAATACTGTTGCTTGGACCGTATCTAGGATCAGACCTAAATAAATATTTTAGACTTTGAGCTGGTTTCAGGGCTGACTTTTCAGCATTTATGATCCAGCCTAAGCTTTTCAAATACCGCACTGTGCATGTTATGCTCTGTTCTAGAGCCTGTAAGGAGTGATCTCTGTGCAGGAGGTCGTCCAGATACCTGAGCAGCAGGATCCCTTGGGCCCTTAAAGACCCAGTACTGGTGCTAGGACCTTTGTGAACATCCAGGGAGCTGTAGCAAGCCTGAAGGGTGAGAGCCACAAACCTCTGCTGCAAAACATAGGAACCTCTGATGAGGCTGAAAGATGGGTACGTGTAATTACGCGTCTTATATCGACGGAGGCTAGAAAGTCTCCCCTCTGGAGTGAGGCTACCACTGAGTGGACAGACTATCCAAAAGGACTGTATCAGTAGATACTGGTTCAGGGATCTTAGGTCCAAAATGGGCCTTGTGTCCCCATTTGGTTTTTGAAAAACCCTGTGCCCCTTTCGGATACAGGAACCTCTACAATAACTCCTTTATGCACTAGATGTAGTGCCTGAAGCAATAAGAATTATTTTTGGAGGATCCAAGGGAACGCTGGATCTTAAAAACCTGAAGGGGAACCCCCTGCAACTCCAGCTGGTAACCGAGAGAAATAAATTGAGGTGACCCACTCATCCCGAATTATTGTTCTCCAAATGTCCGCAAAAGTGCAACAGCCTTCCCCCCACTCATGGGAGTGGGGGCGTCCCCTCAAAAAGGAGGGCTTGGTGCTGGGTTTAGAAGAGTTTTGGACCCAGGGCTTCTTTTGGCCCTGCGGCTTGCCCCTGGCCCTAGTGCCCTGTTGGCGGCGGAACCGCCTTGGATGGTGAGACATTTGAGGAAGCAGTCCCTGAAATTTTAAACAAGGTACGTCGAATACTTTTTTTTCACAGGAATTAGAGAACTCTTCCCTCCGGAAATCTTTTGGATATATTTGTCCAAATGATCACCAAATAAACGTTCCCCGTGAAAAGGGAAACCTGCCAATAGCTTTTCACAAGGAAGCTCGGCTGACCAGTTTTTAAGACACAAAAGTCTGCGCATATGTACAGACAAGAGAGCCGAAACTTGCTGTATTGAATCCTTTTAAAAAAAGGCGTCAACAGCAAAACACAGCACTCAAAAAAGGAATATCTGTTATTTTCAGGCAGATTATCCTCCTGGTTAGGCCCATCAGGCCGTTTGACCTGATTCTTTACGGACTGGCAGATACCAATTGCTGCAACAGCTGGCTGAATAGCTGAACTGGCCAAAGAAAAAAGGAAGCCTTTAATAATGACTCAAATTTCTTGTCAACAGGGTCTTCCAGGCCATGTGCGTTATCTACCGGACAAGTTAAGTTCTTGTTTAACCGCTTGCTGACCGCCGATGTACGTCGGCAGAAAGGCACGGCTGGGCATATTGGCGGAAAGGTACGTCCCCCTTACAGCCGTGGTGTCAAAAAAGTGTCCGCCCGAATGTCGCAGTCACGATAATAATAAAAAAAAAAAAAAAAAAAAAAACTGATCGCCGCCATTACTAGTGTAGCGGGTGTTTGAATTTATGTGAGGACTCTGGTGGTGTGGGGTTCCTTGGGGCCTACAGGTGGCGTTGTTGCCTTGGGCCGGAGCTGAACTCACACTGCAAACTGTGCCTTTTTGTCCTCCCTTGGAGCTGGTACAGCGGGGCGGGGAACCTGCTGTGACGCAAAGGGAGAGGTCATAAAAAGGGACGGACGCCCTGACTTTAGGGGCAGAGAGTTGGAGGACGCGGCCGCACCCAGGAACCTTCAGCTTGGGTGCTGGTGTTCCGGGCCTAGGCGCCCTTGGCCTAGCCGGAGCGGAGATGGAGTCCATCTCAGGCACCTTTAGCCTGGGGTGAGGTACTATGGCGGATGCCTGGGGCTCAGTACCTTCGACTGAGTTCCGCGAGGGTGGAGGAATCCGAGGGGACCCTAACTCCTTGGGTGCCCGTGTCTGAGTTCATGAGGACTGGTGCGCAGTAACTTCTCCGAAGAGCCCGGCATCGCTGGTGACGGAGGGGCCTCCATTTCTCCCTTGGACAGATTTCTTCCTCTGACAGGGGCAAAGTGAGCGAAGGTAATTCACGTTCTATTTTACCTAGTCAGTGGCAGTGACTATTCACCACTGGTGACAGCACAGTGGGCAGCAGCAAGAAGGGAAAGGATTGTGCCTCGATCTGTCCCCATTTTCCAAAGGAGAAAGATAGTTTTATTCTTGTTGCCAAGCAATAAAACAGAGTTGTACCTATTCACTGTGTGGAACTTGTGTTACTAAAGCAAAGGAGTCAGGGACGAAGGACTGGACTTGACTCTAGGACACCGACACAAAAGCCCAATCTTCTGGCCTTCACCTCTTAGTTACGGAGGACATGGGCCGTGGTGTGTATCATCTCTCTCCCCCAGGTACTCCTAGACAACAGCCATATAACCGATAAAGGCAAGGGAGAGGGGTGAGGCCGCTACACTAGTAAAAAAATAAAATAAAAAAAAATAATGAATAAGAATGCCATAAAACGAATCCCTATTTTGTAGACGCTATAACTTTTGAGAGATTTTTTGTGGATATTTATTCTAGCAAAAAGTAAAAAATATAGAATTTTTCAAAAATTGTCACTATTTTTGTTTATAGTGCAAAAAATAAAACCGCAGGTGATCAAATACCACCAAAAGAAAGCTCCATTTGTGGGGAAAAAAAAGGACGTAAATTTTGTTTGGGAGCCACGTCGCACGACCACGCAATTGCCAGTTAAAGTTATGCAGTGCCGAATCGCAAAAAGGGGCCTGGTCCTTTAGCAACAAAATGGTCCGGGGCTTAAGTGGTTAAGGAAGAGACTGCTGCATCTACCGCTGGCATGCGCCATTTTTTTTTGTGAACTTTTCATCCATGGGATATAAAAAGGGAAAACCTCTTAAGAGGAACAAAATCCTGTCAGGATGTTCCCAATCAGCATACACCACCTGTTCAAGCAAGGGGTGTAGGGGGAAAGCCTGTGTGGCCAAGAGGCTACTTAGAGGCAGAACGAACCATTTTGGTCAGTCAGGATGAAAAGTCTCTGTGACTGAGAGGCAGGGATCAACTGGATATCTTGTCCAGATTGCTCGGAAGCAGACTCATCCGCCAGGCCCTCCACAGAATCCTGAGCTTTTAGCCATTCCTGTTCCAAACTAGGAGGCTCCAGGGAGGTGGATCTGTCATGCTTCTTGCCACCCTGCGGGATGGAGGCAATCCTGTGCTCTAACCAGGCTAGGGCCGAGGAGCGTGTCGGCTCCAGGCAAACGTCCACTGCTACGCACACTATAGCGGCAACACGTGACCTGACGGAGAGACGCCGTCTATACAGCAGCCTTACACAAGCCGAAGCGATCCCCGCTTCCAGCAGCAGCACAACGTGCGTTACACTGCTCGGAGACTTCCTCTCACCCCAGCAGCCACGGCCATACATAGACCTTGCAGTCTCTAAGATCGCGGGACTCATGCCATGGATGGGTAAGCCAGCAAATCAATATATGGTTACCATCCTCAATGTAATCTAACTACACCATATCTGGCTTGCATTGGGGTCAATTTATAGTGCCTTTACAGAGACTGCCGACAACAGACCTCACCCTACAGGAGCTCTATGTTATACTTTTGGCGTGCAATATGATAAGTGCTTATTGACAAGGCATACACTCTCTGCCACCTCCTTCACTATCAAATACAAGCACATCCCCAGGTACATAGAGCCGTGCTACATGTTTGTTGAACACTGATTACCCAAACTAAATCAGCTTGATACAAGTTCTGGATTGGACCTTGATCCAAGTAGCTACTTATCTGTAGCAGCAACCATCATACGCTATTGTTTGAACTGATTTTCCATGCAACAGTGACCCTCATTCACACTTGTCATTTCATGCAACATGATTAGTAGGCTTTTATACAAGACATGAATCATGTCCGGACATTGAATGCTCATTCTTAGTTAGGCTAAGGGAGTAGTAGAGCAGGTGGCCCTAGTCCACTTTGGTCATCGTTTTAACCCTTTCCAACAGTGCACTGTGCAAAGTTTTTTCCATGTCAATCATTCTTTTATTCTAGAGTGTTATTATACAGGAGAAACCCTTTCTCCTTTATGTTTCTATGTATTAGGATGATAAGTGTTCAATTAGCATTCAACAAATAAAGTCTTTTCTATTTTCTAACATACCAATTGAATAGTGGTCGATTCACCGTATAACCGTCTTATTGGGCCTTGTCCCAATTCCCTTCCCCTTCCCCTGTAATTTTTCCTAGGGCCGAGGACAGTTCATCCTTGCAGATAAAGGGTGAAGCAGCAGCGTTGACTATAGGCACAATACCAGATAGGCGCAGCGGCTCAGATTGCCAGGAAGCCTCTGGTCTTTCAGGGGATACAACACTAGGTATACGACTGGGTTCTTCAGGAACTACAGACATAGGTGTGCCCTTCCCTGTAGTGCAAGTCCCACTCTTTTTTAAAGACATTTACTAGACACAAAAAGAGGAGTACTTGGATGTAGTATTAAAACACCTCAGAAGGGAGACCCTTTAATAGGGATCACACCAAGCCCCTATGCAACAATCCAGCCAAGCACCTTTAGCCTGCCAAGCAACACTTGATGACTCACGTGACCCAGGTAAGGAGAAATGAACCGCTCCAAATGCCTGTTTAGAGTCTGCTCTGTGTCCCACAGTTGCTTCTGGAAGCACTGCATGCTTGGCATATACAGCTTAAGCTGGCTGGGCCATGGAATGTTCCGTGCATGCGTGCGCATGCACGGTCCCAGCGAACGGGCGTGGCTGTATTTGCGTATGACGCAAATCTTCGTACGCTCAGATAAAGGCTATTGCACATGTGCGGCGAAGCCATGTGCGCCAAAACAAACAACTGCTCAGCACAGCGGCACTCTTGCAAATGCATGTGTGCCATGGAGAACCAAGGCGAAATGGCGCACCATAATACATGTAAAAAACAGCCAGACACTAGCCAAAAAAAAAAGGGGGACATTTGGAAACGCCCACAGCTAGCCCAAAACTCCCCTGTATGGTCACCGCACACAGGTGTCCAGCCTCTAGCTAACTCAACTTACTGGGACACCACACAATAATAAAAAGGGGTTTCACTTACCCATCCAGGTGCAGGGCAGCTTAGAAAACGAAGAGCCCAAACTTCACCCATCAGGGCGGGTTCCTGTCACTTGAGGACCTTCAAGGACTGGGTACCATTTTCATGTTTGGGGTCCACTCCCTTGGACCTGTACAGCACCCCACCCTGCAGAAATACCTTAGCGCTGTGGTGTTCAGGATTCCACTTCGCAAGGTCCAGCGCCCGGAGGTAGCATTACAGGAAAAACCTTGCAGGACCTCGAGTCTTCTCTGGAGAGGCATTTATCTAAAGTATATGTAGCGCACAGATCCTTCACCCTGCTTACCTCCGCTAGCAGGACGGGACACCATGCCACATGCCCAGTATCCTCCATCTTGTAGAGGGTGAGCGGTGTTAATTTGGGTACTGCAGCAAGTTACCTCCTTCCGTTTGTTCTCATCCCTAGAGTGTAGGGAAAAGTCTATTCTCTCGCTCTCTCTCAAAGAAGGCCATTGTCCAGACAATGTTAAACTCAATAAGAGAGTTGATTTTACTTGCTTGTAACTTGGACAGGAAGGGTTGGAGATAAATGATGAACAGGGAGGTTGGTTCAGGCACACAGTACTTAATCACCACTTGTCGCCACTCAAGACTGAGTGGGTTTTGCTCACCCGGATAGTCCCCTCTCCCGGTTCTAGCAGCCGATGTGGAGCACAGAACATTCAATTTAAGCTTTTCCTTGGGATACGATCAGGACATGAACCTCCAAGTCCTGTACTTCCCAGCACTTGTAACACTTTAAGAACTTTAGGTGCCAATGGGGCACGTCACAAGGCTTTTGGCGGATTACGGAATCCTTCCCTCTGACAGGTAACCAGGCCTCTCCCGAGACGGCAACATCCTTCACCGATCCTCGCAGAAAGGTCCTCCCCCGGTTTTCTTTTCCTTCCCAGCGGGGCACCCTGGGACTCCTCTGTTGGTGTAGGCCTCAGCTAAAGGTGCTGGGCCTACCTGGAACGATGCGGCCTCGGGCTTAAGGTGCCCAGGACTGAACACACACACACACACCCCTGGCCTGGAGGGCCAAAGGGCGCAAACTGTTTTCCGAATAATGGCGTCTGCCCCTTATGTACCCTCTCCCAGAATGCACAGCAGGTAGACCACACCCACTGCACGGCTGCCGAGAGAGGACACCCAATGGCGTTGTAATGCTACCTGTGGTTCAACCCGAGCGACAGTGCCACCTATAGGCCACAAGGAACTGTACTGCCAGGCAACATTACCTCAGAGCAGAGACCAATCTAAAGAATTCAAACAGCCTGAGCATAACTATTTGCTCAGGCTACCCCCTAAATTTAGGCATAGCGACCCCAAACATGGGGGGTCCGCTACACATATAAAGCCCGTGTCAAATGGATCCGATCGGTCAATCCCTTGATTAATATAAATAACAGTTTGTGGGACTAGAGACCTGGAGCTCAGAGAGCTCTAACAAAACCGTGCCATCCACCTTGCAGACACTGGTTAAAAAAACAAGTACTTCCTGTATGGGAGGGATTATATAGGGGATCACTTACTGTCTAAAGACCTTTGGTCTACCAGTGTCCATTCACCTGGAGATGAAGTATAACCAAGCAGGTAATGAATACTAGCCTAGTGTCCCATGATGTATGAAAAAGAAAAAAAAACGTTTACTATCCAAAGTTGAAACACCAATGGCAGAAGATTTAATAGATGGAAAGACGATTTTTTTTTTTACTGATGTTTCGCTTTAAGGCCTCATGCCCACTGGCATTTTTACAGCTGCGTTTTTTGCAGCTTAAAAACGCCTGTCCATGTTATTGTAAATATTTTTTTATTTTTTATTTTAAAAAAAAAAAAAAAGAAAAAAAAAAACGTCGGAGCTAAAAACGCGACCGCGCGTTAGTGCGCGTTTTTTGACGCTCGCGTTTTTTCCTGCCTAATTCTGACGCTGAGGAACGCACTGGCCCTGGGTTTTTTTTACAGCTTACAAACGCCTATGCTCTTTACAGCTCAAAAACGCCTAGGTGGGCATGAAGCTATAGACTAACATGGACAGGCGTTTTTAAGCTGTAAAAAACGCTCAAAAACGCGGCTGAAAAAACGCCCGTGGGCATGAGGCCTAAAAAGGACACTGTAAGAGGATTGCACTGTGGTGAATGCAGATTGATGTTGCAATGTTCACAGGACTTTTACACCTTCTTTATTTCTTAAAAAATTTTACAATATTATTACATATATCTCGATCTATAGCATTGCTTTGAAAATGCTGAAAAAGGACACTTTATATGTGGTTTTACTAGGATGGAAAAAAAAAAAAAAAAAAAAAGAAGGGGGGGGCTTTGTTCGGGGGAAGGAGGATCCATGTATTTACACTAAAATTCTGATATATCGCAAATCGAGAAAAAGAGGTTTGTTTTGTGGTTTTGGACTTTTATCTTCTCTAGGGTGGCCACGTGCTCATTAATGCCAATTGCAAAACTATGATGTTTAACACATATGGCCATTGCTAAACTTTGATGCTTGATAAACTGACCTTTTATCTTTCAGTTTCTGTTGGCATTGCTGCCCGTTAGAAAGGTTCCTTTCCCAGGTGGAGCAATACCAGATGAACTTTGCCTGGGACAGGAGCCAGTGCTATAGAGAAAGCAGAGCTTATGCGGCTCCTGCTCTCTCGGCAGCCGCTTGCTTTCTCTGTTTTTGCCGACTCCATCCACTCTGATACTCTGGGACGATGGGTCGGCAACCCGCGTTCTGGGCTTGCTGACCCACCATCCCAGAGCAGGAGGTTGCAGGCCACATCAGAGGGCTCTGGGCGACCAGTTGAGCCACCCCTACTCTAGATCACTTCCCAGCAAGATTTTCTGCAGGGCCAACGACTTTTTTTTGTACTATTTGTGACATCAGGCTTGTACAATTTTGCTATGGCAACTGCCGGAAGCCCCTCCACAGAAACTATAATTACCCAAGAGCAATTTCCCTGAACCATGTGTTTGGCAGAGACATTTTTTAGCTACAAAACAAATCAATGTAGGCATGTTGAGAGGAACAGAGAGGCACAAAAAGGACAAGTTCTTTATTTAGGCCAAATTTAAAAACAGGGTTAAAAAGCCAGTCACCTAGAGCAAAGGCAGTATAATTATGTATTAGTAGAAACACCAAGACATCACGATGGTTAGAAACGGCTGCGCATGTAGCATTTTTAAAGGCTAAGTATGAGGAAACGCACACATACACACTATGAATTTTTTTACATTTGAATCTTTGCCCCGACATTTCATTTTTAACTATAGAAACAAAGGAATACAGTTTACAAAAAGGTAATCTACAATGGGCGTTTAAGTCAAACTGGGACGTTTGAGTTTATATAATAAAAAAGGAAAAAAGGTTTTTTGACATACTCCCTTGCTACACTTATCCCAGCGTTTAAGGTCTGGAAATCTTTGGCATAGAAAGATTTGTCAGTACACCTGAACCATTCTAGGACAGCCTGCTTAACGTTATCAGTGCTTAAATGCTGACCTCCAAGGAACTCTTTTAGGGGTCCAAACAGGTGCAAGGAGTATGTGGCAATACCTCCCAGCCTAGTTGCTGGAGAAACTAAATGCCCTAAAGATCAAACCATGACCTTTTGTCTTGGTACCCAGCGTGCGCTAACTTTGCAAACATGCAAAGGTCTGAACGATTGTGTTCACTGTTACCACAGAAAATGTGGTCTCGTGCAATTTTACGACAGGTTATGCATCGATTATCCAGGATTAGGCATTCCATGCGCTGAATGTTCACAGGAATGACCGCAGTGGGCTGGGAACCACTTGGCCGGAATCATCACTGATGGACAGACAGCCATCTTTGAAACGTTTACACCATTTAAATGTCTTACTACAGCTGAGCGTCTCATTGTAATGTGCTTGAAGACTTCTGTAGACATCCGCGGGTTTTAAGTTTTGCCTTTAATTCGATTTCGAGTCCAGCTGGGTAACAGTTACTTTCTAAGGCTTTCTGCCAAAAAAGAGGCCATGGCCAAAACCATTACAAACACAAGATTTTCCAGCTGGGGACCAGGTGACAACTCTACACAGCTAGGTGGTAGAGGCCCTTATGTAAAAAACACCAAAGATGTTCCGACAACTCAAGTTGGGTGAGCATTAACAGGGAATTAAACCAGATCCTTGGAAGACTACAGTTAAGAAATTGTCCAGTGCGTTGGTCACTGTAGACTCAGTCTTGTAAAAAGCAGCAATGTAGTTTAGTTGGGTCCTGGCCACTCAACATTCAGGCAATCACCTTAGATTAGGAACGGGTTCTTGTACCAGCAGAGCTGTGAGACCTGTAGTATTTTCTTAGGAGACCAATCTAAGCCAAGATTGACTTCTATGCCCAGGGATACACCCCTTCTGCTTCTCCAATGTCCTAACCTCCTAGTGAGTGTATAAACCCAATTACCTACAGTATCCCTCAGTCAACACCAAGAAACAGGGCTTTAGTTATTTGATTCTACCGGCGCTCTCGCGTACACCATGTACAGTAGGTGACATACAATAAAACAACTTACCAGATCTGTGGGGTTTTCTCTTCGGCGAAACCACATCTGAAAAACAGACTAACTGTTACCAGAGATTTGGGTTCCTAGTTTACAATACTGAAGCTCAAAATGCTAATCAGCATTAAAATTCTTTTGGATTACTGCAATGCCCTGGTACATCACAACGAAACATGTTAACAATTTCAATCCAATCTACGGTCATATAGTGCAACTGCCTGCTGCCCAGCTCAACACAGCCGAATCAAAAGGCAAGGCTTAAAGTCCTGCTATTATGATCAGTGTACAGGGGTATGGTGCTTTGCCCAGTCCAAGCGTTCCAAGGTCCAATTGACTTCAGGTCTAAATACTTTCCATGCAACTAAAGGTTAAGGAAAAAGGCAAGCATAAAAAAGTAATCAACAGTCATTATAAAAACTCAAGATGAAAAATATTTTTATAAAGTAATTTGATATGCACCATATTGCTCAGATGGGTCTTACCAGGCTTAGAGACCGGTCAGAAAATTCCTGCCTGTCCTTGGATTGGATTATATTTACTGGACAGGATGTTGGTTGGTCAATCAAGTAGGAACATATAAAGCCCATCAACCACAAACTCAAACAATTCTGAAAAACACCTAAAATTTTGAGCTGCCAAACCCAATTTACAAGTCCCACCACCACAAAGAACACACCAGTTCTATTGGGTTTCATTGGCAAAGAGCCCAGAGTCATAGATCTCTATGCAGTCAATCTAGACACAACAAAACATGCAACTCACGTCTGGGGAAGTTAGCAATAAAGACTAAGAATCAGAAGAACGCAGGCAGCACAGCACACATTTATCCGGTGTACACTCCTTTCAGGACTGATATTTATGGCATCCTCATCTATGAGATCAGAATGAGGACAAAGTGCACAAGGCAGACAAATGATATTGAATATGACTTATTCAAGATAACAGCGTACAATGGGGACAAGATCCAAAGTCCAAGTCTGTGCTCCTCTAGACCAGTCAAATGACAAATGGTGGTCTTACTTTTCAGGCCATCCCCCAGAAGTGGGTGGCCCACAATGATGAAGAGGTGCTGGAAAGTTATGACATCTTGGCTATGCATCATTGCAGGGATAAACAAGCCATGCAGGGATAAACAAGCCATGCACTGCACTCACAGCATCTATAGCAGCCCTCAGTCTTTGGGTTGCGGGCAACAGTGCCAGAAAAGGAGGTTGTTTTTTTAAACCTCTGCTGGGAAAGATCTGAGTCATGTGACAGCTGTATATTGATTAGGAAAAAAAGGGTACTTTAATAAAATGACAGTGCCACCATCCACATACAGAAGGAGAAGGGACAATGTAAATTAAACAGTCTGTGTTTAGTATTACTTTAAAGCAGATTTAGTAAACACAAACACTATTGCCAAAAGTATTTTGACGCCTGCCTTTACTCACACATGAACTTTAATGGCATCCCAGTCTTAGTCCGTAGGGTTCAATATTGAGTTGACCCACTCTTTGCAGCTAGAACAGCTTCAACTCTTCTGGGAATGCTGTCCACATGGTTTAGGAGTGTGTCTATGGGAATGTTTGACCATTCTTCCAGAAGCGCATTTGTGAGGTCAGGCACTGCTGTTGGACGAGAAGGCCTGGCTCGCAGTCTCCGCTCTAATTCATCCCAAAGGTGTTCTATCTGATTGAGATCAGGACTCTGTGCAGGCCAATCAAGTTCCTCCACCCCAAACTCGCTCATCCATGTCTTTATGGACTTTGCTTTGTGCACTGGTGCGCAGTCATGTTGAAACAGGAAAGGGGCCATCCCCAAACGGTTGCCACAAAGTTGGGAGCATGAAACTGCCCAAAGTGTCTTGGTATGCTGATGCCTTAAGGGTACTTTCACACTGGGGCGGCGGGTCCGTTAGCAGTAAAGCGCCGCTAGCTTTAGCGGCGCTTTACCGTAGTTTTAGCAGTGCTTTTCGCCCGCTAGCAGGGCGCTTTTAACCCCCGCTAGAGGCTAAAGGTGTTAATAGCGCCAAAGACAGGGGCAGTGTGGGAGCACTGTATACAGTGCTCCCACACCGCCCCAAAGATGCTGCTTAAGGGACTTTTTTCCTGTCCCGCAAGCGCACTGCCCCAGTGTGAAAGCACTCCGTCTGTCACACTGGGGTGGCATGAGAGGCAGTTTTTCAGGTGCTTTAAAAACTACCTGTGTGAAAATAGCCTTAGCGCAGTGTTTCTCAACTCCAGGCCTCAAGGCGCCCCAACAGGTCATGTTTTCAGGATTTCCATTAGTTTGCACAGGTAATTTGATCAGTTTCACTGCCTTAGTAATTACCACAGCTGTTTCATCGGAGGGAAATCCTGAAAACCTGACCTGTTGGTGCGCCTTGAGGACTGGAGTTGAGAAACACTGCCTTAGCGTTCCCTTCACTGGAACCAAGCCCAACCCCTGGAAAAAAAAAAAAAACCCACACCATAATCTCCCCTCCACCAAATGATTTGTACCAGTGCACAAAGCAAGATCCATAAAGACATGGATAAGTGAGTTCGGGGTGGAGGAATTGACTGGCCTGCACAGAGTTCTGACCTCAACCTGATAGAACAACTTTGGGATGAATTAGAGCAAAGACTGCGAGCTAGGCTCTCATCCAACACCGGTGCCCGTACCTCACAAATGCGCTTCTGGAAGAATGGTCAAACAAACCCATAGACACACTCCTAAACCTTGTGGACAGCCTTCCACCAGCTGTAAAGGGTGGGTCAACTCCATATTGAACCCTACAGACCAAGACTGGGATGCCATTAAAGTTCATGTGCGTGCAAAGGCAGGCGTCCCAATACTTTTGGCAATATAGTGTATATATTTTGGGACAGCACCACACAAAATCCGTCAAAACTTTAAAAGAAACTTTGCCAAGACAAATGTAAAAGCTACCACTGCTGACCAATGCTAGTAGTCTGGCTCTTGAGATGGGGATTGTGTGGAGTAGGATTAGACTCCCATAAGGTTCTTCTTTCGGTGTTCCCTCCCCCCAGGGAGATTGACTCTCTATGTCCTGGTGACCGCTGTCACAAAGACTGCAAGTGAGGAAAATGCAAAACTTTATGTTCTGGCGACAACCCAGAGAGGGGATATTTTCCAATCTGGCACTTCTGGTTCTGGGGAGTGGAATAATCTTGCCTTGGAGAGATCCGTTTTTACTTCCTGTTGCGTTTACAGGGTAGAGAGTATCCCTCATATGGTAGGGTGACCAGACATCCCCGGTTTCAGGGGACAGTCCCCGGATTAAGGACACTGTCCCCGGACCAGGTCTGTCCCCGGTTTTGTCCCCGGATTGGATTTAAACAGGGGCTGGGGCAATTTCAAAGACAGTCAGTGCAGAATAATAAAAAAAAAAAAAAAATCGGAGTTACACCCCTCCCCCCACTCCGCCGCTACTACTAGCTTAGGGGGGTGTATTTTTTCCAGTATCTGTGCCCCTTTCTGATGATCATGTGCTGGTCAGAGCGGAGGGAATATTTCCTCAGTTTCAGGTGCCCGTTCCGCTCCGCTCACATGTTCTTCTGCCTTGGCTCAAGTCCCAGCCAGTCGCCTACCTGCTTATCTCCTTGCCTTCCCTGGTGGAGTGATCTTCCTCTGCACCCCACCCAGTAGTAGCCAGGGCCCAGAGAGTAAGACTTGGCGGGCAGCGAGTCGCTGATTGCCGCCATTACTAGTTAAAAAAAAAAAAAAAAAAATATATGTCCCCGGATTTCATTTAAAAAATCTGGTCACCTTATCATATGGGACACAAATGGCAAAAAAAAAAAAAAAAAGAAAGAAAAATAATATAGACTTCTCACCCAGGATTACCTGTAGATTGTTTAGTGTAAAGCTGCATGGATAACGATCCATGTAATAAACAACCCAATCTAATCGTTACCTTGCTATATTAACAAGAAGTGTTTATTGTTCTCGACTTGGGGTGGGTCAGTTTAGAAATCACAATTAGTGCCTTTGAAAATAAATATTCTGTAATGAAATGAAAACACATCATCATTCACATAAACCTACATGAGCGACTTACAGCCCCGGGGAGAATGGATGTTTATTGATACAACAGATTAGATGCCTGTATTGTGGGAATAGCATCCCCATATCAAATACACAACTGACTTGGAGCGTTTACTACAGCCAGGCTATGTTCTTTCATTGTTCTTTAGAAGTGTAATAGTTTTCTGATCTACATGATCTCACCCATGTTCTGTGCCATGTGACCTCCCTTTACACCTCTTATTTTGTAGAACTCGTCTCTGAAATGTTTTGCCTCTAGGGTCAATAGCACAGGGTGTGCATAGAGAACAGAGGGCGTTCAGACACAATCCGACAGTCCTCAGGCACCGGTGCACATAAACATGAATGCCAGGCATTTGGTGACCTGCCCAATGTGCCCTCATGTTATGGAGATGAGGAGACGTTGTGTTCTGTAGTCCAGGAGGATAGTAGATATGTTAGGACAGTCCAGCTCCGATAATACGGACAGGTCATCAATTTCCAATTTAACCGCTTGCGGACCGTATAATACATATATATGGCGGCAAGGTGGTTCTCCTGCGCTGGATCATGTACACAGCACTACCGGATTGTTGGCGCACGGCCACCGGCCCGCTCCGGCTGTGATTATTCACAGCGGATACCGCAAACTATGTCCGATGGCACAGGCAAAACCGAAATCTGCCTACGTAAACAAGGCAGAATGCAGTTATGTCATCGGTGAAGTCATTGATCCTGTGCTCCTGCAAAAGCAGGGGCGCCGATCCATGGCTTCACCCACTACAAGCACCTCCCACAGTTTAGTAAAAACACTAGATAGGAACACATTTAACCTTTTGGTCACCTAGCTCCAAAAATGAGGGGACACCCTCGAAACGCGTCAACTGCTTTTGGACTACACATACTAACATTGTAACTGGCCAGCTGATCTTGCTGGATGACGCAATTGATGGACATTACATGCTTGACTGTATACTCATTTTGTGAGTACATCATTTATTTATCTTTTATACTTTAAAGTGTTGCAAGGCTTTCTTCTGGGTTCCCCCTGACCAGTTACGAGTTGCAGCATAGACATGGTTTGACTAGTGAAGATGGTCTCATACCATTCTTTCCAATCTACCGCATGGCTATCTCTTGAGCGCAGAAGTTGGACTGTGTACTAACTTTTTGATCGCCCCTGATGTTAATCCCTTCCCAGCCAGTGTCATTAGTACAGTGAAAGTGCATATTCTTTTAGCACCGATGGTTGTTTTCGTGTCACTGGTCCCCAAAAAGTGTCAAGTGTCCCGATTGTCCGACGCAATATATCACAGTCCTACTGATCGCCGCCATTATTAGTTTAATAATAATAATAATAATAATAATAATAATAATAATAATAATAATAAATATACACTTATTGGGATTTTTTTTTTTTTTTATATCGGGTAAGAACTCTTTGGACTTCTGGTTACAGAGAAAGCCAGAGCAGAGATCAAGAAGAGAACAGGATCTGGATTTATTCTCATGCTGTGCATCGGCATCTATTACTTTATTTATACCTATATACATTTTTCCCTCTGCAGGGTTCCCAACTTTGGAATTCCCCTGCAGGGAATGGGATACCTTATAGGTTTTCCTACTTTGGTTCGTTAAATGAACCCTGGAGAATTTAAGACCTTGTTTCTAGTTGAGATACTTCCCCGCTGTTTGTCATTGATTCCACATGCATATGCCTATGGACAGGTATACCATTTTTTGGCTTATTCAAGCAATCTTTGTATACCTCTTTCACTGATAATTTCACAGACATATTTGAACCTTGGTTCTGTTTTAGACAAACCTTTTTATGTTTTTAGGTCAAACCTATACATTTTATGTCCTTCTCTACAAGCATCATGAGGTTCACCGACCGCTGTTTGGGACCGCGTCTCTCTGCATCTGTTAAACGAGCCCCCGTTTATAAATTTTTCTTTACTTGCATCTATTAATTTTGCAAGTCCTTCCTATGTCCTGTCTTTTTGATTGTATATCCATTTAACTTACCGGTATTATGCATATCCCCGATTGTTTATGCCAGTTTATATAATGTTATAAATTTTAATGTTCAACATGAGTAGTCATTTCTTTTTTGTTCCCTTTAGCATAAAAGACGCCATGATTTAACCTCCTGAAGAAGCTCTTCCGAAAAAAAAAAATTGGTATTGTCTTTTCAAACACCATCTCAAAAGGAACAAACTGATGTATGAAATGTCTTTAATACATTTTTTTATTAAAAGTTTTCTAACTTTCATTTGGTCGATCAGTTTATTCTGGTCTATTACCCACCTGACACCTTAAAAATCCCGAGGCATGTGACCTCTCATTCCCTCATTTGTATCTTCCTATAGGGATGTGGTGTCTGATATTTGAACTCTCATTCTGAAATCCTTTCATGTTTCTCAAAATTGTCAGCCATTTATTTTTATCTTTTTCGCTATAAACAAAAAAATGCAGTGGTGATCAAATACCACCAAAATAAAAGTTTTGTTTTTTTCCCCACAAATAGAAAATAATATAAATTTTATTTTACAGCGTCACACGACCGCATAATTGTCAGTTAAAGCAACACAGTGATGCATCGCAAAAAAATGGCCTGGTCATGAAGGGGGGGGGGGGTAAATCTTCTGGATGTCAAGTGGTTAAAAAGGAAAAAATAAATAAAAATTTATATTATTTTTATTATATTATATAAATTGCGATGCAAGTCAGTCATATTGTAATTGAAAATTAAAAATGACCTTTTCTTTTCAATCTGCAAGTTTCTGTACACCAAGATACAAGTCAGATATCAGGCATCCCCTGCACCAAACACTGTCATTTTTGATGAGATACTTCCAATAGGAATACGTCTAAAGAGATGCAGTCCCTGCCAATTTCCTCAGAGCCTTGCAGGTGCAGCAGCTGATAATTATGAAACTACTCCCATTAGATTCATTTTCCAAGTGATTATGTATATTTAGCGATCAACTACAGGCAATATTAGCGGTCACAACTAAACCTTTTTTTTTAAACATGTTATACTTACCTCCACTGTGTAGCTCGTTTTGCACACAGTGGCCCTGATACTGGTCTTCTGGGGTCCCTCGGCGGCTGTTTCAGCTCTTCCCCGCAAGGACTGCATGGTGTGGAGTTACTGCGGGCGCGCTCCCGTGATACAGCGGCGGCCATAGCCGCCGACTGTATCACTCGGCCTGCCCCCCGGCGTGCCGTGTCATTGGATGTGATTGACAGCAACGCCAGCCAATGGCTGCGCTGCTTTCAATCCATCCAGTGTAGCCAATCAACGGCCGGGCTCAGGAACTCGGAGGACGACGGGAGCGAGCGCGGGACTTTCGAGGAGCCAGGTAACTAAAACGGGGGCACGTCATTGTCGAATGTTTTTTCACCTTAATGCATAGGATGCATTAAGGTGAAAAAACATGTACCTTTACAACCCCTTTAACCTTAGCATTGTCCATAAGTTTAATATGATCACTCCATACATCGGTGCTCACCTTGTACGGGGCTGGTGTAGCTGGCCTTGGAGTCGGAGGGTGCAGGCGGTGACTGACAGATGCTCTTCTTGTGGGGTGATGCCAGTACAGTGGATGGTGCCCTCTTCCCTTCTCTTTCTCTCTTCTCCCAGTACGACGACTTTATCTCCCTGCCTGGTAAGTTGGATAGGAAACAGTCACTTCCTGCACAATTTAAGCCCGCAGCAACAGAATTTCACAGAATGCTCATTAGTAGACATGTAGAAGAAATGGACCAGTAAGCCAATTCTATCCATAACATACCAAGGTGGTCCAGATGCACAAAATCATTACTACATATGATTATAGTCAAAGGATGTGAAATTTTAAAGTTTGAAAAGCAGAAAGAAGGGACAACACTGAAGAAATTACACTTTGCTACAATGTAAAGTAGTGAGTGTACAGCTTGTTTAACAGTGTAAATTTGCTGTCCCCTCAAAAGAACTCAACACAGCCATTAATGTCTAAACCGCTGTCAACAAAAGTGAGTACACACCCCCAAGTGAAAAATGTCCAAATTGGGCCCGAAGTGTCAATATTTTGTGTGGCCACCATTTATTTTCCAGCACTGCCTTAACCCTCTTGGGCATGAAGTTCACCAGAGCTTCACAGGTTTCCACTGAGTCCTCTTCCACTCCTCCATGACGACATCACAGAGCTGGTGGATGTTAGAGACCTTACGCTTCTCTACCTTTTGTTTTGACGATGCCCCACAGATGCTCAATAGGGTTTAGATCTGTAGACATGCTTGTGTGAGACTGCATTTAAAAAAATAAATAAAAAAAATTCTGATCACTTTTATTGCTGTCAGAAGGAATGTATACATCCCTTGTGACAGTAATAGGCATGTGACAGGTACTCCTTAAGACCCCAAATCCCTCCTTTGTACTTAAAAGCCTTTAGAAAGCCAATTTTGCCGTTTTGAATACTGTAATTTTTCTAAATGTGGCTCCTTTAAGTCTTCTGTTAACTCGAAAGTGATGTCATGACAAATGGCTTCTGGGTTACTAGATCCGATTACGGCTTTGTTCGGGTCTCCGGCCAGCCAGCAGACGTGCTGGCTTGTCGCTTGGGCCTCCCAGTGGGGCGTGAGAACCCCCGGTGAGCCGCGGAAGGCAGACTTGAAATATTCCGGGCATCGGTTGTTATCCCAAGAAAGCCGACCGGGGTTAAAATGTCCGCGGACCGGGTGCGTGTGAATTTATCACATGCACTGGTGGACAGTTTTTTTTTTTGGCAGCAGGCTGTAGGTTGACCCCTATTTTAAAGCAACCTGTCAAAAAAATAAATAAATATTTTTTTTTTTTAAAAAAACACCACACCCCAAAATATTTTTTTTTTTTTTACTCAACTGTTCCTATGCATTAACCAGTTAAGGACCAGCCACTGTACATTTACGTCGGCAGAATGGCACGGACAGGCATAATCACGTACCTATACGTGGTAGACATGTGCGATTAGTTTTGTACGAATCGAAAATTCGTACAAATTTTTCGAAATTTGTACGAATCACAAATTTTTATTAATACGAATTCTGTACGACATACGAAATTTCGTTTACGAATTTCGAATCCAAATCCAAACTACCAAATAACGATTTTCAACTAATACGAAAGAAACAAACCAAAAAAAAAAGTTACGAAAGTAGGAGTTGTGTCCAGAATCAACGAAAACAATGTACTCTACCCCGTCCGAAAGTACGAATTATGGTATTGAGCTTCCCTTTAATAGTGCCGTTGTACGTCTTATACGTCACCATGTTCTTGGCGTTCGGAATTTGACAACATTTGTGAGACCATGTGTATGCAAGACGAGTTTGAGCCAACATCCTTCGGAAAAAAAATACACGGTTTTGTTGTCGGAATTTCCGATCGTCTGTACACGGCATGAGACCGTAGAGTTCAATATTAACGATTCGTACGAAATTCGTATTTCGTACGAATCTGAATTAAATTCCGTACACGAATTGAGAATTCATTTTTTTTTTATAAGAAACGAAACAAATTTTTTGACGGCTCCCATGTCTAATTCGTGGCCCTTTAAATGCCTGCAGAGTGGTCGGGAGCACGCTGCCGGGGACTCGATCGCCGCGATAGTCTCACAAGAGGTATAGAGCGGGGAGATGCTTGTGTAAACAAGCATCTCCCAGGTCTGACTAGTGACAATGACACGGATCTCGGCTCCGCGTACTCGGAGCGGAGATCGGTGTCATGCAACAGAGCCCATCCCCCTAGAGAAAGAAACACTATGCAGGGAGCACAACCCCTACAGCGCCACCTAGTGGTTAACCCCTTAACTGCCAGTGTAATTTCCACAGTAAACAGTGCATTTTTATAGCACAGATCGCTGTGAAAATGACAATGGTCCCAAAAATGCGTCAAGTGTCCGCCATAATGTCGCAGTCACGAAAAAAAAAAAAACGATTGCCGCCATTACTAGTATAAAAAAAAAAAAAATTAAAATGCCATAAAACTACCCCCTATTTTGTAAACGCAATAACTTTTGTGCAAACCAATAAACGCTTATTGCGATTTTTTTTCACCAAAAATATGTAGAAGAATACGCATCAGCCTAAACCGAGGAAAAAATATATTTTTTATATATTTTTTGGGGAGATTTATTAGAGCAAAAAGTATTGCATTTTTTTTCAAAATTGGTCGCTCTATTTTTGTTTATAGCGCAAAAAAAAACAAAACCAAAACAAAACAAAAAAAAAACGCAGAGGTGATCAAATACCACCAAAAGAAAGCTCTATTTGTGGGGAAAAAAAAGACATCAATTTTGTTTGGGAGCCACGTCGCACAATTGTCAGTTAAAGCGACGCAGTGGCGAATCGCAAAAAGTGGCCTGGTCCTTTAGCTGCAAAATGGTCCGGGACTTAAGTGGTTAAGGTGAAAAAACACCAGGCAATCACCGGCCCCCCAGAGCCAGTTCACCTGCTCGGCGCATCCCCGGTGATCTCTTCTCCACGGAATCCTGTGTTGATTGGATAGATTGATAGCAGCGCAGTCATTGGCTCCCGGGGCGGTCAATCAAATCCAATGATGCGGGCGCCGAGGGTAGGACACAGGAGCTTGCCTGCAAGGTAACCCCCTTGGGAGAGAGCTTCCCAGAGGAGTTCATCTATTGCGGGGAGGAGCCGCCGTGGGACCCCATAACAGGGCCACTCTGTGCAAAATGAACTGCACAGTGGAGGCAAGTAAGACATAAAAATAAAATAAAAAATAATATGTTTGTTTACACACACACACTTTTTTTTTTTTTTTTTTTTTTTTATAAAATAGAAGTAAAAAAAAAAAATGTAATTTGTAAATAAACTTTCAATGCTTTGTATAATTGCTGACAGCTGAAGTGTAAACAAAAACAGTTGCGTTCAGTATCAGTAATTAATATCGGCGAATACTAACAAAAAAGTATCGGTACTCCTTGTAAAAAAAATAAAAAAAATAAAATTTGGTATTGGTGCATCCCTAAATATAATATACAACACCTGAGGGAGGGCGTTAAGCACTTTGCCCGAAATGGTTGCATTTTGGAACAGAACTTTTATACATTTTTATAGACTGGCAAGTGACTTCAGACAGGAGGATTATTTACCATCCCCCCCACTACAAGCTAAGGGCAAAAGGGGGTGACCAGGCTGTATAGTCCGCCTGCAAGAGAGAAAAATCAGGTCACCATCAGTCAGGGTTCTGCACCTCTCAGACGGTATGGACAGGTATAATCAACCCTTTTTGCAAGTAAAACATCCCATAGCTTGATGGTGTTGCAAATTCTGTAGCCAGTTTGCTTTGGGCGATTTTGAAACCTATGTAGCACAAAAGGGAGACTCTTCTTGCAGATTAGTGGGCACCATAGATTTTAAATATACATACATTTACAGTGCATATGGAAAGTATTCACAGCGCTTCACTTTTTCCACATTTTGTTACGTTACAGCCTAATTCCAAAATGGATTAAACTCATTATTTTAATCAAAATTCTACAAACAATACCCCATAACAACATAAAATAAGTTTGAACTCTCTGCAAATTACTGTATTTATTGGCGTATAACACTCACTTTTTTACCCTGAAAATAGAGGGTAAATTGTGCCTGTGTGTTATACGCAGGGGGCTGTGGAAAGTTTTTTTCCTGAAACTTCCCTCTTAAAATTAGGGTGCGTGATATACGCCGATAAATACGGTAATAAAAAATGAAAAGTCCCATGTACATATGTATTCATATTCACAGCCTTTGCCATGACACTCAACACAAAAGAAAAAGTGAAGTGCTGTGAATATTTTCCAGATGCACTGTTTATACACAAGTCCAAATTGCTATGGGTCAGTTGCTTCCGGAGGAACACTTGTCTTAGTTGCTATATTCCTTGTTATGGTGCCGTGGCACTGACTGAGCTACTGCAATCCTCCAAACCACAGGTACATAGTCACACATATTCATTCTGGCCTTCAGGTAATGGGCATGGACTGAACTACACACCTTTATGTACCACGCATTACTCTGACACCGTGTTGAAGTACAAATAAAATGGAGAATCTCTTACCTGCAGCAGATGAGACATTAACCCCTTCAGTCTTCGGGGTCTGGTGGTTACAGTCAGGTGAATCAAACTCCAGCAATGCAGGAAGCCGCCCCTCCCTGACCGGTCTCTTGTTGGCTGAAAAGAAAGTTCAGAGGTCAGGTCCTGGACCTTCCAGAAATACTGAAGCATTCATCTCTGGGTGTAATAGTAAGGGATCACTGGACACATTTGAAATTATTTTGCTCGCAGTCAAACAGTTCCATTACCTGGGGGCAGATATTCCTGTGTAATGAGTGCAAAGGAGGGAGCACGCCTGCCTTAAATTATAGAGTAAAGAATCTGTAACATGAGCAAAGAGGTGAGGTCATGGAATGTATAGAGGAACGTGTTCGACACAGGAGTATAATAAGAGCGTCATTCTGTATCGCGTACATCTCTTTATAATACCCACAGGTAGTCCCGGTTCACACCGGTGCAGCGCTTTGCACTGACGACTTTAACAGAAATCTATGCAAGTCGCAATTAAATCGTCACAAAGTAGTGCAGGAACCTTTTTCATAATGCATTAGTCGCGGTGATAGGAATAGTTCCATTACTGAAAATAGGCTGGGACTTACTTACTGGGCACTTTTACCCCCTTCCTGCCCAGGCGAATTTTCATCTTTCAGCGCTGTCACATTTTGAATGACAATTGCGCGGTCATGCAACACTGTACCCATATGACATTTTTTTCACACAAATAGCTTCCTTTTGGTGGCATTTAATCACCACTGGGTTTTATCTTTTGATAAACAATTTTTTTATTTGAAAAACAAAAAAAGCAAACATTTTCATAGTTTGTTATAAAATTTTGCAAACAGGTAATTTTTCACATTCACTGATGAGGTTGCACTGATGAGCATTGATGGGCACAGATGAGGCGGCACTGTACTGATAATCAGCGCCAACGTCCCTTTAACACCGGTTATAGTCTATCTTTCCACACACTGTCAGGAGGAAAGAAAAAGCGGATAACCGGCTTGTGTTTACTTCCATGACCAGCTGTCATTGGACACAGCTGATCACGTGGTAAAGGGCCGCTGCCATTGGCCCCTTGCCCCAATCTGATCACAGAGCATGCGGGCAGTGCAATCACAGGACGACATCCACGGACACCTTCCCGACAAACTAAAGCCCGCACTGCATCTGTCTTTTGGCTATAGTGAGGGCAGGAAGTGGTTAAAATAAAAGATCACCAAATGCAGACTGGAAAAAAAAAAACGAAATGTTATATATTGCAACTCCCAAGTCCTTAGATGTGGTGGCTGCATCCATTTTAACTTTTCAGGCCAAGTACATTTCCAAAAAATACAGAAAACACAGCTGAACTGAAAGCAAAAGCACAAATCTTTGTTCAACACGCCACTAATCTCTTTATTTACCATGTAATGGAGGTAAACAAAGCAAGACATGTTTGGTAGTCTAGCCTAGTGACTGACAAGCATGGCTTGCTGCATTGATACATGGATGTGTAGCACCCTCCTAGTTTAGAATAGGCTGAATTTAGTTAGCTTCTATATCAGGGATATGCAATTAGCGGACCTCCAGCTGTTGCAAAACTACAAGTCCCATCATGCCTCTGCCTCTGGGTGTCATGCTTGCTGCCGTCAGTCTCGCTATGCCTCATGGGACTTGTAGTTTGGCAACAGCAGGGAGGTCCGCTAATTGCATATCCCTGTTCTATATAAACAGCGGAGCAGGGGCTGATTTCTTGGGGCTGGTCAGTGTCTCGTAGGCTGCTGTTGTGCTACTCCTCCGTCTTCTAGAACACTGGGGTCTATAAACTATGGCCCTCTAGTTGTTCAGGAACTATCATGCCTAGTCATGTCTGAATGTCAGAGTTTTACAATGCCTCACGGGACATGTAGTTCTGCAACAGCTGGGAGGGCCGTAGTTTGGAGATTCCTGTTCTAGAAGCACCGTGGAAGTGAGTGCAGGACAGGCAGCCTGAATATTAATGGAACTCTGGCCAATCCTAGGGGAGGTGTGCCCAGACTGTGGAGGGAGAACCCATAAATGTTCTGAGGCCTGGCAGCCAAGGTTCAGAGTTCCTGGGTCCGGTCCTTCAGAAAGAGACCCCATATTTAGGGGGCTCTGCCCCTGGAGCAGAGACCGCAAAGAAGCCAGGAAGAGTCTTTGAAGACATTGAAGTTCCAGCTAGGCTTAGCTGGGGGGCCTACCAAAGAACTGCATCCAGAGACTGAGCAGAGCCAGAAGGGAGTCAGCCCAACCATTCTGGGACTAAGTGAGTAACTGATCCTGCTATACAGAGAAGTGATTATCCAAGTTACCTTTCTAATAAAAACCCCAAAAAAGAAACCACTAGACTGATCTTTGAGCCAAAGGAAGAATGCTAAAAATGCTGTGTTTGGGGGAACCAGCCCAAAATTCCCAGCGACTCCTGCAGGGGTAGTGCTCATTGCATTAGGGTGTGCCCAACAAAAAGCCTGCGCTGCTGCGAATGGTGGGTGTGGCCAAATTGCGTTTACAGTTGGAGGGGCTTAAAACAAAAGCCTTCCTGTACCCATAAAATATGCTTTGTGGTCCTCCCTCCCCATGAGTGCACTGCAGTGTATGTGTGGGTTAGATGTGGTTTGCCATAGACTTATGGACTCACGGTTTTGGTGCGCTTTCTGAAACAAAATAAATAAATCTGGAAACATGGTTTTAGTGCACTTTCAGAAAGTACATCAAAACTGTGGGAGATAATAGAAGTCTATTGCAAAGCACAGCTAACCTTCATGAAGACTGCGGGTACACTGTGCTGCACCCATGATGTGGGAAAACCACACTGCATTAGTCTGAAAGACAAGCTGACCGTAACGACTACTGACCACTGAACTCTGTTAATTACTAGTGACCCTGGAACTCTGCTTCACTTACTACTGACATCTGAGCCACTTCTGAGCTCTGCGTTACTTACTACAGAGTTCAACACGCAGTGCCAAGTGGGGCAGAGGGCATTAGTGTGGTTCACCTCTGCACCATTTACTTCCATTCTCCTCGTCCTTGGACTCATCACAGTACTCGGGATACTGCAGTTCCAACTCTTCGCCAACTCCGTCCAGTAGACAGGAGCCAAATTACAGCTACTCATAGCCCCACCCACTGTACTGTGAAGAGTCCCAGGTAGAACAGACATAAGTGAATCCTTTTTCCATGTCTCCCCTACAGCTGTGCTTGTTACAGGCAACTACAGAGGAAATGCAGTTTGTTTATGCCAGGGAGGGGGGCGATGCTAAAGGACGATTGGCTTGTAGCCCCGCCCCCAGGTCAGTTTTCAGCACCCGCCTTCATGTTGGCATAGCACCCGCCCCCTCCTGTACAAAGCCAATCACTCAATCATAGCCCTGCCTCCCTACTCCCTGTGCCGGCCCTTTTACTGCCCGCCCCCTCCCGGAACAAACAAACATTGTTTCTTCTGTAGCTGCCTGTGACAAGCACAGCTGCAGGGGGGACAGAAGCTAGAAGCCAAGTGCCGCAACAGCTGTCCGCATTGGATTGGCGGGATACCGGGATTTCATTGAAATCTCAGGATGGTCCCGCCCAATCCAGAGCACTTGGGGGGGGGGGGTATGCACAGGGGGCGATTTAGACCCCTTTCACACTTAAAGGCATTTTTGCGCTAAAAATAGCGCCTGTAGAGTGCTTTCACACTGGAGCGCTGCGCTGGTAGGACATAAAAAAATACTGCAAGCAGCATCTTTGGGGCGGTGAATACACCGCTCCTTCAATGCCCCTGCCCATTGAAATGAATGGGCACGGCTGCCGAAGCGCCACTACAGGGGTGCCAATAACCCTTTCTTTGGTCGCTAGCGAGGGGTTAAAAATGCCCCGCTAGTGGCCGAAAAGCGCCGCTAGAACTTGCAGTGCTTTACCGCTTACGCGGCAGGTGGCTCAGTGGGAAAGGGTTCTACACCTATGGTAGTGCTGAAGAGGCATTAGTATAGCCCCCTAATGAATCTACCTCATCTACTGGACTTTTGGCCTGGCCCTGATATTAAATTTAAAAATGTCATTTACATAAAAAAATAAAAATAAAAAAAAGAGAGGTGTTTTAATGATCTCCATTGATTAACAAAATAAATTTCACATAAAATGCAATCTTTTACATAGTTCTGGGCTCACCATTAGAAGGATTAGTGAGGATAGGCACAGGGGACTCCACACGGCGTACACATAGTCCTCCTCCACTGTGCGGGCTCAGCTCAAACATGACCGTGAGGTACCTATCGGATGTCTTCACCACTCGGAGGTTAGGTGGTTTCTCTCCTCCTGTCACCTTTACATGAGCTTCTAAATAATGAGAAAAGAAAAGAACAAATTCAGCAAGGTTTATAGATTTAGTTCCTGTATTTATACAGTGGCAGCATATTACAACACACCATCCAGAGAACATAGAACTATTCACATCAGTCTGTGACCCCTGACAGAGCTCACAGTGTGCGCATACGATATGAATCTCACCAAGACCAAATTTAGTCATATACCAGTTCACTCAAAGAAATATGGAGAGCACGCACGTTTCATGCAAACCAGGACCCAGAGATACAAGAATGTGCCAACCACTTTGCAAAAAATGTTGCATTACCTAGGTATTACAGCGTTACTAAACCCAGGACCCTGCATTCACTATATCTGGTCTCCCACAGTACATGAAAATGCATTTATTTTAGTAACTATAAACTGCTAAATACATTTCTCAGTATATAGCAGTCTTGTCACTTCTAGTAGTGTCTGGTTAAAGCTTGTTTGCTTCTGTGTTTGGTGTGCCGTTAATTAATGGCACTGAAAGCGCAGCTAGTAATTTTAGGTGTATAAAGACGTCCCTACACTATGCAATCTGATTGTATAGTTAGTGAGAAAGGTGATCACTGATTAATTGCATTTCATTAAAAAAAAACTTGCACCTGGGATGGGTGGGTGGATAATGCAGGGTGTGCCAATGAGGTCAGCTGGTCAACTCCTTCCTGTGTCATGACCTAAAGTCTGATCAGGAAGAAGACATTACTAATGGAAACGTGGATTTAGACAAGAAAAGTAAGCGACAATAGATTTAATGGAAAGCTTTGATATTTTTGCAAAAAAAAGTACATGAATGCTATATTGGTGCATAGGGGTGCTGAAATTCAGTGTAGCGGGCTTTTACTTTTTGGGGGTGTTATGTGCCTAAATTTAGGGGTTCGTCTGAGCTGGTAGCCAGGCTTGGATCATTTTGATTGCTAGGTATTTGCTTCTGCCCATGTGATGCTGCCTGGTGTATGGTTCCCTGTGGCCTGTGGGTGGCGCTGCCAAGTCAGGTCAGGGTTGAGCTAGGGGTGGCATTGCTGGCCTTAGGGTGTCCTCTCTCGGCAGTGGTACGGTGGGCTGTGCATGCCGGGAGAGGGTACAAAAGGGGCAGACGCCATCTTATGAGGGGCAGTTGGAGCGGAGGAGCCGGAGGTGTGTGCCCCTCCGGGGTGCGGTGACTGGCCGAGAAGTCTTGGGCACCTTCGGCCCGAGGCTGCAACATTCCAGGTAGGCCCAATACCTTTAACTGGGTCTACAATTCGCCCATTGGAGTCCCAGGGTGCCCGGGTGAGGGTACCCAATCTGACCATGAGGAAGCCAGGGGAGGATCAGTTCCACTAAGGAGATGAGTAATAGAAGATTGCCGTCTCAGCAGAGGCCTGGTGACCTGTCAGAGGGAAGGATTCCATGTTTGGGAGGACTAGCCTGTAGAGTGCCCATTGGCATTATCCTGTTCTTAAAAGTTTACAGAGGTTAGAGGATTTCCTGTGCCTGTCCCTGGAGGGGATAGGGTGACAGAACAGTTCAAGCTCCACACTGACTGTTAGGACTGTGAGAGAGGACTATCCGGGTGAGCTGAACCCACTCGGGATCAAGTGGCGACGAGGTTACTGGTTGTGCCTGGATCTAATCCCTCAAACTATTCCTTCTTTCATCTGTCTCGATCTATTATAAAAGGCAATCAGCGCACAAATGACTACGAGAACTACTGCAGCTGGACACCAACAGGTATATCACACAATAACCCAAACAGATAATATAAAGAAATAACAGTGCAGCGCAATAAATGTCCATATACAGTGAACAATGATGAAAAAGATGTACTGAAGAGATCTGGGTGTAGGCTTCTTCATACAGTATATAACTTGTGTATCCAATGTAAGGAAAATCTGCTTACCAGACCAGATGGACCTTTTGAATGAACAAGAGGTCAAAAACGCTTGTTTTCCACCATGAGGGGAAGATGGTCTCAGATGAAGCGGTGATCCAGCCAGATGGTAGGCACAGCATCAGATGTAGAGACGATATATAAAAAAGGGATGTGGAAACATTCTAAGTGTAGACTGTTTAATCCAAAAATATAGTGTATAAAAAATACATACAAATAAAATTCAGACAAAGTCCAAAAAGTACAGCAAAAGCCACTGGGCGCTGATGTTCTATGATGGGGAAGTCCAAAATATAAAACAGCTGCTATAGTGACCAAGTCTCTTGTGCTAATAATGACAAATGAACCATAATATACAGCTGGTGGAAGTCACAAGTAAAGATCATATGCTGAAAACTGGCAAAAAATTGTGCTAATAGCAACAAAAATAGGCATAAGCAGCACCAGATGATTAACAGTGAGAGATCCACCAGAGTGAACAGCAGGCAGATGAAGTGAGTGTAAGCGGCGATGGACGCCGTAAACTCAGCCTAAGATGAATCAATAGTAAGCGGCAATGCAAGCCGCGAGCACAGCCTGGGACAGACGCGGGTGACGTCACCGAGTAAGCTCCTCCCCCGTACGTACGTTGCGTCCAATAGGACTTCGTCAGCGGTGGGTGGGGCTTACAGCGTCACCCTCCGTCCTTATAAACTAAAAGCGTTGCCATGGAGAGCATAGTGGGGGCGGGACGGCCGGTAACCAGCCCCGAACACAGAATCCCCATGCTATGTAATCAGCCAATGTAATTTGGCTAGGCAGCGGCTAATAAAAAATGACACATAGACAGGAAAGCCTGTATAGTGCATACAAAATATATTTGATTACTTTTAAAGTGACAAACACCCACGGCTGTCCCATGCCTCACAGTATAACTCCACAGCAGTGAAAGTTATAAAAGAAAAAATGTATTCTTTAAAATAATAAAGAAAAATGTGAAAAATAAATAAAAGTAAAAATTAATAAATGAAAAATATTTAAATAAAATATAAAAAAACATGTGTAAAGCAAATTACAAATATAAGAGGGGGACCTCCTCTATTATGCAATGCAAAAAAAGGATGATAAAAGTATTAACTAAAAATACCACATCTACCGACATTGGTATACTAAACTGGCTTATTTGTCAGAGATGAAACAATTAAGGTCAAAGTCGACGTTGAGGCCTCCTGGCACGAGCACCTGGGTCTCGTGTATCCAGAAGGACTCACGCCGACTAAGTTGTCTGATGAAGTTACCACCTCTCCAGTGGGGTCTAACCCTTTCTATACCCCAAAATTGAAGACATTTGGGGTCTCGGTTATGAAAATGACGAAAGTGTTTGGAGACATTATGAGTTCTGACACCATTGATAATGTTATTCACATGTTCTCCCATGCGCACATGAAGCGGTCTGGAGGTTCTACCAATGTAGTGTAATCCACAGTCACATTCAAGGCCATAGACCACCCCCATGGTGTTACATGTAATAAGATTTTTGATAGAATAAGTTTTACCTGTAGTAGGAGCAGTAAACTCTTTTCTTCGTTTAATATTACGTTTACATTTTTTACAAGATGGACACCTACCACATGCGTAAAAGCCAGTCATAAGAGGAAAAATATGACTCTCCCTTACTACTGGAGGGTCGACCACACTTGGGGCCAATACGTCCCTCAGTGTAGGTGCCTTTCTATAAATGAATCTGGGACGAGACGGAATAATGGCTCCCATTATTCTATCCTTTTTCAAGATGTCCCAGTGTTTCATGATTATTTTTTCGAATTTCCTGTGTTGAATATTGAAATCCAAAATAATTCTGAGTTCCGTGTTAGCTGGATTAGGTGCCTTGGGTCGAGAACCTGCCACCAAGGAAGTTCTATCTAGCTTTCCGACCTTTTGAATTTCACTGGAGATATCCTCCTTATTATAGCCCTTTTTTTGCATTGCATAATAGAGGAGGTCCCCCTCTTATATTTGTAATTTGCTTTACACATGTTTTTTTATATTTTATTTAAATATTTTTTATTTATTAATTTTTACTTTTATTTATTTTTCACATTTTTCTTTATTTTAAAGAATACATTTTTTCTTATATAACTTTCACTGCTGTGGAGTTATACTGTGAGGCATGGGACAGCCGTGGGTGTTTGTCACTTTAAAAGTAATCAAATATATTTTGTATGCACTATACAGGCTTTCCTGTCTATGTGTCATTTTTTATTAGCCGCTGCCTAGCCAAATTACATTGGCTGATTACATAGCATGGGGATTCTGTGTTCGGGGCTGGTTACCGGCCGTCCCGCCCCCACTATGCTCTCCATGGCAACGCTTTTAGTTTATAAGGACGGAGGGTGACGCTGTGTCAGGAAAGGCATTTGCATAATCTGCCCGGCAACAGCAGCATCAAAAGAATGCCTGCTTTTGGAGGAACTGTTCGGCGCATGCGTGTGCGCGATAGCGCAACGGGTGCGCGCGCGCCCGCACGGTGATGCGCTTGGCGCCAGAATCGGGTATTTAAACTCCCCTGTCATGCTGCCCAGTGCTGTCTGGTCTACAGCGTTTCCTGAGACCCCTGCTGATTGATACCCCGCTGCTGAACTTCCTACCTGATCCGGCTTCCCTCTGTGTATCCTGTTTGCTGCCTGCCCTTCTGATCCCGGCTTGCCTTGACGACTCTTTTGCTTATCCCTCTAACCTGATTTCTGCCTGCCCAACGAACTGACCCGGCCTGGACTCTGACTCCCGTTTTGGATCCCGCTTTTGTACCTGAACCAGCCTGCCAGTGTTTGACCCGGTCTGTCCTCACCTGCTCTGCTGCTCTCCCACGAGTGTTCCACTACTGCACCCTGCCGTGGACTACAGCTTCTGCTCAAGGCCCCTACTCAGCTTACCAGTCAGGCACTTGTGCCCTCTGCCCTCGCGAGCCCCTGTTCCCACTACCAGGGCCTCGTGAATCAGAGGCTACGAGAAGCCGCTCCCTGCACATTGGGCTCGTCTACCAGGTACGTGACAGTACCAGACAGCCATGTCCGAGCCCACGCAGGGAGCCTCTCCAATGGAGGACTTGTGCCGCCACCTGGACGGACTTACCTCGGCCGTCAGAAGTTTGCAAGAGGGGTACACCCGTCTGGAGGAACAAGTCCGGACCTTATCCACCCCGGCCTCTGGAACTTCTCCTGCGCCATCTGTGGTAATGCTGCCACCAGAACCTAGGGTCCCCACTCCGGAAAGATTCTCGGGGGACCGCAGCAAATACAGGGCCTTCCGTAACGCCTGCGAACTGTTCTTTGCGTTACAGCCCCGGACATTCTCGCTTGAATCCACCAAAGGTGGGTTTTGTCATTTCCCTACTTTCAGGAGAACGCCAGACATGGGCCCATCGTCTCTTGGAACACAAGGACGTCTGCCTGGACCTGCTAAGTTCCTTCCTTCAAGCAATGGACCTCCTCTATGAGGACCCCCTTCAGGCGGCCACTGCAGAAGCCGCATTATGCTCCCTACAACAAGGCCGCAGGGCCGTGGAAGATTACGTGTCCGAATTCCGGCGTTGGAGCGCGGATACTAACTGGAATGACGCTGCCCTGCGTCACCAGTTCCGCCTAGGCCTCTCGGAACCTCTTAAGGATGAACTGGCCCGGGTGGGCATCCCCGCAACGCTTGACGCTCTGATTCTGCAGGCTACCCAAATCGACAGACGGCTAAGGGAACGAAGGGCAGAACGCACCACGGGTCCTTCTCGCCCTGTCTGGATGCTTCCCCGTGTGTTTAACCCAAACCTTCCTCACTCCGCTCCTCCGGCGTTCGCTCATACGCCCACCGACGTTCCAGAACCCATGCAGCTTGGTTTGCTTCGACCCTCGCTTACTCCCGAGGAGCGTCAACGCCGGCGGAACAACAACCTCTGCCTGTACTGTGGCGAACCGGGACACTACGTGAGGTCCTGTCCCGCCAAGTCCCGTAAGTCTTCCTCTGTTTGTTCTACCTGCTCACCTGTTTCATTTGATAACGCAACTCATCTGGCTGTTTCAATTTCCCTACAGCTTCCAGGAGGGAATATCCAAGCTACCGCCCTAATTGACTCCGGAGCGTGTAGCGGCTTTATGGATGCATCTTTCGCCAGCAAGTTCCGAATCCCCCTACAACCCAGAGCTAAGGGCCTATCCATCCACCTGGCCGACGGATCGGCCATCAAATCCGGGCCTGTTACCCAGGAGACGGCCCCTCTGGACACAATCATCTCCAATTGCCACCGGGAATGGCTTTGCCTGGACATTATTGAGTCCCCCTTGTTTCCCATTATACTGGGTATGCCATGGCTGAGGGCTCACAACCCCAAGATTGACTGGACTACTGGAAAGATCTGCTTCCGCTCTCCTTATTGCCGCCAGCATTGCCTATCGAAAAACACTGATACGCCTTCTTCGCTACTGTGTCTCGATGCTGATACCGAGACCCGCCAATCCGTCCCCAAAGCATACCACACCTTTCTGGATGTATTCAGCAAGAAAGGTGCAGAGACATTACCCCCACACAGGCCTTACGACTGCCCGATTGAACTCCTCCCTGGGGCAGAGGTACCGTTCGGGAGGATCTTCCCTCTGACCGAATTGGAGCTGGGGACTCTCAAAACTTACATTGATGATAATCTGAAAAAAGGGTTCATCCGCCCTTCCACCTCACCGGCAGGAGCGGGGATATTCTTTGTCGAGAAGAAGGACCACTCACTACGCCCTTGCGTAGACTACCGTGAGCTTAACAAGATTACGATCAAAAATCGTTACCCCCTTCCTCTGGTGCCTGAACTCTTCCAGAGACTCGGAACCGCTTCTATATTCACCAAATTAGACCTACGTGGGGCCTACAACCTAGTCCGGATTCGAAGCGGGGATGAATGGAAGACCGCCTTCCGTACCCGATTCGGGCATTTTGAATACCGTGTGATGCCCTTCGGTCTATGCAACGCCCCAGCTAAATTTCAACATTTTGTGAATGAGGCCTTCAGAGACTATCTTGACCTGTTCGTTATCGTCTATCTAGACGACATCCTAATTTTCTCTCCCTCTCTGTCCATCCATCGGGAACATGTTGGGAAGGTACTAACCCGACTCCGTCAACACGGTCTGTATGCGAAGCCTGAAAAATGTGTCTTCGAGCAAAGCATCCAATTCTTAGGGCTGATTATCTCCGTGGAAGGCATCAAGATGGACCCACAAAAGGTCTCCGCCATCCTGGATTGGCCAGCCCCTACGGACAAGAAAGGGATCCAGCGGTTTGTGGGGTTCGCGAATTTCTATCGCAAATTTATCCGGGGTTTTTCCACCATCATCGCCCCCATCACCAGCCTGACAAAACAAGGCACGCGCTTCAACTGGACCCCTGAGGCCCAGGCTGCCTTTTCTACCCTCAAGGGTCAGTTCATCTCAGCCGCTGTCCTAAGACACCCAGACCCAGCCCTGCCCTATACCCTAGAAGTAGATGCCTCAGAGATTGCCGTGGGAGCAGTACTCTCCCAGAGGCAGGGTCCCAAGGCTCTGTTACACCCTGTAGCTTTCTTTTCTTGTAAGTTGTCCGAAGCAGAAAGAAACTACGATGTCGGGGACAGAGAATTACTCGCAATTAAGGCAGCACTGGAGGAATGGCGCTACTTGCTGGAGGGGGCAGCACACCCCATTTTGGTCTACACAGACCACAAGAACCTGGAGTACTTGAAAACCGCCAAGAGACTGAGACCACATCAGGCTAGGTGGGCACTTTTTTTTACCAGGTTCTCATTTCACATTACTTACAGGCCCGGGTCAAAGAACACAAAACCTGATGCACTTTCCCGGATGTTCAGTGAACCTCAAACCTCGTCACTCCCGGACACCATCCTGACGCCTGGAAACTTTCTTTTATTACAAGAAGACGTACTATCTCAGATCAAACGAGCTTACACAAGTGAATTACACCTACCGGACGTTACCTTACAGCGGAGAAATGACCTGCTGTGGTTCCAGGACAGGATTTTCGTACCTCAACAAGCACGAGTCAGGGTCCTTAAGTCTTGCCACGACCATGAACTGGCTGGCCATTTCGGTATCCGCAAGACATCTGAACTTCTTCAGCGCATGTTTTGGTGGCCTCGCCTATTGAAGGACTGTAGAGACTACGTGGATTCATGCGCCGTTTGCACCCAAAACAAGGGCAGCAAGGCCAAAGCATGGGGACTATTAAAACCCCTACCCATTCCAGAAAGACCCTGGAGAATGATTTCCATGGATTTTATTGTTGAGTTACCTCCATCCGAAGACTGCACTACCATTTTTGTGGTAGTAGACAGACTATCCAAAATGGCCCATTTTTTGCCTATGAGAGGCACACCTTCCGCTCCTGAAACCGCAAAACTGTTCATCAAGGAAATAGTAAGGCTGCACGGTATCCTTTCAAACATCGTATCCGATCGAGGAGTGCAGTTTACGTCCAGATTTTGGAGAGCACTTTGTGGATCCTTAAAAATTGACCTGTGCCTTTCTTCGGCTTATCACCCGCAGACCAATGGGCAGACTGAACGAACCAATCAGACGCTCGAACAATATCTACGCTGTTTCTCAGGACGATTGGGTACCCTTACTACCTCTTGCCGAGTTTGCGTACAACAACTCTGTCCACTCAGCTACCAAACAGTCCCCCTTTTTCGCAAACTACGGTTTCCACCCCTTGTTCCTATCCAATAATATACCGGAATGTGCAGTTCCAGCCGCCCAAGAGACTCTGAACTTCTTTAACGATAACAACAAACTACTACAAGAAACAATGGCAAGGACCCAGAAATATAACAAAGATATTCGACAGGAGGAGGAGGGGGGAGCTTAACCTAGTGCCCGGAGACCAAGTCTGGCTGTCCACGGTGAACTTGAAATTAGCATGCCCTTCCAAGAAATTGGGCCCCAAATTTGTGGGCCCCTTCCCTGTTTTAAGACGGATTAACGATGTGGCTTATGAGTTGAAACTGCCGGAATCCTTCCGAATACACCCGGTGTTCCATGTGGCCCTACTCAAACCTGCAGTTCCAGATCCATTCTCCGATCGGGGTATAGGCCCCCCAGAACCAGTACTAATCAATGGGGAAGAGGAGTTCGAGGTCGAATCCATCCTAGACTGCAGGAGGAGGCGCAACCAAACCCAGTACTTGGTAAAATGGAAGGGCTATGGCCCAGAAGAAAATTCCTGGGAACCAGAGACTAACATCCACGCAGAGAGACTAATTCTGGCCTTCAAAAGATCCCACCCAGTTAAGATGGCCCAGTTGGGCATCCGGAGGCTGCCCGTTGGAGGGGGGAAATGTCAGGAAAGGCATTTGCATAATCTGCCCGGCAACAGCAGCATCAAAAGAATGCCTGCTTTTGGAGGAACTGTTCGGCGATAGCGCAACGGGTGCGCGCCCGCGGGAGCGCGCACGCACGCACGGTGACGGCGCTTGGCGCCAGAATCGGGTATTTAAACTCCCCTGTCATGCTGCCCAGTGCTGTCTGGTCTACAGCGTTTCCTGAGACCCCTGCTGATTGATACCCCGCTGCTGAACTTCCTACCTGATCCGGCTTCCCTCTGTGTATCCTGTTTGCTGCCTGCCCTTCTGATCCCGGCTTGCCTTGACGACTCTTTTGCTTATCCCTCTAACCTGATTTCTGCCTGCCCAACGAACTGACCCGGCCTGGACTCTGACTCCCGTTTTGGATCCCGCTTTTGTACCTGAACCAGCCTGCCAGTGTTTGACCCGGTCTGTCCTCACCTGCTCTGCTGCTCTCCCACGAGTGTTCCACTACTGCACCCTGCCGTGGACTACAGCTTCTGCTCAAGGCCCCTACTCAGCTTACCAGTCAGGCACTTGTGCCCTCTGCCCTCGCGAGCCCCTGTTCCCACTACCAGGGCCTCGTGAATCAGAGGCTACGAGAAGCCGCTCCCTGCACATTGGGCTCGTCTACCAGGTACGTGACACGCTGTAAGCCCCACCCACCGCTGACGAAGTCCTATTGGACGCAACGTACGTACGGGGGAGGAGCTTACTCAGTGACGTCACCCGCGTCTGTCCCAGGCTGTGCTCGCGGCTTGCATTGCCGCTTACTATTGATTCATCTTAGGCTGAGTTTACGGCGTCCATCGCCGCTTACACTCACTTCATCTGCCTGCTGTTCACTCTGGTGGATCTCTCACTGTTAATCATCTGGTGCTGCTTATGCCTATTTTTGTTGCTATTAGCACAATTTTTTGCCAGTTTTCAGCATATGATCTTTACTTGTGACTTCCACCAGCTGTATATTATGGTTCATTTGTCATTATTAGCACAAGAGACTTGGTCACTATAGCAGCGGTTTTATATTTTGGACTTCCCCATCATAGAACATCAGCGCCCAGTGGCTTTTGCTGTACTTTTTGGACTTTGTCTGAATTTTATTTGTATGTATTTTTTATACACTATATTTTTGGATTAAACAGTCTACACTTAGAATGTTTCCACATCCCTTTTTTATATATCGTCTCTACATCTGATGCTGTGCCTACCATCTGGCTGGATCACCGCTTCATCTGAGACCATCTTCCCCTCATGGTGGAAAACAAGCGTTTTTGACCTCTTGTTCATTCAAAAGGTCCATCTGGTCTGGTAAGCAGATTTTCCTTACATTGGATACACAAGTTATATACTGTATGAAGAAGCCTACACCCAGATCTCTTCAGTACATCTTTTTCATCATTGTTCACTGTATATGGACATTTATTGCGCTGCACTGTTATTTCTTTATATTATCTGTCTCGATCTACTACGCAGCAAAATAGAAAATAAAAAAACTCTGTTGGAGTTAGTGTTCTGGACATTGTTTTCTTTGGGGAAGAAATAGACTTGACCCCATAATCTGGGGAAGAGAACCAGTGGAGGAAGGCAACTCGCTGCAGGACCCAAAATTGTGAACACCGCTTAACCTCTTCAAACAGGAGGATACGGGCATATAGCACGGTGTGCCTTGACTTGCAAGTGAGCCAGGCGAGAAAAAAGGTTTGTGTGCTACATCAGGTAAAAAAAGGGGGGGGGGGGATAGAGAAGTGTACAAAAGTTGAACTTGTCCTTTAAAAAGCAACGCAACCTTCGTCAGACTAATTTAGTACTTCTGGGGAGTATCAGATGCCTCCTTCTCATCCTCCAACCCCTTCAGTGATGCAGAGATCAGAGAATGGAACCAGAGCATGCGGTGGTGGGTGTAGTTACCTGACATTCCCAGAAATGTTGGAATGCCGAGTCCAATGGAGTCTGCAGTGCTTCAATAAAGCAAAGTAGGAGACGCAGGCCAACAGAGAAGAGTATAAAAAACCTCTTCTTTTGCAGGGAACTGCCATTTTAGTGAACCGACAGGGTGACTTCAAACGAGGAGCTGTGGATAGGATGGTCAACTGCACACTCATTGTCCATATGCATATGTAGGAAAACATTTTTTGGATGAGTAAATAAAACTCCCTGCTTTCCACAGTAGGTGCGGCTATTTCTATACTAATCTCAGAAGAGCCAGAATTACCTTTCCCAGGTTTTTCCTTGACTTGCAAGCTGGCCGGGCTTTGCATTTCAGTGTGTAGTTCGTCAGGTAAAACCATCTTCGAGTTTCCTGGGAAAAAAAAAAAATAATTTTTATTTTTAAATTTTGGGTATCCCCTCATAAACAGCAAAAAGTGAACAAGATTTGTAAAATATACTGTATACAAAATGACAATCTGATCTCAGACAACACAGAGGCAAGACTTCATAAGGGGGGGGAGAAGACTTTTGTAGCAGGTACTTGAATTTAGGGGAAGCATCTGGGTGGTAGTGTAACCCAGATGCCTTGATTGTTAGGAAATTCAAAGTTCCCTTTGTGAGTCTTGGAGGACTCTGGTGGTGTGAAGTTCCCGCCGGCCTATAGGTGGCATTGTTGCCTTGGACCGGGGCTGAACTCGCACCACAAGACTGTGCCTTTTTGTCCTCCCCTGGAGCTGGTACAGCAGGGCGGGGAACCCGCTGTGGCGCGAAGGGAGAGGTCCTAAAAAGGGCGGACGCCCTGATCACGGGGTTGGAGTCCGGAGCGAGAAGATGCGGCCGCACCCAGGCACCTTCGGCCTGGGTGCTGGCGTTCCGGCTAGGTCAAGAGCACCTAGTCCCGGAGCAGAGATGGAATCCATCTCAGGCACCTTTAGCCTGGGGTGAGGTACTATGGCGGATGCCTGGGGCTCAGTACCTTCGACTGAGTTCCGCAAGGGTGGAGGAATCTGAGGGGGCCCTAACTCCTTGGGTGCCCGTGTCTGAGTTCGTGAGGACTGGTGTGCAGAACTTCTCTGAAGAGTCCAGCGTAGCATCGCTGGTGACGGAGAGGCCTCCACTTCTCCCTTGGACGGATTTCTTCCTCTGACAGGGGCAGAGTGAGCAAAAGGTAATTCACGTTCTATATCACCTAGTCAGTGGCAGTGACTATTCACCACTGGTGACAGCACAGTGGTCAGCAGCAGAAGGGAAAGGATTGTGCCTCGATCTGTCCCCATTTTCCAAAGTAAAGAGACAGTTTTATTCTTCTTGCCAAGCAATAAAACAGAGTTGGACCTATTCACTGTGTGGAACTCTGGTTACTAGAAGCAAAGGAGTCAGGGACGAAGTACTGGACTTGACTCTAGGACACCTACACAAAAACCCAATTTGCTGGCCTTCACCTCTTAGCTATGGAGGACATGGGCCGTGGTGTGACTTATCCCTCTCTCCCAGGTACCCCTAGACAACAGCAATAAAACCGATGAAGATAGAGAGGAGGGAGCGGCCCCGCTACACTTTGAACCCAGCTTTTTACATTTTTCTGCCTCTTCCTCCCGTCTCGCCAAGATGAGAACGACATGTGCCCTGAAGGAGGGAGGACTTGGTGCTGAGAGCAAACCTGGTGGCAACTGGTAAGTGATCAGGGGGCCAGGAAGGATGAACCAGGAAAAGACCGCCAGCTCCAGACAAATAAAAAGCACATCCAGGCTGGTCTTGTTTGTCGTGTGAAAATATTTATTGCGAACAAAGCATAGAAAAAAGGGACAGCAGAAAGAAGAAGAGTAATCCAGGAGTGTCCCCCCCCCCCCCCCCATTAACTTTTTTCAGAATATAAAATGCTTTTTGCCCCAAGCAGGTTTGAAGCAATTTAAAAAAGGGGTTTTAAACCCTTAATGGTGAAGAAAAATTCTGACACTGACCGCCCCCCCCCCCCCTGTTTTTTTCACCTGAGCCCGTTCGTTCCCTCGGCAGAGACACACTGGAGGAGGGAGGGAGTAGGTATAGAATTATCCGAAAAAAGTACCCCCAAATATTTTTCTTCTGTAGTGCTGGCTAACACTGAATCCCCAATGCTTTATTCGGGGGATTTTTTTCCCTAGGTGCATTATTTTACATTTAGAAACATTAAAAACTGCACTTCACTGCTTTGACCAATCTTCCAGCAATGCCAATGTTTCATGTTAGACACCACCAGGGAAATCAACCCTAGTGGCCTAGTACACACACACACACACACACACACACACACACACACACACACACACCTTTGTAACATAAGCAAAAAGACATACCAAACCTTTAGTTATATCCATTAACTAGAGATTAAAAACAGAACAGGGCCTAGTACAGAAAATTCCAACAGTACAGAACCTTGTGGTACACCACTTGTGACTGGTCTCTGCTCTGAGTGAACCCCATTTACAAACACTCTGGTATCTATTAGGGATTTGCCGATATCAAGCATATTGACGAGTACTAGTGAAAATGCGCTCGGTACTGAAACCGATACTTTTCGCTGCGATTTGCATCATTACTAAATGAATCGGCGTCAGAGAAAAAATAAATAAAAAAATTGCACTCCTGTGCGAGCTTCCCCACTGCTCCATGGCTTAAGTATACAAAGGTTTCATTCCACTTTAACCGATTGGTCTCAGAGGAATGCAGCCAGTAGTAGGCTACTGCAATTCAGTTATTGAGGTTCGTTAAAAAAAAAAAAAATTGTAAGTTTAAAAAGGGCAAGTCAGTTATAAATGGGTGCCCACCGCAGCCGGGGCACTTAATGGGATTCTCATTTCCCAAGGCAGTGGTTGTCAAACTATTAGATAAGGAGTGTTTCAAAAGCAGACTGACATCAAAGTCAGTCTTGGTTGTGGAATTGCAGATAATGTACAGAAGGGGTGAGGGAAGACTCTCTACAGCACATGGACCACAGCCATGGAGGAAGGGGGTAATCTAGAAAAATAAATAAATAAAAAAAAAAGCTACTTTTCTCAGACCTAAACACCACATGAACCAAGGAGTACAGGCAGACCCCGGGTTACGAACAAGTTAGGGACTGTAGGTTTGTTCTTGCGTCAATTTTTGGAACAGTACATAAGCAACTCCAGCCTGTGGGATGTTCCGGGTGCTTCTGCGCATGCAGACATATTATTTGGGGCTCTTGTGGCCAAGTAGTATTGCAGTGTGGGATGTGTCCGGCACTGCAAGATGGTTGCTCGGCTGTATCCGGAACGAGTGTAAAGCGCAAGCAGCCAGCAGTGATGTCACGCCACCTCCATTTGTAACTCGGATGTTTGTAACTCAGGGACTGCCAGTATAAGTAAAGAAAACATGGCCTGAGTACCATCATTAGGCTGCATACAGCCCTCTGGTCACAGGAACAAGGACTTCAGAACCCCAGCAGGAAGGTCCCTTCTTCCAAGCTCTTAGATTCTCCCACCTGCTGTGGCCTATACAAAATGCTTATATGGTTATCGTACAAGGGTAGACCGACTGAGCCGCTGAAACAGGACTTGCACATAGTTCCATGTAGAGAAGGAGGGTAATATGATGGTTCTACCTAAACATATATACACATTTACATGTCAAAAGAAAGATAGGTGAAGAGATTGCGATGTTGGCGGGTAGGCCAGGATCTACAGTGGAGAGAAATCCTACATATTTTGCAAGCACTTGCAGTAATAACGAAATACCAGTGGCTTAGTTTGTTATACCTGGGCCCCAGGGCAAAATATCAGTCAGGGGCCTCAGGTTTAATCCCAGACCCAGGTAGGGTGACCACATTTCCAAACTACCATTCAGGGACACCCTCCCTTCTCAAAAATCAGCTTGTGCTGTAACGAATCACAGCACAGTGATTGGACACAAGAGGCGGGATTTATGGTTTCTCCAATCACAGGCAGGGGGCGGGATTGTGCTCCCCTAGGCATTCCCAGCCAGGACAAGTACCGTCAGTGAGTAAAGTGGTGATGTGGCGGCCTTTTTTGGGGGCATCAGATTGGCCCGGGGGGGCGGTGTCAGTTTCATTCCGGGACACTGTATTGTCCTGGAATGAATGTGCCCGTGACAGACCTGCAAAATGCGGGACTGTCCCGGGCAATCCGGGACATGTGGTCACCCTAGACCCAGGGCCTCCTCCATCTCGACCCCTAAACACTCCTAGTACCTCCTCTGTACCCTTTGTAATGTTTTGATTATCTTCACGTGATACACTCATGGAACAACATCTGACAACAAAAATGGGTATTGCCCTGATATTTGTTAAACGGTTACCTACTGGCCCACATGGAAGCATAGAATATTTTTTTAGTCTTGCATACACCCAGATTTTGTATGTAAACCCAAAAATCAGCATCAACCGCCACAACATTGTCGTCCTCAAGGAACAAGGAAGCACTTTAGTAAACTCCGCCTCGAGTTAAAATCGCCAGTCTTGTTTCCAAATATCACCCAACCTGTCCTCTCAAGACCTCCTGCTCTCAAGCTCCCTGGTCTCCTCCTCCCATGCTTGTCTCCAGGACTTCTCCAGAGCCTCTCCCATCCTCTGGAACTCTCTGCCTCAATCTGTCAGGTTATCTCCTAGTCTGGTTGCCTTTAGGCGATCCCTGAAAACATCTCTTCAGGGAAGCCTATCACACCCTCAAACTAATCTGATCACCATCAGCTCATTCCCCACAGTTACAACCTTTTGTACCACCCTATTAGATTGTAAGCTCTTATGGAGCAGGACCCTCTTAAACCTCTTGTATTTTATTGCAACCATACGGTCTCCCTTTTATATTGTAAAACGCTGTCTAACCTGTTGGTGCTATATAAATCTATTATTCTTATTATTATTAGCCACACGCACAAGGTGATTAAGTTCATTTATAATGCTCAAGGTGAGTGGCTCATCTCAGGCTCCACTGCAAAATATCTGGGTGCCCATATACCTCACTGCACCACAGCAATCAGTCTGAAAAGGAAATTAATCACGGCACTCTGGGTGCAGAAAAGAAATAGAAAAAAAAGGGAAAGGAGGGCATTTGCATAGGGCTGGCTACTCAAATTATAAAGCACTGCGGTAAAGGTGTCCATTCTTCCAATGCTTGAGAGACAGTCAGTTCACATCTCCCATTTGTGGTGGTCCTCTCCCCAGATCAGACCGTTCTGGAAGTCCATATTCCAATTAAGCCACCTAACCACAGGTAAACTATTGCCGGCGGTAGCTCTTCCATCAATGATCCCAGGATCAAGAGGTCTCCTAATTGCTGACCATTAACGGAATAGGTAAGCAAACTAAAACCATATTATAAGGATGTAAGAGATACTTGCTGATGTCACTGAAAGCTTTACGAAATTTAGAGCCTTGTGGTTGGTGTTGATGGAATTTTCCACATCACCAAGCAAAGGTAGTAGTTTGAGTGAACCGACTCTTTTCACCTCTTCACTGAAGTTGGTCACCCCTACCCCTGCTGGACACGTCCCTCTTTTTAACCCCACTCATTACCTTGCTCACTAATCCAGTCTCCCGTAGATATTTTTCGTTAGTGTCTTCACCATCACAGAATTGGAGCCTAAAATAGGACCAGGTCTTCCCCAGCCTAGTCAACCCCTCATACATTCCTGTTCAGGAGGCAACCTGGGCCTGCTTCCTTTCAGATACCCAGCCACATGCTAATCTTGCCTCCTCGGGACCAAGCCAGTGTTACAACGTTGTGTTTGTAGTGGATTCTATGACATAAATAAAAAAAAATAAAAAAAAGGGGAGGGGGAATTTAACGATTCTGGCATCCAACTGATGGTATTCAACTTTGTTGGCCATATGGCAACTCAGTATAACATTTTTTGGGAAGGGTATTAATATTTATTTATATGGTCATATTTAGGGGAGGCATCCGAGTGGTATCAGGCTCAGATGCAACAATTGTTAGGATTCCTGGACCAATTTATGCCAGTGGAAATATCAGTGGTGTCTAGTTCCCTGCGGCCTATAGGTGGCACTGTTGCCATAGGCTGGGGTTGAACCACCATTGGAGGGCTGCACCCTTTGTGTCCTCTCGCGGCAGTAGTACAGCGGAGCGGGGAACCTGCTGTGCATGCTAGGGGAGGGTATAAATGGGGCAGCCATCTTCCGCACGAGGTCCGCGCCCAGGCACCTTCAGCCTGGGTGCATGTGCGAGTCGTCCCGAGTGCCCTAGGCTCGGGGATGGAGTTGCGGTTCAACCCCAGACACCTTTGGTTTTGGGGGAGGTGCTCTCTGGGATGTCTGGGGCCCAGTACCTTCGACTGGGTCCCGCAAGGGATCAAGGGCTCCTAGGGTGTCCTCCGGTTTGGACACCCGAATCTGGGATGAGGAGGCCAGGGAGGTGACCCTTCCGAAATCCCAGTGCAGCATTTGCTGGTGACGGCGGGGCCTCTGGTAACTGTCCGGATGGATGTCCTCTCTCTGACCGGGGCCATTGCTCATAGAAGGTAGTCCACTTTCTCATGGGTCTGTGGCAGGGACCCATCGTGAATCAGGTCGGTGGCAGAGACCCAACAACCAGGTCTGTGGCAGAGGCCCCCTCACGGTCGGTGGCAGCGACTGTGCGCCAAGCCTGTTCGTGCTATAACAGAACAAGAGAAAACCCAAGTTCAAGTTTGTGCCTGGACCTCCTCCCCACTGTGTTCTGAACTGTTCCAGGTCTAACCAGTCGCTCTTAAAAGGACTATTTATTGCTCTGAAGAATAAATAAGTGTTGGACTTTCAGTGGTGTGGAACTTTACTTTCTGGGAGTTAAAAGGGTAATTTCTCAAGGGAAGTTTTGGCTCTGGACAGGGGCACAGGCCCAAAAGGTAAAAGGTTATAGCTCACACCTCTGCACACAAGAGGTTATGAGCTGGTGGTGCGCCACTCTCCTCCCTGGTCCCCTAGACGAGAGCCATTGACCGAGAAGAGAAGGGAGTGAGAGGTGAGGTCGCCACACACACACACACACACACACACACACACACACACTCTAGGGTGACCACATTTCCAAACTACAATTCAGGGACACGCCCCTTCCTAAAAATCAACTTGTGTTGTGTCCAATCACCGTGCTGTGATTCGTTACAAGAGGCGGGATTTATGATTTCTCCAATCACAAACAGGGGGCGAGGATTGTGCTCCTTCAGGCATTCCCGGCCAGGACAAGTACTGTCAGTGAGTAAAGCAGTGATGTGTCGGCTTTTTTTGGGGGCATCAGATTGGCCCAGGGGGTGGCTGTGTCAGTTTCATTCCGGGACACTGTATTGTCCTGGAATGAAGGTGCCCGGGACAGACCTGCAAAATGCGGGACTGTCCCGGGCAATCCGGGACACGTGGTCACCCTAACACACAGGTAGAAAATGCTTCTTTAATGCACAATACTTTAAAATTAAAGTACATGATAGCGTCAACTCAGACCACAAGGTGGACAACTGCACTTTTTAGGAGTGCTAAACTCGACAATGATGTCCACGATATAGATCAGGGATCTCCAAACTATGGCCCTCCAGCTGTTGCATAACTACACATCCCATGAGGCATTGTAAAACTCTGATACAAACACAGACATGACTAGGCATGATGGCAATTGTGGTTCCTGAAGAACTGGAGGACCATAGTCTGGAGACCCCTGATATAGATTATGGAACAGTAGAATACACTTAGCTGTTTATGTTCCAGTAAGCACGCAAAGCACAAGATCCTCTTTTGAACAATACCAAGCCCAATTGTAAAATGACGACAACTACTTCCATCCTGCTCTTTGTAGAGTCCATTAATGGGATGTGGGACTTGCTCAAAAGAATTCCCTAAAGACATTTCACGTAAGCACATTTCCGAAAAACTGGTTCGCAAATTGTAAATAAAACAAGCTAAAATTTTATGAGCATTCTTGGATGGAAACATTTCCTGACACCAATTCTGATTTATGTAGCCAATAGCACTTTGCAGATCACCGATGGCTGAACAATGGAGCAAAACATGTCAAACTACTAAAAGACACACCTGAACATATAGTGGTAAATCCAGTCAAACAATAATATTTTACATTCAAACACAGAGAACACCATTTACTAGCCAAATCAGGGATTACTACATTTCATTTCCTGAAAGTTAATGATCTGTAGATAGCTGTACATCATTGAATAACCCTGAATCTGAGAACTGAAAGCCAAAGTCCAAACACTGCCCTTTCCATCCACCTGAGCCCACTGCACCCCCGGCTATACACCCTGGAACATTGGAAGGTGGTTGTACAGAACAAAGTCATGTGATAATGGGTTGCCATACCGGTGAATACTTAAAGGTCTGTTAAAAAGCATTCCATCACTGGTTGGATTGTTGATTTCACACACTTCTCTGAGCCATCAATATTCTTTAGGCATTTTAACAAACTTTGCTGCCGATTCTAACTTTTTTTGCCCTGAAGGTATAGATATTTCACCACGTCATTTCCAGACTGATTTGAATGAGGTCTGATTCATTATAGTCACCTGGTACACTCCAAAGTATTCTGAGAAAAAAAAATACAGGATCTGCATCCTTTTAGAAGGATTATTCCTCCAAAAACTCAAAGTCCTATTGCAAGGTGTGCCTAAAAGCGGACTTTAAAAACTTAAGGGGAAAAAAAAAAGGAATTTAAATAACATTAAAATTACAATGCGACTTGTGTAGCAAATGTAAAATGTCCATTTTTTTCCCACAAATGTGTAGTTATGCTTTAAGTCACTTGACTAGTGTTGTGTGGATGATGGCTCTGAGGCTGCCATTGACTTGCAGTGAATTTCTTTTAATGCCACAGGCACGATTAAGACCTCATCTGGAATATGCAGTTCAGTTTTGGGCACCAGTTCTCAAAAAGGATATCGGGGAACTGGAGAAAGTGCAGAGAAGGGCAACCAAACTGATAAGAAGAGGCATGGAGGAGCTCAGCTATGAGGAGAGATTAGAGGAACTGAATTTATTCACTCTTGAGAAGAGGAGATTAAGGGGGATATGATCAACATGTACAAATATATAAGGGGTCCATATAGTGAACTTGGTGTTGAGTTATTCACTTTACGGTCAACACAAAAGACAAGGGGGCACTCTTTACGTCTAGAGGAAAAAAGATCATCTCCAAATACGGAAAGGTTTCTTCACAGTAAGAGCTGTGAAAATGTGGAATAGACTCCCTCCAGAGGTGGTTTTGACCAGCTCAGTAGATTGCTTTAAGAAAGGCCTGGATACTTTCCTAAATGTACGTGTAGCACACAGATACTTTACTCCTCCACAAGCAGGTGGGACACACCATGCCACATGCCCAGTATCCTCCTTGTTGAAGAGGATGAGCGGTGTTCTGTTTTTGGGTCCTGCAGCGAGTTACCTCCTCTTGTTGGATCTTCACCCTAGAAGTCTATTCTCTCTTTACTTCAAGAAGACCGTATTAAAACCCAATAAAAAGGCTTTATTTTGCTTTTCTTGAGAACTCAGTAGGAAAGTTGGAGATGGAGAAGAATGAACAGGGAGGCAGGTTCAGGCACGGGGCACTTAATAGTCACCACTCACCCCTAAGTGGGCTTTGCTCACCTGGATAGTCCGCTCTCACGGTCCTAGAAGCCGGTGTGGAGCACGGAACATTCACTTATATATCAGGAGATAACATCTAAGTCCGGAACTTCCCAGCACTCGTAACATTTAAGTCCTTAGGCGCCAATGGGGCACGTTAAGGCTTGTGGCGGATTATGGATTCCTTCCCTCGGGAGAGGCCTGGTTGCCTATTTCACCGATCCCCTTGGTTAGGTCCTCCCCTGGTTTCCCCTCCTTCAGAGCGGGTCACCCTCCCCTGGGCACCCTGGAATTCCACTTCAGGTGTAGGCCTCAGCTAAAAGGTGCTGGGCCTACCTGGAACCATGCGACCTCGGGCTAAAAGGTGCCCGAGACCAAAACACGCACGCACCACTGGCTATGTGGGCCACCGAAAGTGGGGTACGTGCCGAAGACCAAGGGTCCCCTGGATCACCTCACGCCTAATGGCGTCTTCCCCTTATGTATCCTCTCCCAGCATGCACAGTGGGCAGACCACGCCCACTGTACAGCTGCCAAGAGAGGACACCCAATAGTGTTGCAACGCTACCTGTGGTTCAACCTGAGGCGACAGCGCCACCCACAGGCCACTGTACTGCCAGGCAGCATAAGACCTGGGACGAAGCAAATTTTGTAGAATTCAAACAGCCTGAGCCTGGCTATTGGCTCGGACTACCCCCTAGATTTAAACATAGCGCCCCCAATTATGGGGGGCCCGCTACACATAATATAACCGAGTATTAACATTTATAGGTTTAGCGCACCCACCTATCCCCCTCCTGCATTTGACTCGGCTCTTCGCAGGGGGGGGGGGGGGGGGGGGGGGACAGGCACACCGTACCACAAGCCCGTACCCTCCTGTGTAAAGAGGTTGAGCGTGTTATTTTTGGGCCTTGTCTGCAGCCAGAGTCAAAGTCCTCCTGAGAATGATTCTCACCTCTACCATGTGTAGATGCAAGTCCTTGACTTCCCCAGTAACGTAAATGTCCACACCAGTGGAAACTCCAACTCCGTTTTTATTCTCACTTTGTAATAAACAGTCTCTTTGGATAGGAAAAGGTTGGAGCAAGGAAACAGGACAGCCCAAGGTGTGGAGGAGGTCCAGGCACAAAACGTAGCTCAAACTCTTCACTGCTCAGATTCTCAAACAGTTTTAGGCGCACAGTCTCTGCCACAGACCGTGAGGTTGGTCTCTGCCACAGACCTGGTGAATAAGGCCCCTGCCACGGACCTGATGAACTTAAACTCCCTTCCTAGAACATGGCCGCTATCAGGGAGAAGATGTCCCCCCAGAGAGTCAACAGACCCTTCCTTCACCGTGACTCCCGCATCGGTTCCTCAGAATGATCCTCCCTTCTCTTAGGGTGTGGGTTCCCTCGCAAGGCGGCACCCTGGACTCCTCAATCCCTAGCGGACCCCAGCAGAAGGCACTGGGCCACGAGCCGTCGCTGCAGCTCCCGGCTCTCTATACCCATGTGGACAGGAACGGTGAGGTAGTACCTCACCCCAGGCTAAAGGTGCCTGAGGTAGAACCGGAACACAGCCTCCGGGCCGAGGGCACCCGGAGATGAGCCACACTCACTCCCAGGCTGAAGGTGCCTGGGGGTGGACCCCGATCAGAAGATATCTGCCCCTTTATATCCTCTCCCAGCATGCACAGCAGGTTCCCCACCCCACTGTACGGCTTCCTCAGATTTTGGTCCATGCTGGCATGATAGCATCACACAGTTGCTGGAGATTTGCCGGCTGCACATCCATGATGCAAGTCTCCCGTTCCACCACATTCCAAAGTTGCTCTATTGGATGAAATCTGGTGACTGTGGAGGCCATTGGAGTACAGTGACCTCATTGTTATGTTCAGGAAATAAGTGGTGAGATGTTTTGAGCTTTGTGACATGGTGCATTATCCTGCTGGAAGGAGCCATCAGAAGATGGGGGACACTGTAGTCATAAAGGGGTGGACATGGTCAGCAACAATACTCAGGTAGGCCGTGGTGTTTAAATGATGCTCAATTGGTACTAAAAGGGGCCCAAAGTGTGCAAAGAAAATATCCCCCACACCATTACACCACCAGCCTGAACTATTGATACAAGGCAGGATGGATCCATGCTTTCAAAGTTGTTTACACCAAATTCTGACCCTTCCATTGGAATGTGGCAGCTGACAGCGAGTCTCAGACCAGGCAACATTTTTTTCCAATCTTCTGTTGTCCATTTTCGGTGAGCCTGTGTGAATTGTAGCCGCAGTTTTCTGTTCGTAGCCGACAGGATTGGCACCCGGCGTGGTTATCTCCTGCTGTAGCCCATCCTTAAAAGCGGAGTTCCAGGCTTTTGTATGTTTGTCAGCAGGTACAAAAAAAAAAAAAAAAAAAGAAGTGTAGCTGATGACTCTTAATAGACAGACACTTATCTGTTCCACGGTCCAGCGATGCGGCCAAACGGAGTGTCGCTCCTCTCCGCTGGCACCTCCATCGTCACTCCGAGCACCCGGCCGTGACAACTTTCAGCTTCACAGCCGGGCACGCACGAGTCGCGCTGCGTTTCCGGAGTACACAGGTGAGATCGCCTGGGACCTGTCACATGTCCCAGGCGATTGCCTACAGGGAAGGGCCGCCTAAGGTGAGAGGGGAAGTCGCCTAGGCGGTCCCTGGGTGGAAAGAGGAAGAAGAGGGACAGGACATCCCACTCCTAACGAAGCCCCCACTCCCCCCCAAAAAAATTACATGCCAAATGTGGCATGTAAGGGGCGAGGAGTGGTTAAAGCGGAAGTTCCACTTTTGGGTGGAACTTCACTTTAAGGTTCGATGTGTTGTGCGTTCATAGATGGTATTCTGCACACCTTGGTTGTAACAAGTGGTTAGAATTACTGTTGTCTTTCTATAATCTCAAACCAGTCTGCCCATTCTCCTCTGACATCAAGGCATTTTCCGCTACACAGCTTCCGCTCGCGGCATACTTTCTCTTTTTCAGACCATTCTCTGTAAACCCTAGAGATGGTTGTGCTTGAAAATCCCAGTAGAACAGCAGTTTTTGAAATACTCAGACCAGACCGTGTGGGGCCAACAACCATGCCACGTTCAAAGTCACTTAAATGCCCTTTCTTCCCCATTCTGATGTTCAGTTTGAACTTCAGCAAGTCGTCTTCATCATGCCTAGATGCCTAAATGCATGGAGTTGCTGCCATGTGATTGACTGATTAGAAATTTGTGTTACCGAGCTATTGAACAGGTTTACCTAATAAAGTGGCCAGTGAGTGTACATCTACCAACAATTGTCATGTATGCACAGTGGTCTCCCCCCCAAGGGACCACTTATTGAAACATTTTAAATATTTGCACCCACACTTTGTTCTAGAGAGACTTTTTACTAGAGGTTTTTTTTTTCCTCTTAATGAGTATTCGGATGGTGGGCAGACCCTTAGCATTCTCACTTACAATGCAGGACTGTTTATGCCTCTGGGGCAGCAGTGGCCCAGCTGGAGGGGGACCTATGGGAGCTAGGGAATAAGGGGAGTATATTTAGGGTCGTTGTCCTACTGGATAATGAACCTCCGCCCCAGTCTCAAGTCTTTTGCAGAATAGAACAGGTTTTCTTCTAAGATTTCCCTGTATTTGGCTCCATCCATCTTCCCATCAACTCTAACCAGCTTCCCTGTGCCTGCTAAAAAAAAAAAAAAAAAAAAAAAAAAAAAGAAGCATCCCCACAACATGATGCTGGCACCACCATGTTTCACGGTGTGGATGATGTGTTCAGGATGAGCAGTGTTAGCTTTCCACCACACAGAATTTTGTTTAGGCCAAAAAGTAAAATTTTGGTCTCATCTGACTAGAGCACCTTCTATATACAGGTCCTTCTCAAAAAATTAGCATATTGTGATAAAGTTCATTATTTTCTGTAATGTACTGATAAACATTAGACTTTCATATATTTTAGATTCATTACACACAACTGAAGTAGTTCAAGCCTTTTCTTGTTTTAATATTGATGATTTTGGCATACAGCTCATGACAACCCAAAATTCCTATCTCAAAAAATTAGCATATCATGAAAAGGTTCTCTAAAACGAGCTATTAACCTAATCATCTGAATCAACTAATTAACTCTAAACACCTGCAAAAGATTCCTGAGGCTTTTAAAAACTCCAAGCCTGGTTCATTACTCAAAACCGCAATCATGGGTAAGACTGCCGACCTGACTGCTGTCCAGAAGGCCATCATTGACACCCTCAAGCAAGAGGGTAAGACACAGAAAGAAATTTCTGAACGAATAGGCTGTTCCCAGAGTTCTGTATCAAGGCACCTCAGTGGGAAGTCTGTGGGAAGGAAAAAGTGTGGCAGAAAACGCTGCACAACGAGAAGAGGTGACCGGACCCTGAAGAAGATTGTGGAGAAGGACCGATTCCAGACCTTGGAGGACCTGCGGAAGCAGTGGACTGAATCTGGAGTAGAAACATCCAGAGCCACCGTGAACAGGCGTGTGCAGGAAATGGGCTACAGGTGCCGCATTCCCCAGGTCAAGCCACTTTTGAACCAGAAACAGCGGCAGAAGCGCCTGACCTGGGCTACAGAGAAGCAGCACTGGACTGTTGCTCAGTGGTCCAAAGTACTTTTTTCGGATGAAAGCAAATTTTGCATGTCATTCGGAAATCAAGGTGCCAGAGTCTGGAGGAAGACTGGGGAGAGGGAAATGCCAAAATGCCTGAAGTCCAGTGTCAAGTACCCACAGTCAGTGATGGTCTGGGGTGCCATGTCAGCTGCTGGTGTTGGTCCACTGTGTTTTATCAAGGGCAGGGTCAATGCAGCTAGCTATCAGAAGATTTTGGAGCACTTCATGCTTCCATCTGCTGAAAAGCTTTATGGAGATGAAGATTTCATTTTTCAGCACGACCTGGCACCTGCTCACAGTGCCAAAACCACTGGTAAATGGTTTACTGACCATGGTATTACTGTGCTCAATTGGCCTGCCAACTCTCCTGACCTGAACCCCATAGAGAATCTGTGGGATATTGGGAAGAGAAAGTTGAGAGACGCAAGATCCAACACTCTGGATGAGCTTAAGGCCGCTATCGAAGCATCCTGGGCCTCCATAACACCTCAGCAGTGCCACAGGCTGGTTGCCTCCATGCCACGCCGCATTGAAGCAGTCATTTCTGCAAAAGGATTCCCGACCAAGTATTGAGTGCATAACCGAACATAATTATTTGAAGGTTGACTTTTTTTGTATTAAAAACACTTTTCTTTTATTGGTCGGATGAAATATGCTAATTTTTTGAGATAGGAATTTTGGGTTGTCATGAGCTGTATGCCAAAATCATCAATATTAAAACAAGAAAAGGCTTGAACTACTTCAGTTGTGTGTAATGAATCTAAAATATATGAAAGTCTAATGTTTATCAGTACATTACAGAAAATAAATGAACTTTATCACAATATGCCAATTTTTTGAGAAGGACCTGTATGTTTGCTGTGTCCCCCACATGGCTTATTCCAAACGGGACTTCTTATGGCTTTCTTTTAACAATGGCTTTCTTTGTGGAGTGCACGATTAATAGTTTTCCTGTGGACAGATTTCCCCCACCTGAGCTGTGGATCTCGGGAGCTTCTCCAGAGTTACCACGGGCCTCTTGGTCGTTTCTCTGATTAATGCTCGCCCCGAGTGAGCCCCCAAAAAGCACCAGGTCTCGATATTCCTAAATTTTTAGCCCCAAGCCGTTTACACAGGCAACAGGGTAGGTCAGTGTAGGGGACAGGTAGGTCAGTGTAATGGTTAACATGGATGGGCACTAGTGAGCAAGTGAGCCTAACCCATTTATCATTTTCCTTCCACTTTACAATTATGTGCGACTTTGTGTTGGTCCATCACATCAAATCCCATTACATTTATGTTTTTGGTTGCAACATGACGAAATGTGGAAAATTTCAAGGGGGTAGGAATACTTTTTCAAGGCACTGTAAGCACATTACGGCAGACTCACCTGTTAATTACCGCAAGCTCTCCACCGCTGCGCAGTCAGTACTCTCCAGTACGCTGGTCCTGTGCACTCTCGTCTTCACTCTGTTTGATCGTGATGACATCACTCCTGAACACACTCACTGGAGTCAGTGCCTCACTAGAAACGTGTCGGCAACGTTCTGTGACCTGTGCATGCACGGCTCAATGTACACTACCGGTGACCGACATAAATGCTTCACCTGACGGGAGTACACTAGGTTCTCTGTCATAAATGTTCCTTTTTAGTTTAATTCCACTTTAGTCACATTCAAAGATGAACTGTGATTATACCACATCGTTAGTATATAAAAAAGCACAGCAATGCCGACTGTGTAAACCAGCCAAGATTGCCATCACAGACAATGACCCTCTTACTCAACATGGTTTTCTCCGATCAGCCCAGAGGAATGTCACTCTACAGCAGGAAGGCCATAATTACAGAGCAATGTCAGTCAGTCAAAGGAGAGTCTGCATTTACAAGATACTTTTCTGCTGTTTACTTATCTGGTTTCTCAGGCATGTGGGACATGTACACAGCGGGGAAGTCACAATTTTAAAATCCCCCTAGCATTAGCTGCACATGGATGGGGGAGGGGGATGACTCACCTAAAACAAAGAATATAAAAAATAAAAAGAAGAAGACTTTGGCGCTTTAAGGCATATCCAGAACCTAAAAATAGAAGTATTGCAGCTGACTAAAATTTCTTAAAAAAAAAAAAAAAAAAAAAAGGTTTGCAAAGCTTAGTGTTTTTTCACCTTAATGCATCCTAAAAAAGTATTATGTCCTCATAAAAACAATACAACTAATGTTTTAAATCAAAAATTGTAGTTAAATTAGTTTTTGAATCCTTTCTTAAAATGCACCTAAAAAAAAAAAAAAAAAAAAAAGTCCCAAAAATCTGCAAACACACTCCAAAATGTTTTGATTCTACGATAGCAATATAGCTTAGGCCAGGGTTCGACAAACCCCGGGCGCCAGGTCGCCATTGCGACTAGAATTAGCGACCTGGGGCATCCTGTGTCTCCGTGCACCCCCGCCGCGTGATCACGTCAGGCCGTGCCGGCAATTGAGGCCGCAGCTTTGCGGCCTTCTGCAGGCCTATGCTTCCTTCTGTGATCTGGCGCCATCTTGTGGTGGCCGTTGGTATGACAAGACAACCAGCAATGCTGATGGAGCGGCCCTTGTCTGTTTTTACTGCCATCTCCTTCCCTCTAATTAGAACACACACACACACACACTATATATATATATATATATATATATATATATATATATACACACACACACACACACATATATACATATACATATACACACACACACACTAGAGAATAAAATGGCGGTCGTTGCAATACTTTGTCACACCGTATTTGCACAGCTGTCTTACAAGAGCACTTTTTTGGGAAAAAAAAATTTTTTTTTTTAATAATAAAAAAAAAAAAAAAAAAAAAATTAATAATAATAATAATAATAATAATAATAATAATAATAATAATAATAATAATAATAATAATAATAATAATAATAATAATAATATTATAGGAAAAGCAGTAAAGTTAGCCCAATTTTTTTTTTTTTAATATTGTAAAGGATAATGTTACGCCGAGTAAATTGATACCCAACATGTCACACTTCAAAATTGCGTCCACTCGTGGAATGGCGACAAACTTTTACCCTTTAAAATCTCTATAGGCGACGTTTAAAAAAATTCTACAGGTTGCACGTGTGAGTTAGAGGAGGTCTAGGGCTAGAATTATTGCTCTCGCTCTACCAATTGCGGCGATACCTCACATGTGTGGTTTAAGCACCGCTTTCAAAGGCGGGCGCTACTCACGTATGCGTTTGCTTCTGTGCGCGTTGCTGGCTCCTAACTTTTTTAGCTGGCTCCTAGATTCCAAGCAAATTTGTCAAGCCCTGGCTTGGGCTCGGTTCACACTCGGGATCAGACTCGTGAGACCCAATGTATGTAGGCTCATCACCAACATAGGATTAAACATGCTGATCCCTGGAGACAAAGGACAGACAGGTTTGCTTCCAAATGAAGGACTGTCCCTTCAAAATAAGGGACGGTTACAATACAAAAAGGCTGAACTGAGCCGTTCCCTTTACATGTATGCCAGCCCCAGGACTCCATGGCCTGATAGCTGGATATTACCCAAACATCTTACAGTCCTGGGGGTTGGCAAACAGACGGTTCACTTCGGAAGTGTTGAAAGAGTTTAGGTTTGACCTCTTATATGGTTTTGGTAAATCTAAAAGAAAAATTGCACAAGAAAATTGTATAATGTATGACCAGCCTTAAGCCCCTTACACACGATCCGAAAAATGCCGCTTTCGAATCAATCTGATCGTTAGTACAGAGCTTTCGAGAGCCGATCAGGACATTTCCTCCGATATTATTCTATCGGACATGCACGTAATTTTTTTTCGTACTGTAGCGGGGTGCTATATTTAAAAAGGGAAGTATCTAAGTGGTAATAAGGCTCAGATACACAAATTGTTAAGGTTCATGGACCATTTCTGCCCCTGGGAGATAGTATTGATGTACAGTTCCCTGGGGCCTATAGGTGGCTCTGTTGCCATAGACCCGAGTTGAACCACAGTACAGGGTTGTGCCTTTTCTTGTCCCCTCTTGACAGCAGTGCGGCGGGGCACCTGCTGTGCCTGTCGGGAGAGGGTATAAAAAGGGGTGGCCATCTTCCAGAGGGGGGTCGTCGTCGTGGTTCCACGCCCAGGCACCTTAGGCCTGGGTGTGCCGCCTCCGGGTGCCCTAGGCCCGGTCGGTTGGTCGTTCTGCGCCCAGGCACCTTAGGCCTGGGTGCGTGTGTGTGTGTGTGTGTGTCGCCTCTGGGTGCCCTAGGCCCGGAGGCGGAGTTGCTGTTCAATCCCAGACACCTTCAGTCAGGGGTGAGGTACTCAATAGGAGGCCCGGGGCCCAGCAACCTTCGGCTGGGGTCCGCTAAGGATTGAGAGCTCCCAGGGTACCGCCTTGCGAGAGGACCCGTATCTTTGATCGAGGAGGCCAGGGAGATGACCCTTTCTGAAGGCCCATCGCAGAGTCGTGGTGACAGTGAGGGTCTCTGGTAACTCTCTGGAGGGACGTTTTTCTCTTTGACATGGGCCAAGTTCTCCAAGAAGGCAGTGCATGTTCTGTAGGTCATAGTGGCAGTGACTCTACGCACACCAGCTCAGTGGCAGTGATCAAATAGGGCAAGGCCCTATTCACCCGGTCAGTGGCAGTTATCTTCAACAAGTCAGTGGCAGTGAATTTCATATTCATTAGGTCTGTGATAAAGATCGCATGCCAAACCTGTTCGTGCATATCATAACAGTAAGAGAACCAAGATTGAGTTTGTGCCTGGACCTCCCTCCCACCTTATCAGACCTGTGTCTCGTCTCAACCTGTCTGCTCTTAAAAAGGGACTATTTATTATACATGTGAAATAAATACAGAAGTTGGACTTTCAGTTGGTGTGGACAGTTACTTTACTGGGGAGAAATAAGGACTTGTTTCTGGCCAAGCCAGAAGTGAGATCAGCTCAGGAGGATTCTAACACCAGCCGCAGGCAGACCCGAGAAAACAAACACGGCTCAACCTTCCCATCCAGGAGGGTACGGGCATGTAGTGCCGTGTGCCTCAGTCTTTCCTGCGGAGGAGCCAAATTGAGAAAAAAGCAGGTAAAGTCTGGGGTGGGTGCGCTATAGTACGATGCCAGATCTTACGATTTTCGTTTAATCAGTACAGCTGTCGTTCGAAAATGCAATACAAATGCATTACAACACAGGACATCACTTTTCTGCCGTACGAGAATTTGTGACTTTAGTAAACTCCAATTCGACGCGAGATTAGCATGCAAAAAACATAAAAAAAAAAAAAAAGACGATCATTCGTCCGATAATCAGATCGTGTGTACCGGGCATTAGGGTAAAATTTCCTTGCAAAACTGAGTAGTCTATTTGCATTTAGTAAATCACCCCTCGTACATCTATAAGGCCGCTTTCCCTTTCTGTTGCGTTATCAGCCATGCAGACTTCAGGACAGTCTGGGACTGGCAGGATTCCATATGACCCATGGATTTTGCCCAGGATAATTGTGTTGTGTAGCTGCCAGCTTGTTTTATCAGAACACCGTCTTCAATGGAGAGCAAATCATTAAAAACGGGGGAGGGGGGAATTTTGTGAATTTCTGCAGCCTGAAGCCGTTGCTGGAGTGTCAGGCCTCATTCACACCGGCCTCCTGCGGCTGGTTTATTTAAATGAGTTTTTCATTCATCTGGGAATATATAGCGTTTCTCACTCATTCATATTCTGTGCCTTGAATTTTCTTTGGAAGCGCTATATATAGAGCGATCGTTTAAGGATTGAAATTTGTAAAATTTGCTCACATTGATTTATTGCACACGTTTAACCACTTCAATACTGTGCACACCTTCCTGCCCAGGAAATTTTTCAGCTTTCAGCGCTGTCACACTTTGGGTACAGTGTTGTATGACTGCGCAATTGTCATTCAAACATTTTTATCATTTTTCTTCCCACAAATAGCGCTTTTTTGGTGCTATTTGATCAACAAAACTAAAAAAAGACTGAAATAAAAAAAATAAAAAAAAAACAGTTTTATTAGTTTGTCATAAAAATGAGTTTTTTCCTTCACCAACGGGCACTGATGAGGCAGCACTACAATGTAGAACTGATGGGAACGGATAGGCGGCACTGATATGCAGCCCTGATGGGCACCAATAGGTGGCACTGACAGGAGTTACTGATGGAGCCCCGATTGGCACATCTGATGGGGGCTGTGCTGATTATCAGCACAGACCCCTCCTCTGACAGGGAGAGCCGCCAATCGGCTATCCCCGTCAGCGCAAACTCAGGAAAGCCTCCGTCAGAGGTCCTTACTTAGATCGGAGTCGCGGTGTGTCAGATTGACCGGGGGGTCAATTTAGGCAATCAATGGGTCAGAGAGCTGCTACACGATCAAAGATCTATTGCTGGGGAGAGATGCAATGTGAGGACACAAGTCAAGCAGCAACTTGATAAGACAAATCGATGCAATGAAGGATGGGATGAGCAGATTGTATTTAACATTTTCATGCATTTACATGTTCAGCCAAAACCTCCACTGATCTGCGAGTTTAACTCAGCAACCCAAGTTTCAGAAGCAGCACACAGGTAAAGACCATCAATAACCAAAGAGCCAAAAGTAACAATATTGCGCTGAATGGTCCTTAGATGTGGTGGCTGCATTAGTTTTCCCATTTCCCCCCCCCCCCCCCCAGGTAATACTGATATTAAAACACACTTCCTGTTCTAGGGCAACAACTGTACTGAGCAGCATGGTCACCCCAGAAAAGAGAGTATGTTGGCACAGCACTAACATCTCCCTCTACTGAAATGGCGGAGGAGTTGTGTAGTCCATGGAGATAGCTGAAAACAAAACCTATCACTTTTGTGATGTGGGCCTTTTTTTTTTTTAGGATAAGTGCTGCACTGATGTGAACAGGCACCATAGAGAATAATGTGATTTATACTGTTATGCATGTTAAATGCAGGAGAAGAAAAACACACACACACACACACACACACACACACACACACACACGGCTTACGCTGGGAAGAAACAGTGTCTGTCCACAACAGCCCCTACCAAGTCAGCAGGGAGCATGAGCCTTACTGACCGGAGATCAATAGGTACGACACAGAAGCTGGAGTGACGGGTCTCTGCGGAGAGCCAACTGCTTCCATACCGAGAGCAACAGTCCTTTTTTGCAGCATGCTGGCAGAGGACAGGGTTTCTAGCCTATGGCTGCTTTATAAAGAAAATTGTGGGACATACTTTGACGCACCTGGGATATATACACACAGGCCACTTAATTATTATAATAATAATAATAATAAATATTATTAGGTTCACCTTGCTAGTTCCGGGTTGGACCCGCTTTTGCCTTCAGAATTGCCTTAATTCTTTGTGGCATAGATTCAACAAGATATTGGTCCATAGTGAGATAACATCACGCAGTTGCTGCAGATTTGTCGGCTGCACATCCATGATGCCAATCTCCTGTTTCACCACATCCCAAAGGTGCTCTATTTTGAGTTCTGGTGACTGTGGAGGCCATTGGAGTACAGTGACCTCATTGTCATGTTCAAGAAACCAGTGGTGAGAAGATTGGAGCTTTGTGACATGGTGCATTATCCTGCTGGAAGGAGCCATCAGAAGATTGGTACACTGTAGTCATAAAGTGGCTGCAAGATTCTAGTTTGTGCCTTTTATACAAAAAAAAGAATGGTCCACACTATCCGCACGCAGTGAAACACCGGAGCGCAGGAGATTTGTTTTTGTTGTACTGTCATAAAGGGATGGACATGGTCAGCAACAATACTCAGGTGGGCCGTGGTATTTAAACGATGTTCAATTGGTACTAAAAGGGGCCCAAAATGTGACAAGAAATTATTCCCCCACACCATTACACCACCACCAGCCTGAGCCGTATTCTGACCCCACCATCTGAATGTCGCAGCTGAAAGCGAGACTCAGACAAGGCAACATTTTTCCAATCTTCTATAGTCCAATTTTGGTGAGCCTGTGTGAATTGTAGCCTCAGTTTCCTGTTCTTAGCTGACAGGAGTGACACCCGGTGTGGTCTTCGGCTGCTGTAGCCCATCTGCTTCAAGGTTCAATGTGTTGTGTGTTCAGAGATAGTATTCTGCATACCTTGGATGTAACGAGTGGTTATTTGAGTTACCGTTACCTTTCTATCATCTCAAACCAGTCTTCCCATTCTCCTCGGACCTCAAAGCATTTTCTTCCACACAACTGCCGCTCACTGGATAATTTCTTTTTCGGACCATTCTCTGTAAACCCGAGAGATGGTTGTGCGTGAAAATTCCACTAGATCAGCAGTTTTTGAAATACTCAGATCAGCCCGTCTGGCACCAACAACCATGACACGTTCAAAGTCACTTAAAAGCGGGATTCCACCCGAGATTTTTTTTTATTATTTTTTTTTAAAAAAAAGCAGCTACCAACACTGTAGCTGCTGACTTTTAATAAGGACACTTACCTGTCCTACTCGCCCGCGATGTTGGCCCCCCGAGGCCGATCCCTCGATCCTGGCACCGCCATCCTCACTAAGGGAAACAGGCAGTGAAGCCATGCGGCTTCACTGTCCGTTTCCTACTGCGCATACGCGAGTCTCGCAGTGTTTTCTGAATAGGCGGCTGCTCTCTGGGATACACACAGTTCCCAGAAGGCAGCGCACCCCATTCACCAGAAGACACCGCGAGTAGGACGAGGAAGACGACCTGCCGAGGACTAGGAAGAGGCATATTAGAAACATCAGCATAGCAACCGCCTTTTCTGGTGAATAAATATTTTTTTTCTATTTTTTGCAGGATTTTTGTGTATTTTTTTTTTTAGGATGGAACTCCATTTTAAAATCCTTTCTTTCCCATTCTGATGCTCGGTTTGAACTTTAGCAAGTCGTCTTCATCATGTCTAGATGCCCGAATGCATTTCGTCGCTGCCATGCGATTGGCTGATTAGCAATTTGTGTTACCAAGCAATTGAACAGGTGTACCCAACAAAGTGGTCAGTCAGTGTTATTATACAACACACACACACACACAGTTCATCTAAAAGTGGTCAAATAATGAACAGCAATGGGTTTCTAACCCAGGACTGGAATAGAATGGTCAATAAGATCGGACATCAGACACTGACTTACAGCATCAGCACTCTGATTTTTACCTACTATGGTTTGTCCTGAAGTCTCTCCCCCCCATAGTCCATTTAGAATGCTGGTATTGGGAAGTAGTCTGCTAATCACTGTCACATGGCTCCAACAAAACATTGCCACCCACCCCTCCCTCCCACCACACAGATCAGGTAGTCTTTACTGAGATCAATGCACCATGACGAAGAGGCTCATTTAAAAACCATATACACTGCATGCCCAGCCAAGCGTTCTCTTTCCACCGAACATGGATATAACTATCAATAAATTCATGGAGTTAAAAAAAAAAAAAATCTGGACTTTTACATCCAACCATAAAATGTCCATTAAGGACGTGCAAACTGCATATCCATAACAGACATTCATGGACTTTACAAACTGTCCCTGAATTTCCTAAAAATTGGCAACCCAGACACTGAGCATCAACCAGAAACTTTCCACCATGCTGAGGGATACCAAGAAAAATATTGGCATTGCTGACAAATCCGCCTCGACTACAGCAATCCCCATAATATCTGAAATGTAGATGGAGCGCTAATAGTGAAAAAGAGGCCAAAAAAATTGGTCTCAAATGAAATAAACGTGGCTGGAAAAACAACAACAATAAAGCGAGTCCACAAAAGTGTCCATGAACATATCCGTGATAGAACCACATAATATCTCTGATGTATTATGGAGAGGGAAAAAAAAGGAGCGCAAAGTGCGAGAACCCAAATCTAGCAATCAGAGACCTTCGCACTTTCCTGACCGGAGGAGAATAGCGGCCAGAGAGCTTGGTCTTTGCACTCATTTTTTTAAAGCACATATTTACACATTTCTGGGAAGGGGCCGGGTTTGAAAAGTTGTCCTTGTAAAATGTAACGGATTGTAACACTGATCATTACTACTGAATGGAAGATTGTTCTACTGTAAGAATGACATTTCATTCTACTGAGTCTGCTTAGCTTCTAGTGGAAGTAGTACATGTGATCCTGTAAATTATTTCATAGCATCCTACAATGCAACTGTAGGTGTAATAAATATTTTTATATATATATATATATATATATATATATATATATATATATATATATATATATATATACACACACACACACACACACACACACACACAGTTTTCATAAACAATAAGGTAAAAACAAACATTCCAAGACAATAATAGTGGTAAGTGTCATGGTTTCAATAAAGAGCGGTAATGTAAATACCGGTTACCCATTATATATTTTTAATATACACTTTTATCACATTTTTAATATGTTTTTATTCTACTTTAAGTTTGACAATATCTACTTGCCTTTTCTGTGTATGTGTATCTGCGTGGGCGTAGTGTAAAATTGTTTGTTTTGCTTAAAAACAAAATAAAACAGAAAATATCTAATAAAAAAAAAAAAAAAGTATAATAAATCTTAAAAAAAAAAAAAACCCATGCAAGGTTTAGCATCTTTCACAGCAGTTTTGTGAGCGTGGATACGACACTACAATGGTAAGGTGTCTCTGGAAATGATGAGGTTATAGTAGTAACATGCGACAGATATCACACTAGATAGCAGTATAACAGATAGCAAAACTCTTCTGTGCACTGATCTCTCATGCATTAGTACATACCCATGTGGTGTAGCCCTCCACAGCCATTCTCTGAGCCCCTGGACTGTCCCCCAGGTGTTTTCTTTATCTGGATCCGGAGGGTAGAAGTATAACTCATCCTAGGTCTCTGTCCTGCTCATTCAGTACAGTGTGTGTGTGTGACATGAGATCTCAGTGGACTATCACAACACACCCAGTCTGCCTGCTGCTCTCAGAGGAGCTAGTTATAATGGGTGTAGGGAGTGCAGCTCTCACCAGTCACCACCAATACATGTAAACACAACACAGGAGACCTGCTGGAGCTAATCACTGGCTTTCATCCCCTGGGGGCACCCACACTACACACATTGCCATATAGTCTGAGGGCAGCAGGAGGAGCTACTAGCACCAGATTTAAAAAAAAGGTACTTCTTTGTGTCTTAGCTACATACATGAAATAAACAAATGTAAATCTTAATAAAAGTAAAATGTTTTTTGTATTTAGAAACCAGTCATAGATAGATAAAAAAAAAAAAAAAAGCAGAATGTCAATCCAATCGATCAACTTCAGTACAACCAGCTTGTCGAGTTTCTTTTTTTGTACGATGACTGCCAGCAGCCATAGAACCCGTAGTATAGTGCAATCATACACTAAACATCTTCTGGTCAGAGATACCTCTCCCACCACAAACCTGAGAAGTGGCTCAAGGCCATTATACTCCCACCTTGAGGTGGCACCCTATAACCATGGGGGAGGTGAAAGGTTATGGGGTTTGGAGACATCAGGGACATGGCTGAGGGAGAAGTCCTCGCTGTTGTCATAAAATAGCGCTGCAGGAGGGATTCCCCCAGCAACCCAGTCAGCAGTTGCAGGAAAGAAATTTGCATATGCTATGACCAGCCACATAGAGAAAAGTTGTTCCTGCAACCTCAGGTTGCAGGAAAGGAATTCACTTAGGCTTCACACCTATGCAAATTGGTTGCGGCTTACACCGCATCCAATTCTCATAACATTTTAAAATACATTGATTTCAATGAGGCTGGTTTACATCAGTGCGATGCATTGCGCATTGCCCAAAAAACGTGTGCGTTATCTAGGCATAGCGGTGCGAATTGTCTGCCCATTATGTTCTATGGGAATGCATCCGATTCACAGATGTGTTGCGTTCTAAACACAGTACGTATGAATCACGAGGGGGAACTCCACGCCAAATTTTAAATAAAAAACCGGCATGGGTTCCCCTCCAGAAGCATACCAGGCCCTTAGGTCTGGTATGGATTTTAAGGGGAAACCCCTACGCTGAAAAAACGGCGTGGGGGTCCCCCCAAAATCCATACCAAACCCTTATCCGAGCACGCAGCCCGGCCAATCAGGAGAGGGGGTGGGGACGAGCGACCCCTCCTCCTGAACCGTACCAGACCGCATGCCCTCAACATGGGGGGGTGGGTGCCATGCGGCCCCCCCACCCCAAAGCACCCTGCCCCCATGTTGATGGGGACAAGGGCCTCTTCCCGACAACCCTGGCCGTTGGTTGTCGGGGTCTGCGGGCGGCTTATCGGAATCCGGGAGCCAGTATCCAGTCAGGAGGAAAGTCGAGAGGAACCCAGTTCCACTGTCACAGGGAGGCATACCCGATTGGATACTGGCAACCAATGTGACTTTGGAGGCCATCTAGAGTCAGGCAGAGTCTATTTAAGTGCAGGGACATTACATCCTTTCTGGAAGCTTTCCCGTTTGGGTCCAAGCTGCATTCCACTCCATGAGACACTGTCTGCACCTCTGATCCACCACTCTATTGCGGTTACAACTTGAGTACTGCCGGTTGGGTTGCCTTCCTGCCAAGTCTGTTTTGTATTGCTGGACTTCCGTTATAAAATATTCCTGTTACTGCACCTGGACTCTGTTTTGTGCTGCTGCATCATGCGTCACCTACCCACATGCACAAATTACTGGTATTGAAAATCTGTGCCAGATGCAACCCATTTAGGTTGCATATACAGCATCTCATAAATGCGAGTACACCCCTCACATTTTTTTTGAAAATATATCATTCCATCTTTTTATGCGACACTGAAGAAATTATACTTTGCTACAAAGTAAGGTAGTGTGTACAGCTTGTATAACAGCAGTGGCGGTGCGTCCATAGAGGGCACCGGAGCGCCGCCCCCTCTCACTCCCGCTCCGCCACTGAAAGACAATACACAGATTCATGCATTGCAGGCTGCATATGGGGGGACAAACTGGAGAGATAGATATATATATATATATATATAGATAGAGATATATATATATATATATATATATATATATATATATATATATATATATATATAGGCACACTGGCTGTATATGGAAACAAACTGGCTGTATTTGAGGGGGCAAACTGGTGGTGTTTGGGCACAGTGGCTGCGTTTAATGGGCACAGTGGCGGCAATCGATTTTTTTTCAGTTTGTTTGCGCCCCCCCAAAAATTTTGAGCACCAGCCGCCACTGTATAACAGTGTAAGTTTGCTGTCCCCTAAAATAACACAGCCATTAATGTTTAAACCGCTGGCAACAAAAGCGAGTACACCCCTAAGTGAAAATGTCCAAATTGGGCCCAATTAGCCATTTTCCCTCCCCGGTGTCATGCGACTGGTTCGCGTTATAAGGTCTCAGGTGAGAATGGGGAGCAGGCGTGTTAAATTTGGTGTTAGCGCTCTCTCATACTGGTCACTGGAAGTTCAACATGGCACCACGGAGGTCTTGAAAAAAAAAAAAAATTGCCAAGACCCTGAAACTGAGCTGCAGCACGGTGGCCAAGACCATACAGCGGTTTAACAGGACAGGCCTCGCCATGGTAAACCAAAGAAGTTGAGCGCACGTGCTCAGCGTCATATCCAGAGGTTGTCTTTGGGAAATAGCTGTATGAGTGCCGCCAGCATTGCTGCAGAGGTTGAAGGGGTTGGGGGGGGGGGGGGGGTGGGTCAGCCCGTCAGTGTTCAGACCATACGCTGCACACTGCATCAAATTGGTCTGCATGGCTGGCCTCCCAGAGGGAAGCTTCTTCTAAAGATGATGCACAAGAAAGCCCACAAACAGTTTGCTGAAGACAAGCAGACTGAGGACATGGATTACTGGAACCATGTCCTGTGGTCTGATGAGACCAAGATAAACTTATTTGGTTCAGATGGTGTCAAGCGTGTGTGGGGGCAACCAGGTGAGGAGTACAAAGACAAGTGTGTCTTGCCTACAGTCAAGCATGGTGGTGGGAGTGTCATGGTCTGGGGCTGCATGAGTGCTGCCGGCACTGAGGAGCTACAGTTCATTGAGGGAACCATGAATGCCAACATGTACTGTGACATACTGAAGCAGAGCATGATCCCCTCCCTCCAGAGACTGGGCCGCAGGGCAGTATTCCAACATATTGACCCCAAACACCTCCAAGACGACCACTGCTTTGCTAAAGAAGCTGAGGGTAAAGGTGATGGACTGGCCAAGCATGTCTCCAGACCTAAACCCCATTGAGCATCTGTGGGACATCCTCAAAACGGAAGGTGGAGGAGCGCAAGGTCTCTAACATCCACCAGCTCTGTGATGTCGTCATGGAGGAGTGGAAGAGGACTCCAGTGGCAACCTGTGAAGCTCTGGTGAACTCCGTGCCCAAGAGGGTTAAGGCAGTGCTGAAAAATATGGTGGCCACACAAAAGAGTGACACTTTGGGCCCAATTTGGACATTTTCACTTAGGGGTGTACTCACTTTTGTTGCCAGCGGTTTAGACCTTAATGGCTGTTATTTTGAGGGGACAGAAAATTTACACTGTTATACAAGCTGTATACTCACTACTTTACATAGTAGTAAAGTGTCATTTCTTCAGTGTTGTCACATGAAAAGATATAATAAAATATTGACAAAATGTGAGGGGTGTACTTACAGTATCTCAAGTATGTATATACTTGGGATAGTAAAAGGTTACTAGTCCAAGTTTACGGATTTAAAAATAAAATAGGAAACTAAAAAGAAGCTGTAAAACCCTTCTTGTAAAATACAGAACTTTGCTCCTTTACAAAAATATATGTTATGTGCATAATACAGGCTGCAAAGAAACACCTCTGTATGACTGATAGACCACACCTTCAAGGTTTTAAAATAAACCGGTCATAAGAGAAACAGGAGCTGCCATTGTTGACCATCTTCTGAAAATGCTAGTTGCTTGGCTGTTCTGCTGACCCATTGGATATGATACTTTGACTTTGACATGCTGGGTCAGTGGGTCCAAGTAAAGTCCAGTCCACCCTAATCCATGGAATGTAGTCCAAAAACCATGGAGGAAAATTAGGAAAAATTTGATTGTGTGTTTGGGGTCGCTATGGCCAGGCACACATTGACAAAGCTGGAAGTATAATCCACATTGATGTAGCCATCTAAGAAGAAAGAAGAAAGAAGGGTATATAATAGAATGTGAACTGTAGTGTGGAAAGATGTTGTATACTTCCATGCTACTGTAGCGCTACCCCCAATTAGGAGAGCCGCTGGTTTGTTTTCTCGGGCCCTGTATACAGCACCGCCAACCCCCGGCAATCTGACTCGACCCACTCTGGCACAGTTAGTCTAGGGTTAACTTCTTATCACTCTCTGGTGTATAATACTCAACAGTTTCTAAATAGGCAGACAACACTCTGAAGCAAGAGTATAAATAATAGCTTTACTGTAAAATGATGGCATAAAACATGGCATGTAACACATACATGGGCCTGCAGAGCCCTGCATTAATCAGCGTATCAGAAGCAGCGCTATAATATGGCGCCGCGCAGTATCCACCACGCGGAGCTATTATGGCGTGCGCGCCCTATGGCAAAGTAACACAAACTTTATAACTTTCCCCCACCTATGTCAGGCCTGACAGGGAAAGGGGACTATCCCATACACTAAAGGAAGTAAGGGTTTTCTTCACCGGCCAGCTTTCGTTGGTGCACTTGGAGAAAATGACCAAATTGTAATCCAAAGGGTGGTAACTTGTAGCAACAGTATGCAAAACAGGGGGGGGGGGTAGGCACTTCAGCTCTGTCCCAACTACCGGACCCCCTAAGGAAACACGGGTGAGCGAACAGTGGGCCTAGGCAGTCTACAGGCCTGAATACAGCTCAGTCTATGGATATGGGCAGGTGCCCGCTCACCGCTCCAGGCGCGATCCCAGCCTGGGTCTTCCACCGCGTGTGTCCGTCGCACACGACGTCTGCAACCGATCGGGTCCCCGATCCAACTGGAGTCCTACACCGACGATCCAGGATCCACCCAGGCTCCGCAGGATGGTGGAAGGCTCTTCAGACTTCAGGCAAGGCCTAAGGCTTCAGGCCTTACCCCGCAGCAGATCCGCGCAGGATGACTGGTTGCTTGAAGCACGGCGTCCAAAGAGAGCGAGCTCCGCCTCGCCTCTCGCTTAAATAGGCCCTCCCATGAGTCTTTGCGGCGGAACTTCCGCCCTGGGGCTGAATGGGGTTCTGGGTAACGTAGTCCTGGGGCCTTGAGAGACCCCGCTACACTACAATTCACTTTCTATTATATACCCCCCTTTTTTTTTTTCTAATAGATGGCTACATCAACGTGGATCATGCCAATTTCCAAAACCTATGGGGGCTCGTTCCCGGGGACAACTGTCTCCTACTGGACTTTCATCGCTGTATAAATCGGGGGTCAGTCCACCTCAGCTCCCGGGGCTGATGTTCTTCCGGTCGGCCTCTGGCCCTCTATGCCTGTGCCCAAACTCATAAGCATACCAGTAGTTTTGGGAAATAATTTTTCCCCTCTTATAGAAAGATTTACTTTACAATCCTTCTACGAGTAAAACATTTATATTTATAGACATCTACCTCATACCTGCTCCTGAAGAGTGGCAGAAGCCAGGAAAAACACGTTAAGCCAATAGATGCCCCCTTGCATATATACTGCATTACTACCATTAAATTACTATATACGCCAATTGGAGTGTACCAATCGATCAAGATTATGGTCATTTACTGTGGAGACACGCCTCAATGAACTTGGTTGTCTTTAAGGTTTACAGTATAAAACCAATTCTGTCATTATACTCAATCATTCTATTTTGTATATAAATAAAATATTGATTGCCAATTGTTGTTATGCATTCTTTTATGTAATGTTCATGGTTCTAATATATTAGGTGCCTGCCAGACTCATTCTTGTCGTGCCATCTCCCTGGTTGCATGATTCATATAAAGTCCCATCCTCGTTGCCCATTAATTAGGGATGGAGGCACTTGGCTTTTACACACCTTGAATAAAGTCTCAACCCTTGCTTTTAGTCTCTTCATAGTCAAAACATAGCCAGGGTTTGGTACTGTGACGGGAGGGCCCATGTAACCCAGAATCTCTTTGAAAGGATGGGAAACCATTGTTTCAGCTCCCCATGCACCTTTTATGTCCAAGTCACCCTGTGTCCATCCTGGCACAGGGTGACCGAGAAAATAATGTCTTGAATTACTTAAAATGGGACAGTCATATTTATCCAAAATATCTCCCAGGATATATGCCATATTAGAAAGTGACTACTGATTCATACTGCAAGGAGATGCTAATGTCATCACCTCCAGCCACCTGTCTGTAGTCTTCTATAATTTAAAATTAGTCTAGTGAGGCTTCTCTGTCACACATGGTTGTTTGTGCCAAATAAACCTGCAATTGTATAAAGGAGTTCTGTGTTGCACTTATGACAATGTATAATCTACTGTGTGAAGCTCGGTGACGACAAGTCTGACCTGTAGTGAAATCCTGATTTATCATAACAATGACCAGGCTGCTTTAAGGGATTAGTCAATTAGCTCATGTTAAAGGGGAGGTAACCGGAACATAAATTAACTGTATACAAGAGCGTATTCTTGTTCTAATAAAAGAGTTCTTGTTCAGCAATCAGCAAGTATCGTTTTGTTTGATGTTGATAGCGGTTGGAATATCTGATATCTAGGTTCAGACTGATAGGAAGCGGTATAGGACGAAAGCACTCAAAAACGGAGCGTGGGATGTTTCGTTACAGGTACCCGAAGCCGGTAGTCAGAACAAGCCAGTAAATCAGGAAGCCAGAAATCAGCGCAGTCTAAGGCAGCAGACAGTATCAAGAACCAGAAGGGACGTCAGCCAGGCAAATTTTCAACAGTAACACAGCAGAGAGTCTCCAGATATGTTTGACAAAGGCATGAAAGAATGAACCAGGCAGTTTAAATAGCCAGAAGGGGCTGGCTGTAGACTGGATTGACGAGCAGGAAATGATCACCAGGTGAGCCACTGTGAAACGATGAGTGCTGGCAATTAACCGACAGCTGAGCAACCCAAGCACTGACAAGGGAGAGCCGAGAGCCCTTGACAATAACCAAGTGGCTTAGGGAACAAAACATCAAAAGGTTAGGTCCACGGTCAAGAAATTCCCCCAGACCTTAATCCCATTGAGAACTTCTGGTCAATCCTCAAGGTGGGTGAACACCCCCCCCCCCCACACACACACAAATTCCGATGAAATTCAAGCATTGATTATGCAAGAATGGGCTGCCATCAGTCAGGGTGTGGCACAGAAGTTGATTGACAGCATGCCAGGGCAAATTGCAGAGGTCTTGAAAAAGAAGGGTCAACACTGCAAATATTGATTCTTTGTGTAGCACCCTGGTGTTTAGGCAGGGTTGCTAACAAGTTTAGTTTGCCAGGTAGTAAATTGTCCCAATTGTTAGTAGATCCACCAATTCCTCTCCAATTCTGGAATTGCTGCACCTTTTCTCTTGTCACTAGGTGGCACTGTGGCTGGTAACATTAGATCAGTGTTTCTCAACTCCAGTCCTCAAGGCGCCCCAACAGGTCATGTTTTCAGGCTTTCCATTATTTTGCACAGGCGATTTGTTCAGTTTCACTGCCTTGGTAATTACCACAGCCGTTTCATCTGAGGGAAATCCTAAAAACATGACCTGTTGGTGCGCCTTGAGGAGGGAACCAGTTGTGGTCGGCGGTAAAAGGGATACATTCGCCACTAAGGGACCGTCCACCTTGTTACAGGAGACCACTGTGGAGTAAGCTTGAGCAAGTACCAGAGCAGTCTTCTCACCAGCCGGGGACGGTGAAGAAGTGGAAAAGGTTCAGCAAGTGTCAAGTCAGGGACCCTGCAGATTAGCGGGGGTGCGCTTGAGGAGGGTACAGCGGAATAGCTGTGGAAGAGCCCAGGAGATCCAGTGACGATTGGATCTGGAAGTCTAGTGAGAGACTGGGATCTCAGTGAGTGAAGATCTACAGTGGGATACTGTGAGATAAGAGAAGAACTATTCTGTGTTACCAAGAGTTATGTACAAATACCTTTAGTGACTGTTACAAGTTCAGTTGCCCAAGGAGACAGCAGTCCTACCTATACAGATGTGGCATTCGGCAGGAGGCCTTTCCCTGTATAGCTGTCTACTTCCTGCCAAATATCATTGCATCTACTCAAGGGTGTCCTGGCCCTAACCCGCTCTCCCACAGTTTGAGACAATAAATCTGTTCGCATTCAAAAAGTGACTGGCGCCCATCATTTCATCTTGCATTACACCCACTTGTAGCGCCCCTTTACTTTTCAGGGGTGCTATGCGCCTAAATTTAGGGGTTGGTCTGAGCTGGTAGCCAGGCTCAGACCACTTTGTCAGGTATTTGCTTCTGCCTATGTGACGCTGCCTGGTGTATGGTTCCCTGTGGCCTGTAGGTGGCACTGCCATATCAGGTCAGGGTTGAACCGTGGGTGACATTGCTACGCCTTGGGGTGTCCTCTCGGCAGCGGTACAGTGGGCGTGGTCAACCTGCTGTGCATGCCGGGAGAGGGTACTTAAGGGGCAGACACCATCTTAGGAGAGGAGGAAGAGTAGGCGTGAGACACGTACCCCCACCTTCGGTGGCCCTCATGGCCAGGGGTATGTGTGGGTGTGATCAGGCCCAGGCACATTTAGCCTGGGGCTGCAACTCTACTAGTAGGCCCAGCACCTTTAGCTAGGGCCTACCCTCGAAAGAAGAGTCCCAGGGTGCTCAGGTAAGGGTACCCGCTCTGACCGAAGGGAAGCCAGGGGAGGATCGGTCCCATTTAGGAGATGAGTGATGGAAGATCGCCGTCTCAGGAGAGGCCTGGTGACCTGTCAGAGGGAAGGATTCTTTACTCCACAAAGTTAACCTTGTAGAGTGCCCATTGGCATTGTTCTGTTCTCCAAATTCTACAGAGTTTAAAAGGATTACCTGAACCCGCCCCTGTTTCTGGACATTGGCCTTCTTGGGGGGAGAAATATAGACTTGTCCGCATACACTGGGGATGAGAACCAGTGAAGGGAGGTAACTTGCTGCAGGACCCAAAATTTGTGAACACCGCTTAACCTCTTCAAAATGGAGGGTACGGGCATATAGCATGGTGTGCCTTAACTTGCGAGTGAGCCAGGCAGGAAAAAGGTCTGTGTGCTAC